>JAQJVL010001215.1:30918-135918 GCA_035578905.1 Stictocephala bisonia | reverse complement strand
TATTTTCTATTTTCTTTTTTATTCTACTTCCAATTTCATCAATCATTGATGCCTTGTATCCATTTGCAATAGCTATTGATTTTATGAATGCTTGGGAAGAGTTATTTATTTTTAAAGAAAAATGTAAGGATCGTGATAAATTAATGAATGAACAGGTTAATTTTGATTCTGAAATAGTTTTTAATAATGTATTTTTAGCAACTAAAAAGAACAGAAGTAACAGCCAATAGGAGTTAACCAATAATATCACAGCAGCCGCCATTTTGATGATTCCAGCCAATGGTGTCATGTGATCACAGGCCTATAAATTGAGTTGTTGAACACCATTTTCCATTATTTTGTGAATCCCTCTGGTTTGAGGAAGGTGAGCGTGGTTCACCGAAATCGATCACCATAATATTTGTGCATTTTGAACTTGTATTGTAATATATTTGTGCATTTTGTGCTTATATTGTAATAAATTTGTGTTGTGTGACGTTTACTTGTACTGTAGAAAACTTAATGCCACTTTTTAATTATCACTCTCTACTATACAACGTTTTTAGTTATCTGATGTCATCACGGCCCATTTATGTCAGATAAGTGAGGCTCTACTGTTCTTATTTTGTTGAGGTATGATTTTGTTGAATTATATAGGTCTACATTTTTACAACTTAGTTGCCTTTCAGTTAAGTTAATGTTGTATTTTTGTTTCAGCGACATTCTTTAAGAGATCTGGCTTTCATAAGAACAAAATTCTCACATCAAGGAACAAAGTACAATCTGGAGGGGAACATAATTAAAGGGAAAACAACAAACATATCTGGGAGGGGATTTATTGACTTTCAGAACATCAAAACATCTGCTACAGTCAATTTGACTTCAGGTTATTCACAATCACAGTCTAAGTTATGGTTTTAGATTTTAAAAAATGTTTAATTAGGTTACATTTCAATAAATTATTTATATATCTTTATTTGAAAATTACTCGATGGTTCATCAAAGTACAACACAAAACAACTAATTTCAAAATTAATAAAGCCGTAAACACAGTTACTAATGCAAGTCCAGGGGTTTTATTTGCAGTAAATTATTCCTCTAAATGTGTTTTTATTAACAGAATAAACATAATTTATTGCATACTAGTTTACTAATTTATTACTCTAATCTACCAGTTTTTATCACAATTTTTCAACTACCAAATCCTGAATTTATTTTGGTTCTATTTTCAAATCAGCCTTAGCTTACTCTATTTACCATCAATTTTATTAGGATCTACCTTAAAATATTTTGCAATCCAAGATATGATTTGACGAAAGCAGCACCATGAAGACAATACATTTTTTAAGAATTTGGTCAGGTCATAGGCTGCCTTCTATTCATACAAACAATCAGATATTAAAAACTGTTATTGAACTTATTCTTGAGGAAATCCCTAAAAATAATGAGCATTTAAAGGCTAAGTACAGCAAAAAGGACTACAATATTAAAACTCATCATTAATTTCAGGGATGATTGACTTAAGTTTCATTAGTTGGTTGAAATGTCAAAGTTTCATGTAAAGAGATGCATAATTTGTCATGTAAAGAGATGCATAATAAACTCTTGTCAGATGGAATTATGTGACGGCCCGTTAATTTATTGAATAAATAAATGAAAATACCACCTTTGTGGGCCGTCTAAATAAAATAAAATAAATTATACCCTCTATTTGTTTTTGTGTTTTAATGTAACTTCAAATTCAATAATAATAATTAAATTATGCCTCCCTTTAGTTTTTGTTATACCATTTTAAATTAATATGAGTGAATATTGGGTTCAGTGGGAAAGGCAAAAGTATTGATTTATCTATACCAGGCCAGTATGGAATGTGGTGGCGTGATGTCACGTGATTTCTAAATGCAGCCCACGACTCGAAAACTGAGAGATATTGCAATGTTCCAGCAACTCTAACATACCAATGTTAGTTGCTTGGTGAATCGTTCAGGGCTGGAGTGCAGCACCCTACGGCCTAGAAAGTCATACGATCAAACGTCCTTTCGCGTGATTGGTTGACAATATTTCTAATACTGGCTTGGGGATGAAGCCAGCCCTCTCGATCTGTCTGTCTGCAACCATGATCGCGAGTACATGTAGTAAGTAGCGCGGTTTCCCCTTGATTCCCGGGTTTGCCATGTCTGTTCAATTTATGTAAATTCGCGTATTAGTTTTCAGTAATCATGTTTAATTTGTAACCGTAACTCAATTCTAAATTCATTTAGAGACAGCACAGACAATGGCAAGCGCCGTTAATTAATAATTGAAATTAGATTTGTTGGAATTTAAATTGTTGTATCTTAGAATAACCACGTTGTTAACTAACTACAAATTATATTAATTTTATATTGTTTATTTTAAAAGATTTCATACTAACTGTAAACTTGTAAATTAACTTGTGTCAAGGTTCTAAATTCACTAAAACTTAACAATTTTTATTAATAAAACACTCATATTACTTATAATTGTGTTGCTGTTTTCAATAAAAAAGCTCCCAACCGATCCATCTATTAGGCCAACCAGCACTACGTTTTAGGTAATATTGTGAATAATTTATTAAATTCAGTATACGGAATACACTCCGGTAAAGTCCGCGAACTCAGTCAGTGTGGTGAACCATCAGTTTTTGTGAGTTATTTCTCCAGCTGGTGTGTAACTACCCTCATCAAGGTGTCAGGTGTCACAATTAGTAGTGAAATGGAACAGAATTCATTGAATAAATGCACATTTACCGAAGAACATTTCATGTTACTCATCTGTATTCTAGAAAATGCCCCTAACCTAACCTAACCTAACGTAACCCAACAAATATTAAAATGCTTTGCCCAGACTGTGGAAGAAGGAAGCATAGGTTCCTTTACATTACTAGACAGCATGGTTCCTGCTTTTCACTTTTCCATCCATTAAGGCTACATGTCTCTGAATTAAATCCTTAGATTTAATTCAGAGACATGTATTAAATCAATTTTAAGGTTGAGTGGAAGAGAGGACTGGAAGGTTGAGTGGAAGAGAGTCCTAACTCAGCCTAATAAAGACAATTTTAATTTCATTTCATTTCAATTAAATCAGCGTCTGGCCTCTTGACCTCACGAGATTGGACCTGGCATTAACACGTTAGCTGCCACATCTTCCCGGTCGGTACGACACCAAGAGTTTGTAAAATTGACGTGTAGTGCCGATTGGTACTACAGCGCCGTCAGGTAAGGTTTCCGTAAAATGGCTGTGTTGTAAATGCCAGAGACATGTAGAAGTTTGTGAATGAACTACGTTTATGTCAAGAAGGTTGTCTAACGACAGAACATTTGCCAAATACTCGTTGTGTTCTTACAGAGTGTTACTAAGCAACTAAAATTGCTATATTTCGTAATACCGACGGAAAATTCCATAAGGTATTCATAAAAATGCACACAATAAAACGAATTACATGTGTGATAATATGAATTTATTATTAATATCATGACGTATCCAAACAATACAAATGAAAATATTAATGTATAATTGAAAAATAAAGTCAAGGAACAATTGAATAATTCAAAATCACCTTTAAAATTACTAAAAATCTAATTGTGAATTTCCTTGAAGTATTCCTGACACATAAAAGGCTGAGCACAACACACTTTGCAAGACATAGTGATTTTAAATTGGTTTTTTTATTGTTTGTCTTGGAGTTGTGCAATATTCTTGTGACAACTTTTGAACGTTTTTCATACAGTCTTTCTGTTTTGTTCCAATACCAACAAAAGTATCAGTCTCTTGTAGATAGTATTGGCCTGTTGTTTCTACAATTGTTGACGGATATGCTTCAAAACCCATTAGCTCCAAGGCTATGCTTTATTTGAATGAAGTTGAAGAAAGAGGTTTGGAGTTTGGTTCAGTACAACTTCATAAAAAAGCCATGTGATAACAGTGCAAGTACCAAAAAGTAAGCACTCTGAAACCTCCTGGTACCATCTCATGGTTTATTGCATACCCATTTTCAACTCATTGTAGTTACTACAAGTGGTTTTATAATGCTATTCTTTTTTCTGTCCTTCTTACCCGTATCAAACATATCAACCGAGTGTTTTGTTGATAGTTTAAGTACTCTTCTCTTATCTTGACAGTTTGTAATTGCTATTCGATCTTGATTTTCGATTACTGTCATCTCTCCACGGATAAATTTTACATTTAAAATAAGTTCTTTTGGAATATCAACTGTATCTGAATGAAGAATGCCTACTAAATGAGCAAATCAATGTCAAAAGTATTGTAGGGCCGATCGGTACTACACGTAAATATACGATAGTTTATAACACCAAAAAATAACAATGTCCTAATGATCGAACCAACGTTTGTAAATAAATATAAATACGATTTCTCTACAGATTACGTTTCACAATAACATTTTAAATGTGGCAAATTAATAATTAAAAAAATAACTGTTATTAACAGTTGGCATTTACGTGGGAAATCAGGTAAAAGGGCTGTAGCAGCAAACATGTTAAAAACTACCCGCATTAATCTTAACGATGAGTCAAATATGAGCCTAATAAATGTACAATATTGCATTTATGGAGTAAGTATATTGTCAATGAGTGCATATTTTTATGTCGTGTGTTGTGGCAAGTGTAAATAAGCACCACATTTGTTGTTTGGTGGAGATAATAATATTATTTAGTCATCTAAATAATATGGCATTGTTTGGAGACAATCACAATTACGGTATCAGGCATAGAAATGACATAGCAGTGGCCCGCCATAATCTGCAGTTTTACTGCAAAATGCCAATGTATATAGGGAGCAGATTCTTTAATCAACTTCCAAACTTTATAAAGACTGTGCAAAATGACAAATCATTAAAACTAAAACTGAAGGAATACTTGACTAACTTACCATTGTATTCCTTCTCAGTGTTTAATGAAGGTGGATAATGACTATGTAGTGAATTTTATATTTACTATTATTTCGTTTTTGTGTATTTTTACTTAATTTTAATCTTTTAAATGATCTTTTATACTGCTATTATTACTAGTGATATAATATATTGATATATAAATACTCATGCCATTCATGTACAAAGGTGTATGCAATGAATAATGAAATTTCTGATTCTGATAATGACAACACAATGAATTTGGTTAATACTGCCACAGGCAAACACCATTATCTACATTCTAACGACAAGTTTACGTTACTACAAAATGGTTTGGTCAGCATTAGGAATAGTGTGGGTTAAGACGCTGCAAGCGTTACCTTTGTGCTTAAAGGGTTCAAGCAATTATGCTATTGGTTGACAATCACTTCACATGGTGTTTGCCTATAGAAGTCTTTTATTCACTCATTCAATCATATGATTTGTATAAATGTAGTGTTGCCAATATAACCTAAATACATAGTAATAGTAATATGAACAATAAACATGTAAACTGTAATATTGTAATTATATAACCAAAACAACATATTTACTTTAAGATTGTAGTCTTAATCTAACATTCCACAACAAGAATAGTAAATAATCTTTTTCAAATTATTAAAAATATAATAATATTTTTCATCTAGACAGAGGTAATAAGAAAATGAAAAATTATTCTTACTTAAAATTGTATCTTTAATGTGGTAGGTAAATATCTCCCAGAACATGCGTGTTATTATTTATCACATGATAGAGGACTACTACCCTACACTATATTGATCTGGGTATAAATTTACAGATATGATAACCAAAATCCCTGATGAATTATTAGCTTTGATTTAAAATTAATAAGAAAACACATTTGTTGATTACATGTATCAGATGCCTCTGAACAACTAAGAGTAGCTGGAGACTACCAAGACAACAGACATGCATTTTTGGATGTGTGGAGGCAATATGATGACTTAGCTATCAACGACGTCTCACTGTCACTCAGACTCAACCATTCCCGACTGCTCACATCAAGTTACTTATGGCGTACTTCTATCAAACAGGATTTCATTGTGAGTTTATTTTATTTCTGTCAGAACAAATATATTTTTTACAAATGATAATTTCAATCATGTATTCATAACTTAATTATTGTCACAAATCAATGACTATATTGCTATCAGCTCTTTTTCTCAAGTCATAATTACGAGAATTGTTTGTAAATTAAGGTCTCCAATGTTTATTCATGTAGTAAACGTAATTTTATTGCAAAATCAATTACAGATTCTGAAACCTTAGAGAGTTAGTTATTTTTCAGTGCAATTCCCCTAATGATCCACGTAATTTTGGTGTAGTTTCGGGAGCTTTTTCATACTCACATCATACCAATCTCCCACCAATAAGCGTAGAAAAGTATCGTAACTTGATAATTTCATTTCCTTAAGTGTTGTTAAAAGTCAAGGAACGAAAATAGGGATCACTGGGGGCCAAATCAGGGTTTAATGGAGGATGGTCAATCATTTACTACCCCACTTTAGCAACGAGATCCGTGGCTCGGGCGACCTGAGTGTGGGTGTTGTCATGGTTCAAACGAATGCCCTTTATCAGCAAACCTCACCTTTTGTTTTGTATAGACCAACAAAATCTTGTTTACGGTAGTTTTAGAGATTTCCTCTATCTGTTTGGCAATCACTCACACAGTCATATGCTGATCCGTAAGCAAAAGTTCTGAACTTTTGTTACTGTTTTGTCCAAAACAGATGGACAGCCACAACCGGCCTAGTCGTGCACATTTGTTCAGCCTTTTCCAAACTCCCTACACCACTTGCGAATATTTGTTGTCTATATACTTCTCTCCATTTATATTGGTCAGCTGGTAATGGATTTCAAAAGTGGTTGATCCCTTAAACCACCGTCAAAAACTGCAATTTATACTTGGTGGAAACATTAAATTTTCACTTCCATCATTAATGGCTGCTAAGCCAAGACTGAGCTTTGCAAAGACAACCCTCATAGATTAGACTGCATATGTCAATACAATATGAAATATTTTATATATTAGTTCTACATAAATCTTAATCCTTATAGTGCCAGAGAAATTTTGAAAGTGTTTATCTGCCAGTGACAACGGTTTCTATCAATTTTTACAAAGTCACTAAATAATTCCTATCTCTGTTATTTATTACACAAAATTAATGTTTTGTATAGTTAATTATACATAAATAATCAGTCTATTATAATAATGTTGTGGTCCTGTCACCAAGCCCACCATGCCTAGACTCCGTGGCCCTTTGTGCCCCGAGCCAAGCAACAGTGTCTTAAGAGACCAGCCCCCCTTATGGACAGGGTCTTCCCAAGTGTAGCCTTTCTGATAACCTCTAGTTTTGGAAAAGCAGTACCCAGAGTCTTGTACGTAAGAGGTGAAAGAGCTCCACAATGACACAAGATGTGTATGGAGCTCTCCTCATCCTCCTCACAGAGCCTACATGTGGAGTCCTCTGTTAGGCCCATAATTTTCATATGCCTATGAAGGAGATTATGTCCGGTCAGCAGCCCTGTAACAGCCTCACCTTAGCCGGTCACAGCTCAACAAAGCTCGGCTGTAACTTCGATCCGTTCCTTGAATAAGTGCACGAGACTGCCTGAGCCCGGTCTCAGTCCTCCATCTACCAGCGTGTTTCTCCTACTGATCAATTCTACTTTTGACTGTTTGGAAAGGGATGCCAAGGGCCGGCTCTGGTCCCAGGAGGGGGCTCTTTGCCTCCCTCCTAGCCAGAACATCAGCGCTCTCATTTCCACCAATGCCAGCATGTCCAGAGACCCATATGATTCTCACCTGTCTACACTGACAAAGGATCTCTAGGATCCCCTGGCACTCCCATACCAAATTAGAGCTGGTATGTGGCACCATGATTGCCTTTATTGCCACTTGACTATCAGAGCAGATGGAAACAACTCCTTCAAAGCCACCCAAATGCATTTCTTCCTGCGCGGCAGTCATGATTGCCATAATTTCCCCTTGGAAGATGGTAGCAAGGGCACCGAGAGGTACAGACAGAACTTTCCATACACCTACCCCAGCGCCTGCACCTCCTTCTCTAAGTGAGCCGTCCGTAAACCAGATGCTTTCTTTGACATGTACAGGCTTGGTACTCTCCAACCAATCATCTCTGCTTAGAAGGAAAGCTGTAACCTGTCTGTCAAATCTGTACCTAGGTATCATTAAGTCTGTCCCCATTGTGAGGCTCCAGCACGCGCCCACCCCAAGTCAATGGGAGGGCCCACTACTGGTTCCTCGGCGAAGCTCGGAAAGTGAGTCTCAAAGAGGAGTTGCAATGTCTCTTCTTCAGACCTGGTCCACACCCCATCCTCCTTAATGAGGGGTCCCAGTCTCCCTCCAGGGTCTTTGGCTAGCACTTTGTGAAGCGTTGACATCTCTGAGGTATTCTCTATAGAGGTACAGAAGTCCCTCCAGAATTTCCTGGACTACCTCCCGTCTGTATTCTCTCTGTGACTCTCGTAGACCAACCGGAGGCATAATTACCGGATCAATTGGTCTTTCCAAGGAGCCTTCTGGTCCTTTTTTGATGGTCCTCCAATTAATGAGACAATCTCCAGCTTCTTGCATCACTTTGTGCGATCTTCAAAGGATAGTTATTCTCATGTGAGACGATCACGGCCTCTGTAAGGAGTACCACTCACTCCTCTAGCTCCAACCCAGATCCAATCTGGCCTTTAGGAATTTTATCCAGTCTGTCAGACAGTTTCTCAGAGTATGAGACCCAGTCTGCCTGTATGGGATTCTTGTACCACCTTTGTATGGCCTGACCTTTGAACACAAAGCAAATGTGCCTGTGATCAGACAATGAAGGTTCCTGCAACACTTCTCAGTCTCTGATGTGATGAAACATTGAGGCTGAGACCATAGTTATGTCTATAACCTCCCTCCTAGTGATGTTAGAAAAGGAAGGGAGATTACTCTTGTTAAGAACCAAAAGATCAGTCCCCCTCAGGTAATCTGCAAGAGCCAGGCCCCTCTTGTTTGTGTCACTTCTTTTCCAAACTTCATTGTGAGAGTTGGAGTCGCAGCCAACCACAAGTTCAAGGTTCCTACTCTGGATGTAGTTTAACCAGCCCCACCATCTCTCTTGATGGTGGCAGGATTGTTCTATCATATGGGAGGTAAACCAATGCCACCACCAGTCTCCTCCCCATGACATCGTCTTCCTGCAGTTTGATTTCAACTGCAACAACATCTCCTCCACGGAATTCCGGTATGGCCCAACTGTCCATGCCTGCAACCAAGATTTCAGCCCACCCCTTCCCCATAGAGACTGAATGTAGGAAAGTTAATACAGCTATCCCGAATACACAGTTTCTGAATCAGAGCAACATTAACCCCTTCTTCTCTTATAGTTCTAGCTAGTACATTAGAGGCGTCAATACTATGATTGAGGTTGGCTTGTAGAAAATCACCATTTCCTCCAGTCCAGCACTTCTGACCTCAGTCCCCCTTCTCCTCTGGGTAGCCAGAGCCTCTTCTTGTCTCTACCGTCAAGATGGTAACTTTACCTGAAACTCAAACAGGTTGAGTGGAAGAGAGGACTTAATAGTCCTAACCCCGCCTAATAAAGACAATTTTCATTTCAAAAATTTTCATTTCAAACAGAGAGAGTTAGTGCCTAAACATTCAAGCCCTAACCCTACATCTATATGTGTTCTCATCATCTTATTGGGAGGATTTTCCTGTTGGCAGCATGACCGTAGCCATGCCGACTTCGCAGTACAGTTTCCTCTGCAGGGCTTCTATGGCCACCAGTGGGTGGTTGTATTTGATAAATCAAAAGATAAATAAGAACATATGATTTCATCAAAATGTTTTGCTATAATTATATAGTCAGAATTTAATGGGTAGTTGAATATAAAATAACTGTACAAAATACTGTATTGTAGTCTTATAACTAACATGCATTTAGAAAACAATGATGTCCAGTGACTGGTCAGTCAACTAAGTAATGTATAGTTTATCTTTCACTTGTGCAGACGTAGGTGTGTTATTGAAATATTATTGTTAATATTTACTGTGAAAATTAATCTATTTTACACTTTACTCTTTGTGATACCTGTTATAACAGGATGGTATCCATACGAGCTGTGCACATGTATGGACATATATGGTTGAAACAGCTGATTTTTGGACAGACTTTATGAAAACCGAGGTGTCAGACACAGTAAATGAAATGTGGTTTGATGCTGAATCCGTACTGCATGATTTCATTGACGATGTAACGTAAGTGTAAACAGATATCTATTTAGCTAAATGTATTCATAATTATAAATAAAAAATATAACTGTCTATTTTGCTCCAAACCTTTACAAATTAGATTGAAGGTAGATTTCGTAAATTGCCCTTATTCAGAGGTGTTTTTATGAGTGCTACATTTATCTATAGTTAAAGAATAGACAAGGTGAAGCAGTTTCATATGTTACTGACAAAAAACGTAGCCGCTGTATGATACAGCTATCGATACAACCACAACTATGTATGTGTAAGTATTACATTACCATTCAATTTTACTTACATGCAATATCGACATTTACAGAGGTTCAAACTATCATAAAAATTCAAAGCACATCAATTATTAAAATAAAAAAAAAACAATGGTTCAAGTTAAGTAATAAATAATTAATTTGTTGCCTTTATTAGGAACAAAGCATAAATTAAGGTTTTCTTCCTAAGGGCAGGATGTTTAATATTGAATAAATTTATTCCTGTTTTACAGGAATGTTCATCTGTTGAAATCAGACATTGTGTACTTCCAGACTATGTTCAATGAGTCTTATGAGGCTAATGAGTTCTACATGCAAGATATTTACAACATAACCTTGCTGCTTGCTGAGGAAATAGCCTTCAGGTAAGGGTCAGATTTGCAAATTTATTAAAAATGTTCCATGTTTAGAATGAAATACCTTTTATTGTTTGTAACATGAGTTTTTTTTATTTCTACTCTCTCAAATAACTTCCTGTGTTAATCTCAATACAAATTTATAAATATTTTTGATGGTGTCGTTATTAATATCAGCAATGTCTATATTTTGTTCTTATGTTGATCATCTGTATGTTGCATGATGTTGCTTTCATCTAAATTGGCACCTCAAGCTTATTTCAATTAACTTTCTTATACAATTACTAATACCCAGTTTAGATAATTGTTTAGCTCCTCAAAAGTTTTTTTTTTTTTATAAACTTCTCCTGACAGTTCACATGGCCTGACAGGCCTGAGTGAAGTATTGACCGTTAGCTTAGTCGGGGATTCAGACCCTGGACTCCGCAGTCTGAAGCCTTAGCCACTGAGCCGCCATGTTCTGCCTGTTTGTGAACAGTAAGTGAGCCCTATGAGTCAAGTGAGCCCTTATTTTGCTTGAAATATTTTATTTACCTTTCATAAAGTTGAATTGAATGCTCTAAAGTTAAATTCAATAACCTTAAATTCAGTGGGGTAGATTCATTGTGTTTGTTGGTACAGTACAACTTCGGTTATCCTGCCTAATCAGGAGAAGGTCAAGCCGGATAGGATAAAAGCCGTATAAAACATAAGTCATACAAAACTTGGTTTTATTGGAGAAACATGTTTAGTTAGGTAACAGATAGCACACGTAAGCAGGGCAGGTGCAATTGCACAATTGCATGTGACGCAACGCTCTCTGCAGCAATTGTAATGAAACGAACGATGTTTATTACGATTACCAACTTTGACGCTGCTTTACAATACAAAAGATATTTAAAAATACAACTGTGTTTTGATTAGGCTATCAAAAATTCTTTCCACTTTTTACTTTTTATTTCACTCATATTGGCTGAAAAACACTTACTCACTTATAATAAACCAGTGCTTTAAAAATAATCCACTAATAAAAAATAATTTAATGTTCACTTCACTATATAAACAACAGTTTGACAATGCTGAGGGTGTGTACGTAAAATGAACTGTTCCACTTCCCCCACTCACAAAATGGACTTTTCCAGCCAGCCACACTGAACAATATTAAAAAACATTGCCAGCTTGGATATTCAGGTGCATTATTAAATTATTACGCAGTAACGCGACCGTTTGTCGAGAGAGGGTGACTAGTTAATACAGCACCTGCAATTAGCAAAATGCAAAACCGAAACACTCCTGTACGACATTTGCATTTTAAAACTGAGAGATGATTCCGATTAATTGTAATTTTATCTTGTAAATAATTTTTATTGTTATCTGCTTGCCGAACCAGATGACACAAACTGCCGGATAAAGCAAGGCCGGATAATCAAGTTTTAATTTTCTCAAGTTGCTCATGCAGTTTTAAAACCATAAATATTGTGTTTTTTGTGCCGCAAACAGGAATAGAAGCTCCTTTCCTTATCTCCTCAAGTTTTAAAGCAACTCTCAACGCAATTACTTTCTTTACAGGCTGATGAATTCCTTCTCGTTTCATTTCAACATGTACCCACTCCAAACAATTCAATACACCCTTCTTGGTTAGGCTGAACATTAAAACTATTAACACATATATAGGTTGCCTGATAACTGGCATGTCGGTAGTTTGTCTAGTAAAATGCGGTTTTTTACACATCTTGGAACACATTTTTAGTGCTTATTGTTAGTGGCATTTTAACTTGCAACTTAGAATAAAAGTGTTTTAGGTTATTTTAATATTTTTGTAAAAATTGACTCTTTAGTACATTTTCTAAAGTTTAGGCCTTGTACGGGAGACCTACACATTTTTTTTAATCCAAAAGTTTTTGTGGTAAGTTGTGGTGCCTAGTAGCAGTTTTTTTCAACTTAAAATTTGTACACAAACAAAACCTTTAAAAATTCGATACAACCTAGTGTACATTCACTGTGGTATTTCAGACTATTTTTCATTGCCAATTCGAAAATATCATCACAGTTATATGTACCGTTTTAACTTTATTAATTCCAAGCTCTGGGTAGGTTGCTAAGCCATAAACCCTACATTCAATAGTTTCCACCAGTCACTAAAATAATCCTACTATCAGTCTAGAACTCAATTATTTAATTTAGAACACTGTATTGATTGTTTTAATTCAATACATTCAGTAAGTTTTAATTTCTTATTTTTCTAGAGACAAGATGGGTGACTTGCCGAAGATATTTAGTGAGTTATGGCAAGTGATGGGCGAGACAGGAGAGTCAATGCGCCAATCCATACTATACCTTATTGATACTGTAAGTTTACAGCATCTCTTGCAATATCAATGTTTATATATACTGAAAAGATAATCACAATTTCAAATCAGCATAATCCTCATACAACTGATCATCAGAGATCTGGTAACTACCGGCCATCAGAGATCTGGTAACTACCGGCCTTCTATATTTATTACAACTGACCATCAGAGATCTGGTAACTACCGGCCTTCTATATTTATTACAACTGACCATCAGAGATCTGGTAACTACCGGCCTTCAGAGATTTTGTAACTACCGAACTTCAGAGATCTGGTAACTACCGGCCTTCTATATTTATTACAACTGACCATCAGAGATCTGGTAACTACCGGCCTTCTATATTTATTACAACTGACCATCAGAGATCTGGTAACTACCGGGCCTTCTATATTTATTACAACTGACCATCAGAGATCTGGTAACTACTGGCCTTCTATATTTATTACAACTGACCATCAGAGATCTGGTAAGTACCGGCCTTCAGAGATCTGGTAACTACTGGCCTTCTATATTTATTACAACTGACCATCAGAGATCTGGTAAGTACCGGCCTTCTATATTTATTACAACTGACCATCAGAGATCTGGTAACTACCGGCCTTCTATATTTATTATTTTGAAGCCAATATTAGAAATTCCTCATTCTTGCCTGTAAATAAACATTTCAGTAATCTGTTTGGTGAATCAATATTCATGGTATTGCTAAATGATTTTTACCATACTTTCATGTATAAAAATCATTAAAATTTGAACACAAAAAGTCACTCCATGTCATTGATTGGAAAACTATAATACTCTTTCTATGAAATAAATGATTAATAATTTTTAGCGTTAAAATATTGTTTTCAAACAGCATATTATAGTAACCTAAACTCTCATATCAACTCTCATGAATTGACAGTTGAAACTGACCTGAAGAAAATGCCAATGGTACCGACATTTTGTGTTGTATGTTGTGTCTTGTTATTTTGTTGGTCGACTTGTCTTCTCAGGTAAGTTTGCCGATGATCTATCTTACCTTTTATAATAATTCCTGGCCCAATATCCTTTAACCCAGGGATACTCAATACGCGGCCCTCGGGCCGCATGCGACCCCAACACAATTTTTTGCGGCCCTTAAAATGTTTTAGAACTGCTATGATTTATTACAGTGACAAACATTTTGTAATTTTATAAGCCAACAAAAATGCTCAAATCATTCGTCTTTGTTATAATGCACTAAATACTAAATTAATAGCAGAGAAACAGATGAAATATAAGTTAGAAAACATAGGAAAAACTGTATGTATATGTACTTGTGACCCTTAGATTATTTTGAGAAAAGTAATAAGGCTCTTTATGAAATCCTAGTGAGGAACCCTGTTTTAACCTAACCTAAAATGCCTAACCTAGTAACATTTTCCCGACTAAGTGGAAGCAAGCAAAAGTCGTACCAATTTTCAAGCAGGGTGAGAGAGACTTAATAAAAAATTACCGCCCAATATCAATTTTACCTGCCCCTGTTAAAGTCTTTGAAACTATTCTTCATCATAAATTGTTCAATCATGTAAATAACTATTTATCTGCTAAACAGCACGGATTTTTTCCTGGTAGGTCAGTTAATTATTGTATTTTTCAGCTATTGATAATGGTGAATGTTATCTATACAGATTTCGAAAAGGCCTTCGATAAAGTTACCATCTTGCATTACTCTGCAGATTAAATTACTAAATTATTTCGAGTTGTCAGATTCTATTCTCAGGCTGTTTTGCTCGTATCTCAGGGGACCAAAGCAATTTATATATTTTGAAGGATTTTCATCTAGTGAATTCTTTGTAGAATCAGGAGTACCGCAGGGCTCAAAGCTGGGTCCTTTGCTTTTTACTATGTTCATAGACGTTTTGAAAGACCAGATTATTAATTGTGAGTTCATGTTATATGCTGGTGATTTGAAACTTTTTACTATCAGAAATAGCTAACAGGATTGTTATTTAGTGCAAGCTGATTTAGATTGTCTTTATAGTTGGAGTATTGACAATTTAAAATTTCTTATAGATAAATGTGCCCTTCTTACTATTTCTAAAAAAGCCCCTAATAACTCATGAATATAGTATTGGTGGACATGTATTATCAAAGAAAACTTTAATTAAAGATCTCAGTGTCACTTTTGATTCCAAATTTTCTTTTTGTACGTATAGATATTATATCTATACGTAAGTCTGCATTTTCTATTTTAGGTCGTATACGTAGGTTGGGCAACATGTTCAATAATCAGAGAAGTATCTAACTATTGTATTCTTCTTTGGTAAGATCAAGGTTGGAATATGCTTCGGTGGTCTGGTATTGAGAATGTTCAGAGGAGGTTTTTGAGGTTTCTCTATTATAAATCCTTTGGCCATTACATAATTTTGGTGCCTTTTTCTGAACTTTTTCTGTTATTCCAAATTGATCGTCTGAGTGATAGACGTAAGATGGCAATGGTCATGTATCTAAGGTGACTGGCGTTCGACGACGCGGCACTGTTGTCCTGCATTCAGTTTACTGTGCTCAGGCACAATTCTTGTTCTCATCAGCACTTCACCCCCCACTTCTCTTGCACAAACTGAGGGACCTGTTCACCCCCTAACACAATGATAAAACTGTTTAATGCAATTAATGATGATGACATTGATATTTTTTTCAATTCTCACACCATCATCCGCAGGCTTGTAATTAGATATATAGTCAATTAATTAACAATTACTGTACTTTTTTTGTTGCTGATATTGTTATATTATTTAATTTTCTTAATATGTTATTGTTACTGTTGTTTTGATCATGGTTAAATTTTTAATATTTATTTACAATTTGTTGTTAATGGTATTTGTTCTGTTTATTTTGTTTGTTTCTCACTATTTATTGTATTTAGCAATATTGAACTCTCGTTTTTATGGCATATTATTTAATATTTTATAATACTGGTTTATTGTTGCTAGTTTCTGATTTGTATGAATATTTAGTGTATAGTTATATTTGGCATGAATGACAATGAACAATGTATATATTCTGCTGCATGTCTTATGTATTGGATGTTCTTAAATCAATGCTGCATTGTAATTGGGTCCTGTTATGTAGCATTTGGAAATTGAATAAATATATAAAATAAATAAAAATAAAATGCTTGCAATTTATGACTAAGCATACTTTTTTTGTAACACAAGTTGTTCTTTAATAAATTAGTAATTGAGTTTTTTTTTCATGATACTTATATTTGAGGCAGCCTTTAATTTCAAATAATCATGAAAATAGCTTTCTCCCATTCTTCTACTATCATCAGCTGATAACCACAAAACAACGGGAAAAAAGATTATGTTGCCACAGCAATTATTATTTGGCCCTAAATCTGTGGCCAAGGAATGTGATTGATTTACACAATTGAACATCAATTAAATGTTAATTTACTCAATACATTACAATAAATTAAATTTATATCATTCTTAAAGCTCTTCTTACTGAAAGCTGTTATAATTGGATAATCTGAAAAGAATGAAAAATATCAGAAAAAATTTACTTTTTTCTGAAGTGTTTGATTCCTTTAAAATTATCCTACTTTTGAATTAATGATCAAGCAATTAAAAGCATACAATTTTGATCATAGATCATTCATTAGAGAAAATTTGTTCATTCATTAAGATATGACTTTCTACAATACAATAATACAAAACAATACATGTTTATTTGTAAATTCTTTAAGAATTACAATGGTGTCATACATTTATTTTTGTCTTTCTTGCTTTACATATTTTCATATACTTAGTCAAAATATTCTTGCATTGAATAGAGTTGATGTTCCTCCAGCCAGTCTAGTGACGAGTCACCTTCTCATTCAGTGAGAATAACAATTAATTAATAATACTTTTGCAGTGAAGTGCTTTAACGATTAATTAAAGTGTTCTAGTAGATTACGTTGAACATACATTTCCCAAAATTGTATCTTAGCGACCACTTGGGCTACTCAGTCCACGGCGGAAGCTAAGGTCGTTCGCCTGACTGCATTGTCATCATTGTATGATCCGATCGGACCAATCACTGATCGCCATGCGAACGCATGGAGGTGGCCAGGAGGGGTGAACTCTGGCAGATCTCGATGAGTTATGTCTTTGAGTCTATGAGTTATGTCTTGGTCGGCTCTTGGCTAATAGTAATTATCAGATATGTTTAGGTTACCGTAGCTAGACGTACGGGACGTTGGGATTTTGTTCATTTTACAATATAACATTATGTACTGAATCTATTATTATGGATTGTGGTTCATGTAAAATAAATACAAGTGTTATTTACTGAAAGCCGCAGTTGTTATTGCTCCTTCCGTGACCCCGTGGTGCATCCGTGAGGAAGTATGCTAGGGACTGTCCCCCTTTAATAAGTGACAGTGGTGGCAGCGTATTTGTACTACCACGACAGTCTTGTAGTTTTGCCTTCATGTCTTTCCCCCTTAGGTTCTTCACAAGTTTGGTGGCAGTGAATTTATGATTTTGCGGCTAATATAAGATGGTTTCTTAGTGTATTGAGTGGGACTGGTATTATACATGTGAATATCTTCTTCTCTAGGTAGGTCCATCTGGTCTATGTAAATAACAACTGTGTCTCAGATATTGAGTGAAATGGCAGTTAAAAGGCCTAGTGCCTTAACACATTTGCTGCGGTGCGTATGGATTCATGTAACGCACGGTGCAGCGCTGCCTTGCCCGGCTTGGCACCATGACACACCATGTTACATATTTCAACATAGTGACAAGTATAATTCATACATGTGCAATTCATAAGATATTTTTATTAGTTCATTTGTTAGGTATTTACAATATTGAATTAGCTTCAACTCACCAGTTCATTCTATTTCAGTCTATTTGTTCATCATCAGAAGCCGTAATAAACAAATCTGAATCTTCCGTTACATCTTCAAACTGTAAATTCACTGTCTTCTGACTAACAACCAACTCTGATGAAACTTCTCTTATAAATTCTAAATTAGTCCCATAGCAAAGTATAAACTTCCTGGGGATACTCATAAATAAAAATCTGAACTGGGCGCCCCAAAGTGATAATTTAGCAAAAGATTAAATTCCTGTATTTTTCACCTAAAAATAATTAGGCAGGTAACAGATCTGAAAACTGAATTTACAATTGATCATGCTTATTTTTCATCATTAATGGCATATGCTGTTTGATTTGGTGTAACTCCTGTCATTCAAATAACATTTTCAAACTGCAAAAAAAAGCAATTAGAGTCATTGGTAGGGTCCCATCCAGATTGTCTTGTAGAGGCCTTTACCAGAAATTCCATGTTAACTTTTTACGACCATTATATTTTAGAAATTGCTTGCTGGGTTAGAGGTAACTTGTCCACATTTAGGGTGGGCCAAACAAAACATAAATACAACACCAGAAATAAAAACAATATAATTCCCATTAGTCATAGATTACAAATTTTTCAGCTTTCTCCACAATATATAGGGCCAAAAATATTCAATAAGTTACTGGTACTGAAAATAGAACTAAATTTGAATGATTCTATGAAATTTAGAACGTATCTTAAAGAATGGTTACAAACCAAATCTTTTTATTCCATTAAGGATTTCTTGGATGGCAACTGTGGTGAAAGTTGATTAAATACTGTACAATGACAAAAATGTGATAGTATACTATGTTCCCAGGCACAATGACGAGCTCAGCTCGCATAAGCGACCTGCTTTTACTGTTACCTCCAAATCAGTGGCTGATTTAGGAGGGGGGCTTCCGGGCTCAAGCCCCCCCCCAACACCAAACAAAAAGTTTAAATTCCTACGTTAAATAAAACAATACAACAGGTGTTTAATGATATTGAACAATTATTGATAATGTGAAAACTATTTGCTTTTTCACACTCACATAAACACAAATTTTTTATCATGAACTATTACTATCACAATAAGCAACTCACAATTAACTTGTTAAACTGATGTGAGATATGAGTGATGATGAGAAATGAAATATGTGAGTAAGCTTCTTATGCGACAGAAGTGTGAGGACTGAAGGATTCAGATGCGGTAACGTCACACGGCTAGCACGGAGGACTGGCCGATACACAAAGCGGCGCTGAACTCACATGATTACAAACCTATACGAAACCCACGCTTTATACCGAAGAGGGCAATTCCATCTAATATCATCGTCATACCATTAAAACGAACCCCACAACGTTATTCTAAGACAAGACGATTCATTCCATATAGATAAAGTTGTTTCAGTAAATATAGAACTGTTTTTCACGGTATAAAATTCTTAAGTGCATAAAATAACCAGAAGGCATTATTATTTATTTCACATTCACATACAAACCTTAAGGTTGTAATAACATAATATAATTTTGAACTGTGGGCCTAAATTTATATTGCTTTCAAATTAAATTTTCAACAACGTTTAGTTTGTTGCTACTCATTACGATATAAAATAATGAAATATAAGTTATACACTTGCGTTCAATATAAAAATTTAAAAAAAATACAAAGTTAACAAACAATAATCTTACAACAGAAACCAGTCCGAACCAAAGCGTTAGTTATGTATGGGACTGTAAATATAAAAAAAATTAGTCATTTTCTGTATGGTAAATACGAGTCAGACCGCAGTCTGTCCACCGAGGATACCGGCTAGTGAATAAGTCTGATCAAGTATGTGTCTTTGACAACCAAGATTTTATTTAATAGACGTCCGATTCTGACGTAACCAGTGCCAACAAAATGTCAATAAGTTAATAGACTATAAGTGTATAAAAACTAATTACATTACATATTGTAACAGTAGAACTATCAGGCCTCAAAAACCGTCCACCGAAGGACACCAGATGTAGCCTAAACTAATCCACTACACGGGACGTCTTTGTCGACCGACTATTCAGTTATCTTACGTCCGATTCCAACCTAACCGGTATTAAAATGTCGATCAATTAATAGACTATAAATGAATAAAAACTATTCTATTCTGTACAGTAATAATAATATCACGAGGCCTATGAGTCCGCCCATTGAGTTCGCCATTCGTTAACCAATCAGGATTTTTCATGTCTTTGATGACCGATCTTACAGCAGAAACCAGTCCGAATTAGGCTTAACCTGTACCAAAGCGTCAATTGTGTTTGAGACTGTAAATATAAAAAATATAGTAGTTTTCTGTATGGTAATAATATGAATATGAGACTGCAGTCTGTCCACTGACAATACTGGCTAGTGATATAGTCTGATAAAGTGTGCGTCTTTTACGTCCGAGATTGTATTTAATAGACAACCGATTCTGGCGTAACCAAATGTCAATCAGTTGAAATACTATAACCGTATAATAAATAATTGCATTACGCACTGTAATGATAATAATACCATCCGGCTTCAAAGTCTGTCCACCGAGGGACGCCAGACGTAAACCGATTCGCTACACAGCACATTTGACGACCGACTATTCAGTCTTTTTTTTTTATAATGCCAGCTTTGCTGGCGAAAGGCCTAGTTGAAATTAAATTTATTGGTTTTTATTGAACATTTAATTTGAATATAAGTTAGAATAGTTTTAGGTTTGAATAGTAAAAATTTGTGTGTTCTAATATTTCTGAATATTGTAACAACCTTTGAAATTCCAATTTATTATTAGGCTCGGGCAATAACTGGAAATGTATGAAGTTCATGTTAAATAATTGTCTTAGCTTATATTAGGCTGTTTTATTTTTTATTTAGGTGTTTTCCTTTTTTATAGATAAAAAATAATATGAATGAGAAATAGCGTTTTACTTCTTAAATTTCAAACTGTCTTTTAAGACCTCTGAGATTTGGCACTCTAGAAAAATTATAAAAAAATAAATATATACTGTAAAAATCCAAAAAAATTAAAAGTTGTCAACTATGTGTTTGACAAGATTTATTATAGTCTGTTATAAAATTCAAGAATGTTAAAATTATTGTAGGAAGCATATTGGTATAAAATATAGGTGTAAATGGTTAAGCAGATGACATTTTTTATAATGAAACATGGATTAAATGTTAAATCAGTGTTTTGTCGTTTAAAAGTGTGTTTTCTGCAGAGCTAGGTTTAAGCATGGATGGGTTAAAATTAATTCTTAAATTTTAACTTCACAAGCCCAGGAATGAGTTTCCCCTATAATGTACCCACAATCCCCATATACTCTGATTAGCCCCCCAAATAATTTTCTAGATCTGCCACTGCTCCAAATAGTTACAATAGACTCTACTAGGTTGCGTAAGCATCTCTATTCATCAACTGGGTATTTTAAAAAACGAGTTTCGTTTATAAAAACTGTCATAAATATCCTATAGATCACAGTAGTATAAACAGTTTATATTTTGTTCAGTGATATAATACTGTATTTAGTTTAGATATAGTGCATTTCTGTCCACTTCGGTGCACCGATATGGCAAGTGACATTGAGGTTAGTGAAACAGACACAGAGAACTGAGTGGAGGTCGTTGTTGTCACCAAGCCTAGTCTATTCGATTCGATGACTCAGACGTTCTTATCTCTTCGCCCGAACTGCGTGCGCTGTATCTAGATTACGACTCCGACATCGTTCACGCCACCTTATAAACCTTCCTCACTACTTGTTGCCACTGCTATATTGCTGGTACTCCAGCAGGCCACTGTTACATCTAACCTGCAGTTTTATAGCGGCGTGCTGTTACTTTTCTACCGGCCGCTGCGCCCTGCGCAAATTAATTCGTACCTGCTGAGCGCACATGTCTAAATAATTCGATCGGCAATGGATTAAAGGCCTCTCTGCATCTTTCAAATGGTCCAAGGCCATGTACAGTTTTTGCAGCCTTTTTTTAGGACTAGTACTTTGTTTAAGTTTTCTATCGACATTCCGCCCCATATAAGAATAACATTCTAACATAGCGTAATAGCTGCTTTTGCTGTTTCCAGAACACCTATCCATATCATCCTTCTAACTACATAAATTTCACTTGTCAATTTTTTCCTACGATTTGATAAATGGTGTTTACAGGAAAGATTAGAGTCAATTGTCAGTCCAAGTAGTTTTAATTGTTTTTCTACCGCAATATTATATTGGTATTTTGTCAAGTCTTCTGCTAAAATTAATCAATGTATTTTTTTGTAAATCAATCCTATATACCTATTGCTTTAACTTTCGAGAGTATGAGGTCATGCCCAAGACAATCAAAGTCCTTACTATAGTCTAGAAAAATAGTTGATAAATGTTTTCTATCTTCAAGATCATCACTAATATGGTCAACAAGATTGTCATGGCTGTAATAGTAGACCTCCCTTTTAAAAAAACCGTGTTGATTCTTTGATATTATGTCATAACTGTTGAGATGATGAATTATTCTAGATAGTGCAATTTTTTCCATTATCTTTGAGTAAGTAGATATAAAGAGATGGGACAGACATTTTCTGGTATAGTTAGAAGTCTTTTTTTATGTTTTGTCAGAAATATTTTCACAATTTTTAAGTAAGATGGAAATTGGCCGGATCTGAAAAATGTATTAATAATAATGGAATTGAAAGTTGCTCAGCACAATGTTTCACCAATTTTGAGAGGGTTTCATCAATTCCGCATGACATTTAAGATTTAAGTGAGTTTATTATTGAAAATCTCTAATGGTAGTTGGTGTGAATCCCACTATCTTTTTAACAGACTGTATGGAGATAATTTGGCAGTTTGGAATTACCTTATTTAGCTCATTGCAGTTTTTTCTAGTGTGAAAGTTGTAATTTAAGAGAAAAAACAGTTAATATGGTCAGCAAATTTATTGGGTTATATTCAAGCTTGCCATTTATTTTTGGTCAGAGAACTGTTTTTTCCTTTGTTTATTTCACTTCTCAGAGTTAATAAAGTTCCAGATTGCTTTTGTTTTATTTTCTGCCTCTATAATTTGTTTAGCCGAATTGTTACGTTTAAGAATTCTTGATTTAAGGTCATATTCTTTTTTATCTTACCATTTCAAGTTTCTGATTTTCATTTCAGTACGTTGATAACACCATAAACTCTTAAGAAAATTTACTTATAGCTTCTTTGCTTCATTGTCATAAACTATTCTTTGTTTTGATCTTTGATTTCTTTTTTTCAGATAAGGTCAAGAGTTCTCATCATAACTATCTGAAATGACTTATTTGCCTCCTATAAGTTATCTTCACAAGTCACACAATCCCCGAGGTTTTATTTGGAGTGCGAATTTCTCTCAGAATCAAAATTTTGTTTATTAAGAATTCCCTTTTCAAATGAATGGATATCATAGAGGTAGAGGTAATCCCGGTTGCAGGCAGTGGCAAGATGTCTTACACCATAAATTGCCAATTTATTTTCAAACAATACATTATCAACATTTTCAGTGAACCCCACAAAATTAATATCACCTTTTAGCAGAAGTTTCTTTGTTTCAGCTTGAAAAGAAGACAGAATATCGGACAAGATATTTATTGCTTGTTTGGCTCGTCCACTTGGTGGCCTGTAAACACCAAGAATATAAAAAGAATCAGTTTTAAGACCAACGTTTACTAGTGCAGCTTGTACTACCTCACATTGTAGTTCTATGATCTCCCAGCTATGCCAACTGCCAACCAAGAAAATCAGTCCTGCTAAGGACCAGCAAAATCATAAAGATATAGGTTCTGTTTTAAATATCTGTCATTTAAATGTCGAGGGCCTGAGTAGAGCTAAGTGTGAGTGTTTAGGGAAAGTCCTCTCAGAAAACAGTGTTGATGTCTTTGCACTCCAAGAAACACACGCTGAAGAAGTAGAATGCAGTGCAAGAGGCAATATTCCTGGGTATAGACTGGTTGAGGCTATCAGACATAGAGCTTATGGTGTAGCAGTGTACGTGAAGCTTGGTATTGATGAGATTAAAACAGTACACAAAAGTTGTGATGACAATATTTTCATACTGGCCATAAAAGTGTCCATGGTGACACTACCATAGTGAATGTGTATAAACCACCTAACAGATTACGGTCAAACGCAGTACTTGCAGTTTTTGAACACCCAGTCCTTTATGTTGGAGACTTTAACAGTCATCACAATCAATGGGGTTACTCATCGGACCATGAAAATGGTAGAGGCCTTACAAACTGGGCTGAAACCAACAACTTATTTTTTGTATTTGATTCTAAAGATACAAGTGCTTTCTTCTCAGCTCATTGGCTTAGGGGCTATTCCTGGCCTATACTTGTGCTCATGTGAACGGTCTCCAACACCCCTAAATATTAGGAGGAATGTTCTTGGTGCCTTCCCCCATTCACAACATAGGCTGTTCTGTTATATGTGGGAATTCAGTTTCCCATCTTCCAATATTTTTCCTGGCCTAGATGGAACTTTAACAAAGTTGACTGGAAAGCCTTTACATCAAGGCTTGAAGATAGCATCAGGTTTATTCCACATTTAATAAAGAATTACGATCTTTCAATAGCTTTGAAGTTTTCTGTGCTAAGGACTGGTACCCCAGGGGCTTCAGAAAAGAATACATAGCAAGATGGAGCAGAGAATGTGAGGACCTATACAAGGAGTTCAAGAACATTTAAACCTCTGACTCAGCTGGTTCCTTGCTGTACTCTCTCGATAATGCTAGAAGAGAGAAGTGGGTAAGTACAGTAAAAACCTAAATTTTACCCACAGCAGTAGGCAGGCTTGGTCCTTACTTAGAAAACTCCCCACTGGTAAGCCCCTTGGAAATAGAACTGGAATGCACCTGAGACCAATGGACATAACAAAACACATTGTCGGCTTATCTAAGTCAACCCGCCAACCTTCAGACCAAACGGTTGTATACAATCTGAATAGATCAAGAGAAGCCCCCAGGCACCTTTAGATGTTTCTAGGTCATTTAGTCTCCAAGAATTAAATGAGGTGGTCACGGTTCTGCCAGTTGGGAAAACAGCCGAAATGGATGACATCTTCCTGGAATTTCTCAAACATGCTGGTACAAAAGCAACACACTGGCTTTTAACAGTCTTCAGTGCCATACTGGAAAATGGCAATATATGCAAAGTTTTTAAAAGATCTAAAATAATAACTGTTTTGAAGCCAATCAAAGAACCACAACGTGCCGAAAGCTACCACCCTATAGCTCTTTTATGTGTATGCTATAAGTTGCTGGAGAGACTGATTTACAACAGAATATCACCTATTCTCAATGACAGCATCCCTGTTGAACAATTTCTTTGACAACTTTAATTGAGAATGGGTTTGAAAAGAAAAAAAAATATCAGCAGTATTCATAGATCTTTCAGAATCCTATTACACAGTCTGGAGAAAGGGGTTCCTTAAATTTTACAACTTGATTCCGTGTCCTAGATTGTTGCGAATGCCACTCTCAGCAACAGGTCAATCAAAGTGTGCCTGGGTCACAGAGAAAGTTTTTTTAGACAACTGAGCAATGGACTGTTACAAGGATCTGCTCCACTTTTATTAAATGTATACACTGCTGACATTTCCACCACACAGTCCATAAAAGTCATAAACGAAAATGATATTGCTCTCTCAACTCAAGACAAAGACCTACTACGAACAGAAAGAACACTTACACTTGGTCTAAGTACCCTGAATCATTATTTTAGAACTTGGAAGCTCAAGCCTAATCCAAAAATGACAGAAGTAACCTGCTTTCACCTGAGTAGTAGACTAGCTAATCAGAAATTGAACATCTTTTTGATGGTGTTAGGCGGAAACACAATGAGCATCCACAGTACTATGTCAGTTTAGATCGATCTCTCTGTTTTAAAAGTCACCTACAGAAAACAGCGGCTAAAGTGAGAACCAGAACTAATATTGTGCACTGTGCGGCAACTTGTTGGATCATCATGGGGAGCCAACACACAAATCTTGCGTACTACTGCTTTGTTCCTCGTTTACTTGACTGCTGAATATTGTGCTTCCATGTAGCTTAACAGTAGACATGTACGATAGGTTGATATACAACTAAATATGGGGATCAGGACTATCAGTGGGCCCTCATTGCAACCCCTCTACCATGGCTTCCAGTGCTGTGGAATATAGCTCCTTCAGATATAGGATGCAAAGAGGCACTTCTATATCTGAAGTGGCACTTCTAAAATCCAAATCTCCCCATTTTGCAAGATATTCCACAATGTGAGGGCGATAAAAATCTAGAAAACCACCTCTTCGACTAGCTTCCCAGTTGATCTCAAACGAATTTTCGCCAAAAACCGGCTGGGCGTTAACTTTGAATATGTTTGACAGACAAGTTTCTGGTATCAGTGGAAAGAAACCTTCCTTGCAAGGAATGGACTAAGTTGAGTTACTTTCGCACAGGGATGGGAATATGCAACTACTGGACATTTTAGTAGGGAATGACAAATGATCAGTCATGTGATCATGAAGTCAAAATTCAAACTATGGATCACAGAGTTTATTAGAGCCCATTGTGTTTTTTTCTGGGGGAATCAGCTGGTCTTCATTCAATCGGAGAAGCAGGTATTGAATTGTTACGAAACCTGGATTTAGCTCTGTGACGGGAGATCAATATTTAAACACTAAGACACAAATACTTTTTACTATAGATTTATGTCATTTCACTAATTTGATCTGTGTAATTTTTTTAATATTTTTAGTTTGGTAGCTGGCCTATGATTGCCATACGATATATATGAAGTATATGATTTTTTTTAAGTCAAGAAAATTTGCTGTTTATTTCAAACAGTACTAATTTCTATATATACTTATCCAATGAGAACTGATGTTGCACATTTCTACTACTAGTTTTTTGCGAAAAAGCATCAAGTTTGAGGGTCATTTACTTTTCCAAATGTTCCTGACATTGCTATGGTAAAACTTAGTGACATAAAAATGTTATTGCCAGTTCCTGCTGAGATTGGGTCTACAAAGAGACTAAAGTCATTTTATAAGTTCGAAGTAAATTTTGACTTGCTCAATGTAAATTAATTACAAGTAGAAGAACCATTTGAAATAATATTTGAGGTTAATAAACAAGAATTATTGTATTTTTGCGTTTTAATGTGTTGTTCCACTGTGGCCCATATCATGTTCCACTGTGGCCCAATATTGGGCCACAGTGGAACACATACATAGGTTTTGTAAAACAGTTCATAAAAATCAGTTTTCATTTCATTATCAATTCAATAATATATGTAATGTATGCAGAAAATGTTGTTCTTCAAGTACATTTGTCTTCTGAAGTTATTAAGCAAACAGGTAAAAAAACAAAAATTGTTTTCTAATTTTTGTTCCATTGTGGCCCACTCTCCCCTATGTTTCATGTTCTTGTCTGTGAGAATGAGTAAAATTTTGTTTCACGTTATCATCGGAAACCCATACAGTCTTCAAAAATTAATTGTAAGATGTTATTCCCTGATGTGTTAACCACAAGGTAACTTTTGTGAATTGCTACTGAAATTAATTTTACGTTTTCTTATTACCTATTGATATAATTTCAATTATGTTTACTGTCAAATTAGTGCCATTTGATACAACATTCCTATTTAATAATTATACTCTCAAATCTGTTTTTGTATAAACAATTTTAGAATAGTCATTCGAGAATTTACTGTGAAACTAAGAAATCTGTGTTCTAGATTAAAAACATGTATATGAAAGCAGTGGCTGTGTGCTCTGACTTACTTCAAGGGAATGCCATGCAATACATATCTCAGCTGTTTGGCAAGCTGTCGTCCAAATATGATAAGGTATCGTGCTTTGACCTTTTTTAGATTTATTGTTTTCATAACACTCATTTTTAATAAAAAGGTTTGGTAAGTTAATACTAGTTATAAGGAAAATTTTATTTTATTCTCTAGTTTTAATCAGTAAGATACTCTAGGATACATAGCCAAGAGGTATATCATAAGATAATAAGCTGGACAATAGAGTCAAAACAAAAACCCGCAGAATTTAAATAAAACTAAACAATGAATTTTTTTTACTTTTCTTGTCATATAAGATATAAATAACACAATATAAAGTACTTCAATTTAATTTATCAAAAATATTTAGAAAGGTTATGAAATCAATTTTGTAAACATGGTATATACTGAGAGTAAAAGTAGGGATATGCTAATTCTGATACTCTATACTGTAATGTATTTACTATTACACTACAATTACATTAGGTCGAGGAATCTGAAATGAAAAGACTGTTTGTTTAAACATTACTACTGGCTATGGTTCATGGTTAGCTGTGTGTATATAATCTGGGCGGGAACGTTGGAAGTACGGATTTGGGAAGTGGCATGAGATAGGACAGCCAATAACGTCGCTTTATTAATGGTATGGCATCACTACATACAGCATAGAGTTTAAACTATTTATCAAAGATATTTAAAAATGAATATGGTTATTAGTGATAACATAATGTAACATTGTGGATACATAACATTCCTCCTTTCCAATTCTTTGAAAAATTAAAACATAATTTTCAAATTAATGATTTTAAACAATATTAAATAGGCTACTAATCACATAATAAATGAGAACTACAAATTTCAAATTGGCACATTTTAACTGACAAGAAATGAAACATTTTAAGATACAAACATAATGATTAACATGAATTAAATCTAAAAAGTATATTTACAAATTAAGTCTTTCGACAGGCTTTCTAATTCTAGAAGGGTATCTTCTACTAGTATTAACAATGGTAGAAGGAATAGGAGTCGTGATAGGTGTAAGTGGATGGGGTGAATGAGGTACATTTTCAGGAGTTGTATGACGCTGGGGGTTGTGATGTTGTGGAGTGGTAGGGACTGGTTTTTTAGCTGACCTGTTGACGTCATTAGTAGATGTATGGAATGGTTAGGAATTCTAATCTGGTTTCTTAACTCTCTGTCAATACTTTGCATATCTGGTGGAGTACTACATCATCATTGTGTACAGTATTACTATTCAATCCTATCAACTGATCTATATGTCTATTCCAAACAATACCAGACTTCAACATGACAGAATACATGACATTACTTAATTGTTTTACAACATTACCTTCAATCCACTTGTCTTTAGATCTATAATTTTTTATAAGAACAGTTTGATTAGGGTACAAATATCTAACTTTACTACCCCTAAAATTTTCTTTTGATTTATCTTGTTTGACTTGTACACTTCTGTTTAAGTTTGGTTTTAGTAAATCAAGGCGTGATTAATGGACAATTAAACATTAATTTAGCTGGAGTTTCATTAGTTGTGCTACGAATGGAATTACGGTAATAAAACAAAATTCTATTTAACGCAATGTTAACATCAACGTTATCTTGGAAAGCACACCTTAATTTACGTTTTGCATACTTGACAGAATTTTCTGCATGTCCGTTTGATTGAGGATGATAAGCAGGTGAGAATGTATGTTTTATACCATTTAACTGCATAAATTGTTTGAACTCTAAAGAAGTGAATGGTGGGCCATTGTCATTATGCAAAGCGACTGGGATCACAAATCTAGCAAACAGCTCTCTTAACTTGTCTATGGCTAATTTAGTGCTTGTAGAGTTAACTTCATAGGCTTCTAACCATTTTGTATGTGCGTCTATAATGATTGAATACATTTTATCTTTAAAAGGGCCTAGGTAATCTAAGTGTAATCGTTCCCATGGCTTAGATGGATAATGCCACACATGCAATTGGCTTTTGTTAGGTTTAACACGTTCCATGAGGCAAGATGAACAACTGTTAGCAAGGGCTTCGATACTTTCATCAAGTTTGGAAACCATAAATAACTTCTAGCAACTGATTTCATTTTTACAATTCCCATATGACTTGCATGTAACTCATTTAGTACATAATTACGCATTTTACTAGGAATTACCACTTTATATCCCCACATAACAATTCCATGCTCGACTGTTAGTTCATCCTTCCTCTGGAAATATGGTAAAACTCTTTATTTTCCTCTCCTACATGGTTTGGCCATCCATACATAATGTCATTGTAAATTTTACTTAAAATAGGGTCATTTTGTGTTTCCTTTTTTACCTCCTCAAATGTTAAGGAACAGAACTTTCAACAATACAATGCAAATATGTACCTTTCCATTTTGGTTCATCTATATTTACAGTGTGTTTTGTAGGCAATGGTAAGCGTAATAAAGCGTCAGCATTACCATGTTTCTCAGATTTTACATATTGAATATCAAATGTGTAACCTGACAAAAATAGAGCATATCTCTGTAATCTACTGGCTGCAAACACTGGTAGACCTTTTTTCGGCCCAAAAATACTTAATAAGGGTTTATGATCTGTACATAAAATAAATTTACAGCCATACAAGTATTGGTTAAATTTTTTAACAGCATATACTATTGCTAATGCCTCTTTGTCAATTTGTGAATATTGACATTCAGCTGGGGTTAGAGTGCGAGAATGACAGGCTACTGGTTTCTCTTTACCATCTTTAGTAATGATACTTAACACACACCCTAGTCCAGTTGAACTAGCATCTACTGCTAATTTTACAGGTAATTCCGGATCATAATGAGCTAACACAGGTGCTTTGGTTAACACTTCTTTGACTCTATTGAATGACTTGAGACAACTTTCGTTAAAGTTAAAAACAACATCTTTTTTTAATAAACCATACAAAGGGCTTAAAATGGTTGACATATTTGGTATGAACTTTCCATAATAGTTAATTAAACCAATAAAAGCTTTAATTTCAGTTACATTCTTTGGGACAGGGGCATTTACAATGGCTGCTATTTTGGATTGTGACGTATGCAATCCTTCTTTATCTATACTAAATCCAAGATATTCTATTGTATCTGAAAAGAACTGACACTTGCCTTTTCTTACTGTAAACACTCTTTCTTTTAATCGATTACAAACTGCCTGTAATCTACAAAAATGAGTTTGTACATCTAGGCCACTAATTAATAAATCATCAAAAAATGCTGTTACACCCTCTAAACCTTGTAAAGTCTGTTCTATAACCTTTTGTTGAAGGCTTGTTGGGAGTACACAGATCTCTAAGTAGGTTGTAGGTTTTGACACCAACTACAATTAGTAAAGTACTCACTTTCTTCTCTTCCGTTACACTATTATAGTCAGCGAACAATTCAAAAGATTTAACATATGAAGACCACGTTTCAGCACTGCTGTCAAATTCGCCAATCGAGCCGATTAATCCTGACATTGTGTTTTTTTCTGAAAACAATGGATAAATCACTATGTCTTCTTCGTCAGACATCTAATAAATCAAACGAAATATCTTAGTGTTCATGTGCTCATCATCACACCTAACCTCACTTCCTATCACCTAATTTTGCAGTTACCACGTCAAAATAAAATTGAACTGTTATATTGCACTCGCAGGTTTTTTCTTCTCGTCGCCACTTTTTAATGTATTTACTATTACACTACACTTACATTAGGTCGAGGAATCTGAAATGAAAAGACTGTTTGTTTAAACATTACTACTGGCTATGGTTCATGGTTAGCTGTGTGTATATAATCTGGGCGGGAACGTTGGAAGTACGGATTTGGGAAGTGGTATGAGATAGGACAGCCAATAGCGTCGCTTTATTAATGGTATGGCATCACTATATACAGCATAGAGTTTAAACTATTTATCAAAGACATTAAATAATGAATATGGTTAGTAGTGATAACATAATGTAACATTGTGGATACATAACATATACCAGGACACCTCGATATTTAATGGGGTTGCGGCATTGACAATTCTCACTTTACAGCTCTTTTTACTGAAATCAAATTCTAATAATATTTTATAACAAATGAATAAAATTAATTTGAACTCGTAAAATAAGTTTGGAAAGTTGTAAATGTTGATTCTGTAATAAATTATTTATTTAAATATTGAAAACATTATCCAAAGGAAGCCTGTTTTGCAGCATCTACCAAGTTATAGATAGTTTCTAGCTTAGAGTTTTTCAGTCTCTGTATAATAATAATAAACTTTATAAAATATACAGTTCTGTACAGTACAATCACAAAATTTGAACACTTGATACTTGGACAGTCCTCATGCTTTGACACCGGCCATGGTGTTTTGTGAGGCATCATTATCTCTGGCAGGCTGTGCGCGGTTTAGATCAACTAAATAACCTCCTGTCCATATTTTAACTACTATTTTAACTGATTGCCAATTCAGTACAACATACGTTGTTATGGTAATATACAGCTTGTTTTGTTAAGTTTGTAAATACAAAAAGAAAATCCGGTAGAATTTCCCCATAAAAATAATTTTTTTTATGTTTACAATACTTTCCTTATTCCTTATAGTTTGATGTTTTGGTACTCGGACACCCCCAAGTCCTGTACCAAAACACCAGACAGAGGCCAGACAGAGGCCAGACAGCGGCCAATCAGAGACCAGACAGAGACCAGACAGAGGCCAGACAGAGGCCAGACAGCGGCCAATCAGAGACCAGACAGAGGCCAGACAGACCAGACAGACAGAGGCTGGACAGAGGCCAGACAGAGGCCAGACAGAGGCCAGACAGAGGTCAGACAGAGGCCAGACAGAGGCCAGAAAGAGACCAGACAGAGACCAGACAGAGACAACTTACAAAACTGTAGGTTGTCTGTCGTTCAACCTACAGTTTTGTACATACTGTAGGTTGAACAAAACCTACAGTATGTACAAAATTTCAAGTAGGTTGAACGTATAGTTTTGGAGAAATAGTGATGAGTGGTAAAATGGCTCTTTTATTTAAATTTAAAATTTTCTGATTGAAATCAGTTTGTTCTCTTAGACAAACAGTTTCAAATCTAGACAAGTTTGTAAGTCTACTTTTGGGGGCACAAATTACTGTAGGTGACTCTGAATCAGTGAAATGTTGGGTTCCTCGCCATATTTAGCCATTTCCTGTGAACTGGCTTTGCATTCGGCCAAATTAAGTTGTAAATTTTCCGATTAAAATCAGTTTGTTCTCTTAGATGAAAAAGTTTCAAAGTCTAGAGAAATTTGTAAGTCTACTTTTTGAGGGCACATGGTTACTATATTTGACTCTGAATCAATAAAATATTGTGTTTTTAACCATGTAACCCACAAAGTGTTTAACTATCAAGGTCTTAATGTATCAGTTATTATTTTAATGTAAGCTTGGGGCTGGATAGTCAAAATATAAAAATTCTAACTGTACCCACGCTCTTCGTTAGTCATAATATTGGGTTTGATAATATAATCGAATGTGCAGCAAGCTTTCAGTTTACTAAATCCAATTTAGAACAGCTGATTTATGTATAATTGAATTTGCTACTGTATACAATTATTTTTAATTTTATAAGTTTAGTCTATCACAATTTAATTCAATTTGTTTTCATTTAACAGCTATTAATCAAATTAATCAATAAAAAACTTAGCTCCATAAGAATACCGTGGAAATTTTGGAGGCCAGGGGGACAGAATTCTTCTTAGGCTGACTAGAGAGAAAAATCCTTTCTTAGTGAACCTCTAGGCGCCAAGATAAACCTACAGTATGTACAAAATTTCAAGTAGGTTGAACGTATAGTTTTGGAGAAATAGTGATGAGTGGTAAAATGGCTCTTTTATTTAAATTTAAAATTTTCTGATTGAAATCAGATTGTTCTCTTAGACAAACAGTTTCAAATCTAGACAAGTTTGTAAGTCTACTTTTGGGGGCACAAATTACTGTAGGTGACTCTGAATCAGTGAAATGTTGGGTTCCTCGCCATATTTAGCCATTTCCTGTGAACTGGCTTTGCATTCGGCCAAATTAAGTTGTAAATTTTCCGATTAAAATCAGTTTGTTCTCTTAGATGAAAAAGTTTCAAAGTCTAGAGAAATTTGTAAGTCTACTTTTTGAGGGCACATGGTTACTATATTTGACTCTGAATCAATAAAATATTGTGTTTTTAACCATGTTTTGCCATGTCCTATGACCTGGCTATACATGTGTTCAGATTAAATTGTATATTTTACCATTGAATACAGTATGTTCTCTTAGATAACAAAGTTTCACAGTCTAGGAAAATCTGTAAGTCTATTCTTAGAGGTTGTAAATTAACCAAGTTTATTTACAGGCACAAATTGAACATCTAGCTCTACCTAAGGATAAAGGAGGTGAGATAGACCAAAAAGTTATAGGGCCAAATTTGTAGATTGTCTCAAATCAGGCACAGAAAATGGTGTTAATTTTGCTTTAGAACCATTCATTTAGCTGCTATAGCCTAATTAGAGAAACGCTGATTTTGGGATTTAAAATTGTTGGCACTAAAAAGGCTGCCATCTTCAATTTACTAAGAATTTTTTGAAATCCCTCATATTGGACATCTACAATATAAGACCTTTGACTCTATAAAATTTCAGCCTCGTAGGCTTAGTACTTTTTTAGTTACATCGATGAGTGAGTGGTATTTGCCTTTTATAGTATAAAATATGTAGCACGAATAAAGCTTTTTTTTTTTATCTGGATTTGTTTTCGTGCAAAGAAAACATTTCTTGTTCAAATATTCTCAAAATGCTAGGCTTACTAATTTAATATCAACCACAAAGAATCCAAGGCATATCTCCAATAAAAAAGAAAACACAACAACCAAACAACAATATAGTCACACCTAGTTAAAAGTATGTTTTAAAATTTACTATATTAGTTTATAAAAATACATCCTACATCAACCACATAAATTAATTCTTCAACAAATACATAGAAACAGACAATACTATAACCAACATTAGTTTGTCCATCACAGTCACATAGGTTCACACTGTAGTGTCACTGGAAGATATACAAACAAACAACACTATAACCAACACGAGGTTGTCCATTACAGTCACATAGGTTCACACTGTATTGTCACTGGAAGATATACAAACAAACAACACTATAACCAACACGAGGTTGTCCATCACAGTCACATAGGTTCACACTGTAGTGTCACTGGAAGATATACAAACAAACAACACTGTAACCAACACGAGGTTGTCCATCACAGTCACATAGGTTCACACTGTATTGTCACTGGAAGATATACAAACAAACAACACTGTAACCAACACGAGGTTGTCCATCACAGTCACATAGGTTCACACTGTATTGTCACTGGAAGATATACAAACAAACAACACTATAACCAACACGAGGTTGTCCATCACAGTCACATAGGTTCACACTGTACTGTCACTGGAAGATATATGTATATATACAAACAACACTATAACCAACATGAGGTTGTCCATCACAATCGCTTGAGTTCACACTGTGTTGTCTATAGACTATATGAACAAATAACACTATAACCAACACGAGGTTGTCCATCACAGTCACATAGGTTCACTCTGTACTGTCACTGGAAGATATATGTATATATACAAACAACACTATAACCAACACGAGGTTGTCCATCACAGTCACATAGGTTCACACTGTACTGTCACTGGAAGATATATGTATATATACAAACAACACTATAACCAACATTAGGTTGGCCATCACAGTCACATAGGTTAACACTGTGTTGTCTATAGAACATATATGAACAAATAACACTAAAACCAACACGAGGTTATCCATCACAGTCACATAGGTTCACACTGTAATGTCACTGTTCGGAGAACTGTGGGACACTACATTTACACACAGAATAGGATATTAAAATCAATAAGAATAAAGCATTTATTATTTAATACTATCAAATAAAATGTTATATAGCATAATATGATTTATAGAAGACATAAAGTAACAAAGTAGGCCTACTTCAAATTAAAATAAAACAAACGGTAATTTTCCCAAACTTTCTCCTTTTTTGGATCTTTCTTCTTTTGACATATAATCAGTTTTGAGCAAAACAGACATTTTCATTCCCTAACTAGTTCATTCAAGCTCTATTTGATAGTCAAGAACAAAAGTGGATCATTTCATGAATGGCCTATTAAATAATATACACATTTCTAACTGAACTTTTCACACAACAATTGAATAATGATTTTTATTTCCATTTACAATAAACATGTACACAAATTATTTGGAAATTTCTCTGGCTACTTTTACTAGTAATGTGGCGAGCTGTCATGAAAATTAATAAACATTAAAAGTACATTATTTGTGAGTCATTATATACAAAACTTAGCTACATGTTGCCATCTGTAGTATATGTATGATATAAATAAAAAATTTATAAATATTGAGTATTTGGTGATCTTCTTCTTCTTCTTTGTCTTTGCCTTTTCCCACGTCACGTAGGGTCGGCATTACAACTCCGGATCCTCCTCCTCCACAGCTGTCTATCCAGGGCTTCTTCCTTCCTCCATCCCTTTTCCCTCAAGTCACATGACACCTTGTCCTTCCATCTCATTTCTGGTCTCCCTCTCTTCCTCCGCCCCTCGACCTCCAAGTCTCCAACCCTTCTCCCCACATAGTTCTCCCCTCTTCTACGTATGTGCCCATACCACCTCAGTCTACCTTCTTGAATTTTCTTCCCTAAGGGTCCCACTCCAACTGTTCCTCTGATGTAATCATTTTTTATTCTATCCTTCCTTGTAACTCCACTCATCCACCTCAGCATTCTCATTTCCGCCACTTCCATCCTTCTCTCTTGCGCCTTCTTTATCGGCCAAGTCTCTGCACTATACAGCATTGCAGGCCTCACCACAGATTTATACAACTTTCCTTTCCTCCTGGCGCCAACCCTCCTATCACACAACACTCCACTCATTTTCTTCCAATTCATCCATCCACTATTAATCCTATGCTGTATTTCCGCCTCCAGTCCTCCATCACTCTGGATGTACGAACCCAGGTATTTGAACTTCCCTACCCGTGGCAGCTCTTCCCCTTGTATGTCCACCCTTAACCCCTGTGTTTCTTCCATACTCATGTATTCCGTTTTCGCTCTGCTGATCCTCATTCCTCTTTCTTCCAACACCTTCCTCCACTCTTCCAGTCTCACTTGAAGTATCTCCTGGGTTCTCTCACAGATCACCACATCATCTGCAAACATCATGCTCCATGGCGCTTCTCTCTTTACTCCATTTACCATACAGTCCATTACCAGGTCAAAGAGGTACGGACTGAGAACCGACCCTTGGTGTAGCCCTACTCTCACTGGGAAGTCTTTAGTGGTACCCACACTGGTCCTTACTTGCGTCATTACTCCTTCATACATCCCCTTTACCACTCTCACATACTTCTCGGGTATGCCTTTACATCTCATACTTCTCCATACCTCCTGCCTGGGCACTCTATCATAAGCCTTTTCTAAGTCAATAAAAGTCATATGAAGGTTAGCCCGCACCTCTCTGTGCCTTTCCATCAATTGTCGCAGTGCAAATATTGCGTCCGTTGTTCCCCTTCCTGGCATAAATCCAAACTGTTCTTCACACACTTCACTCTCCTCACGCAATCTACCCTCAATGATCCTCTCCCATATCTTCATTGTGTGGGACATCAACTTTATCCCTCTATAATTTCCACAATCTTGGATATCGCCTTTTCCCTTGTATATGGGAATAAGTATACTCTTTGTCCACTCATGTGGTATTTTTTCCCTTTGCCAAATCTTCCTCATCAGATCCCAAAGCACATCAATGCCCCGTTCACCCAGACACTTCCATGCTTCCACTGGTATTTGGTCTGCACCAACTGTCTTTCCATTTTTCATCTTCCTCATCGCCCACTCCACCTCTTCTCTACTTATCATCACAGTCATTCCCTCATTTGCTTCTCCGTCCTCATACTTCTCCCTCTGATTTTCCTCATTTAGTAGTTCCTCAAAGTATTCCAACCACCTTCCTAGTATTTTTTCCTGATCATAAAGTACCACTCCTGAACCATCCTTCATCTGTTTAATCGATGTCATGTCCTTACGTGATTTGTCCATTGCTTTCGCAATCCTTATTAGTTGCCTGTCATCTTGGTTTCTTTCCAGATCTTCGTATGCCTTCTCCATGGCCCTCGCTTTTGCCTTCGCAACAGCCCGCTTTGCCTTCTTCTTTGCAATCTTAAAGGCTTCCTTTTCTTCCTGTCCTCCCCTCAGATCCCATTGCTTCTTTGCCTCCCTCTTCAGTTTCACCCTTCTCTGAACCTCCTCGCTCCACCACCACGCTTCCTTGTCCTGTGGTGGTCCCTTTCCAGACGTTCTGCCTAGCACTTCTTCTCCATATCTCCTTATAACCTCTCCATTTATGTTCCACCACTCTTGTACATCCTCCGGCAATCTCAGCTCACGCAGCACCTTTTCCCTAAATTCTTCCTGAAGACTCTCCTCTTTGAGCTTCCACCACTTAATCCTTCTTTCTCCATAACTTTTGAATTTCCTGACTTTCCTTACCCCCATCTCACAGTCAGCTACTACCAGCCTATGTTGGGCTGCTACACTTTCGTTTGGTATGACCTTGGTGTTCTTTATTTCCTTTCTATGTCTCCTCCTACACAGGATGTAATCTATCTGGCTTCTCTGTTCACCACTCTTAAAAGTTACGAGTTGTTCTCTTCTTCGTTCGAAAATGGTATTTGAAATTACCATATCAAAAGCCACTGCATACTCCACAATCCTCTCTCCCTCTGCATTCCTTTCGCCATAGCTCCATCCCCCATGTACTCCATCCTCCCCACTTCTTCTCCCGCCTACATGTCCATTCAAATCTCCCCCAATTATGACCCTTTCGTTGTCTGGTATCTCCATTGTTGCTCCATCCAGCAATCTCCAGAAATTGTCCTTTTCTTCCTCAGAACACCCCGTTTGGGGTGTATACACACTCAGCACCGTGACTAGCTCATCCCCCACGACCAACTTTACACTCATGATCCTATCGCTTATCCTTTTAACCTCACACACTTCCTCCTTGAGGTCCCTATTCACGATAATCCCCACTCCATTTCTAGAATCCCTATCTGCACTACTATAGAAAAGTTTGTATCCCTCTGCCAACACTCTTGCCTTGTCCCCTCTCCATCTAGTCTCCTGCAGACACAGAACATCCACTCTCCTCCTCTGCATTACCTCCACAATCTCCCTGCTCTTTCCATTTAATGTGCCCACATTTAGAGTTCCAAATCTTATCCTATACTTTGGATTCTTCACAGAACGTCTCCCCCATTATATTTGGTGATATTACCATTAAATTACATTAATATGTAAAATACGATTAATATGAAAATTGGCTTGGATAAATAGTGAAGAAAATTAAAAAATTTAATTTGATAAAACAAAATTACATTAATATGAAGCATATGATTTATTTAAAAAGGCCTCTTTTAATTTATGATAAAATTTTAAATAAGAAACTAACATCATATGTCTGGGAAAGCCAAGTAACTGTGTTTTTACAAAATTTTCTGAGTAACATGGTGGATTTTAACTAAGTTGTCAGCTGGTTATAACATTTTGGACCCAAATATTGAAAGCATTGACGAAAAATTGCTTTATTTACTTTAGGATGCTGGTAATTCTTGTTACATCCAAAACGTGTATTTATTGTGAATTTCATCAAGTTCCATATTTCCACTTCTAATAAAAAAAGTCTAAGAACTTTATAAATAAACAAATGCTGTATTGGTAAAATGTTCGTTTGCCTATAAGATATTGATAAGTCCCACTCCAACAAGGCAAACCAGTGTTGTATTCTGGAATTTATTAGTGCAAAATAAAGTGATCTTAACAAGTTACTTCTACACAAATTTTACAGTACAAGTAAACGTCACACAACACAAATTTATTACAATATAAGCACAAAATGCACAAATATACTACAATACAAGCACAAAATGCACAAATATTATGGTGATCGATTTCGGTGACCCACGCTCACCTTCCTCAGACCAGAGGGATTCACAAAAGATTTACAAATTTTGTAAAAAGTAAAATTTCCTTATCGATGATCTTAACTTGATGTGCAAATTCAAAACGTGTTTTTCAAAAGTAAATCTTTCATCAAGTGTAATACCCAAGTATTTAAAGTGTTAAAAAATATGTATTAGAAGACTCTTTATAACAAGTTTACGTATTGATAGTATTGATAATTCATTGAAAAGAGCATCAATAGGGTACTGCTTACACAGAGTGGTATGATACAAAAATACATTGTATCAGTCCGGCGCCTAGTAACACGTTGTTAAAAAAAAAAAAAAAAACCAGCCAGTGGATTGGTAACTTTGCTTTTTAGGTCTTATACTAATTTCTATAAAATCTTGGTTATGTCAAATTACTAAAACAGTTTTCATTAGATAATGTTTTAAAGTTTAAATAAATGGTTCAAAGACAAATTTACATGATTATTGATTTTTGAAATTGAATATTTTGAAAGTGATTTGTTTTTATCTTGTTGGTTTCAGATGATAAAAGATCTTCATGTGTCCTTTTTAAACTATGTGGAGTCTCTGTGGTTTCAAATGGCTAATACCATAACTGATTTCTGGAACCGAATGTTACAAGTAATTGAACCTGCTTTCATTCAGTTTCTACACTATGTTGATTCCCTATTTTGGGACTTCTGCCAAAAAGTACTTGGTGAGAATTGAATTTAAAATTATATAATTTTCTTTTTGGGGGCTTTGCTTTGTAACATAGTTGAAGTTTTAAGATCAATATTCTTCAAAGAAGTAATGATCCTCAGTTCAAAAGTTTTGTATGTCTTGTAAGTAGTAACAGTTAATATATCTTATTGTATGACCTTAAATTGTTGTGTAATGATTCATTAACACCTTCACTGCGTTTTCAAAATTTTAGATCTGATTAAGAATGCGGTGTGAGGCACATGTGACTCATTTCGCAATTGTTGAACAGTGCGGTATGAGCCACCAGTGACTCATGCGTCGTTCAAAATGTATGGCGTTGCTAAGTAACACCAATGACGAGTGGAGCGCTCTGTCAGCGTTTATAGGTACTTTTAGAACGTCATCTGCCATTTAGCAGTATCGTATTCGTTTTATCCCAACTGGCCATGAGTCACCGGTGCCTCATGCCGCAAAACAGAAGGTAATTTTTAACAGTTTTTATTATATTTATTGTTTTTGATTCTAATGTGAAGAAACCCATTTCTTACTACATTTTTATGTACGAGGCTTTTAGACTAATTATTATTATTAGACATCAAGTTTTGAAACTTATTCAAAAATGTTATAAACGTATGTTTAATTTTAAATAGATTTATTACAAAATATTATAAACTTTGTTATGGTTTAAGAAAACAGTATAAAAAGACAAAATATAAAATTATTACTTTTATAAAATAATAGTGATAAAAATTATATAGGACTACTACAAATATGTATTAGTACAAGCAGAAAAACCTACAATTATTATTACTCAAACTTGTCTACTTGTGCACAGTAATAAATAGATAAAATGTAAAATCATTACTTTAAAAAAATACTAGTGATAAAAATTAAAATTATATAGGACCATCACTATTGCTAATATGTGTATAGCATTTTTAGTTGTAAAGCAAAAAAAGTATAACTATTATTACTCATACTTGTCTACTTGTGAAAATTATTAAAACATTCCAAACACATAAATGGTTTGTTCGGGCAATTGTCACAGTAAGTTGTCACTTGCTTTGTGGCCTTTGCTGCATCTTTTACTGAGATGTTGTTTCTAGAATTTGTGTAGCACAGTGTGCACCTTCTTCGCGTCTTCCGAACTGGGCCATCCATCTTCTGCAGAGAATGTACCCTTTTTCTAATACCTGGGCTCTGTATCATTTCAGCTCTTTGTAATAAGCTCCTGGCGACACTCTCCTTGAACTTCAGATATGGTATTCTTGATTGACTAACTGACTCAAACACAATCCAGGAATTTACCATGGTTGTTCCAGTAAGGAGTTCCAGCATTACCTTGGTGATTGTGGAATACTGAAGCTTCCAAATAACAAACAATAATAAAACCAACAACAAATGGGATTCAGTTATAAACTTTGTTCTATGTAGTAACCTACAGCGATGAAAGCACGTACTGCGGTAGTTTTACGCGGGAAAGCAGACGGAAGAACAGCACTTGGCTTATGAGTCACCGGTGAATCATGCCGCAAATGTATATTTCAGTGCGGCCTGAGTCACCAGTGACGCATACAAAAATAATACAAGCATCAAGACAAGAAAAAATAATATCGTCTGGGAGTACAACCAATACTGAAATATCTATATTGGTTAGTAAATAACGCTTGCCGCAAGGAGCGATATGCTTCGTTCATAGCAAACGCAATGACGAAATATGCGCCATGAGTCACCGATGTCTCATGACGCAGTGAACGTGTTAACATTGCAGTGGTCACACCTTCTAGCTTTACGTGAATGGTTGTGTGTTCTACTATTGTAAAACACAGATTTTTTTTAACTTGTTAAAATAACTATATTTATTATTTTGGACTTGGGTGTGCAAAGTATGCAACCTAAACTCTGTTTTATGAATCATTCTGAACACCAAGCACACTTTCATCATCACTTGCTGTCTCCTTCAACCATTAGCGTCATTGCACCCTACAATTTGTGTGTGTCGCCTGATAGTTCCCTGTCGTGTTCTGACATTTTTAAACGTATAAAATTACTCAATTGTTAAAAAATTCATGAAAGAAAAAACTACATGCAAGGATAACAAAATAAAAACGGTACATAAATGGTCGCGTGATCTATAATAGTAGAACACTAAACTGTTTTTGAGATTGAGGTTAGTATGTGACAGCCAGATGTATGAAACTGCACTGGGTTGTGTGGAAGGGTGTGGGGGGAAGGTACTTTGACCATCGAGGCCACAAGTATTACCAACCGCTCAGGGTTGGAAAAAATAATGACTTGTTCTACAATGGTAGAACACTCGACCACTGCAGTGTTAAGAAGAGTGTCAAACTGTTTTCAAGCAAATTTTGTTTTGCTAAATAAGAAACGAAAAAATATGTTTAATCTTGGACACATTTCTGGTTTGCAGGATAATAGGTTTTCTGACAAATTCTTGGAAAAAACATCAACTCTATCTTGACTTGAGGTTAGAGGTAATATTGTTACCACCTGCTCTAGTGTAAAATACTATCACTGCCCTAATGATTATTAACTTAATAAAAATCCTTTTTAATTATTGCTTAAATGTAACTTTATTTTTTTATTTTTAGAGTTCCTGTATCAGAAGCAAACTATGATTCTTTCATCAGCAAATCTAGCAAAAGAATCTAATTTTACAAAAGACTTGGATAAGTTTTTTAAGGATGTCACAAAGAATGGAATTTTGAGTAGTTTCAAAAAGTACACTGTTATGATATTTGGAATAATCAAAGAAAAATATTTTAGTGTTGTTCCGTTTGGTAAGTACTTTCTCATCTGCATATTGTTTTATGACGGTATGAATTTTTGTTATGTTTGTTTTAAATAAAAAATATAAGTTTTTGACTTACATTCAACATTTAAAATTTAGGATCTTTGGTGTGATGAAGAATATGATATGATTTACAGAAGAAATTCAGTTTTTATTGAGTCTGGGAAGTTGGGTCTAAATTGCTTCATTCCTTGACCAGGGAAAATATGCACAGCCAATGAATGCACCTGAGGGCTAATATTAAAAAGAAGAAAAAATAAATAATGCCAACATTTGAATGAAATATTTTAAATTATAACTCAAAATAAACAAATTTTAATTGATACTCATTACAATAAAATAATAAAGTATTTTTAGTTTTTTTAAACCAGAGCAAGAGCAATAAACAATCCACCTCACACTGGCGAAAGACAGTATATCAGCTGTTTTCAGTTGACTGACCCCTCTTCTCAATTATCCAGCTTTCTTGAATTATTCTAACTTCTCCCTTCTCTAACGCCGGTTGAATCTCATAACTTCTTTCGGACATTTTGTCCATTTGTTCAAAGTTTTTCATCTCCCAGCATAGTGTATTTTTTAACCCATGTCGTAGTCTTTTTTACTTCACTTTACTTTATTCTCTTTCTTGTCGTGTATATTGTGCTTCTCTATTCAGTGCAAGATAGTGTCTAGTGTGGGCCATTAAGTTCTACCGTGTCTGCCGCATTATAACTCTGGCCAGACTTTTAATATCAATAAAAGACATTGTTAACCATACCGTTGTGTACGTATCAAGTAAGAAGATCAGAAGAAAGAAAAACTCCAGACGCCCCAGTTTGGCTTCCCCTCACTCCCTTCTGTAGGCGAACATTGGAATTGCAAAGTACTGTTTATGATCATTCCTTGTTTTACTAAGCAAATTGGTTTTCTGTAGAAACTGTTAAAAATACGGTGGTCCTTTGAAATTACATCTATTTACCCAGGTTGAAATATTCATACCGATTTCAACAAAGAGTACGTTCCTATGGTTATTTAAGAAATATTAACATTTTAATAAATACTCAAATAATTGAACTCCTATTCCAACAATGTGTCTGTTTAGTGAACTTTTGTCTTTCTGTTCTTCAGGCGTGGACAATAATGGCACATTCACATTCAACTTGTTCATTCCTGACTTTAATCCTTTTAGTGCCGGGCCATTTTTGCATTTCCTATGCGAAAAGTGCCAGGCCAATTTTGGCAAAAATGTAAGGTTCAAGGTAAAAATTTATAGAATCCATGTTTTTAGTCATATTTATATAAATTCTTTTTTAAATGAAAGAGCAATAAGTGGTCTATAGAGCTATGTATAAATATTTAACATTTCTTTGTAATAAATTTTATTTTTTTCTAAAAACCTTGAGAAAAAATTTTTTTTATATTTTTTCCCGTATGTTGTTAGTTCCGTTAGTTCCGTACATACGTCTGTATGTTAGTTATAATTTTATTTTAGAATATTGTCCTGAACGGCATTTTATAGAGCATTTTAAACTGAACTAATACATATAATTTCATTTACTATACTTAAAAAATTATCTCTTTACAAAATTATAACTAAAACATTACACATTGGTTGCTAAGCGACATAATAGTTATACCTAATAGTTATGTGTCTGTCACGGAACAGTTACGTCATCTAGACACAGTCCAAGAGCGAAACTGCGTGCAGCGGTCATTGGCAAAGCGTCTGGTATTATTCTGGCGGCCATTTAATAAAACATAACGATGCACTATAACAAATACAGCGCGTCTCTCACAGCGACGCTGGCATTTCTCGCACTAGTAAGGGGCGTCGCTGACAGCGATTCCCGGCACTAAAAGGGTTAAAAAGGAGGCTCTTGAACACCATATTATGAGAGATTCTAGCGCTGGGCACAATACTGGATTGTCCAATCTGGTTCCTAGTTGATTTATTATTAGATCCAGGGACGTATCCAGAACTCAATTTAAGGGGATGTCTAAGGAGATTTAGTAAACGGGGGAGGGGGAGCAATCCCAGGGCTACTGCTACTGAAAACAAAAGCTGAGCCGTTTTTTTTTTTTTTATAGTGGCGTTGTGTCTTCTGACTGCAGACAAGGGAAGGGGGCAAGTGTATAATGTATTTGATGTTTTATTGAAACATTAAGTTATAATGAAATAAATACCATTTCAATCTTTATGTTTCATGACGAACATACAATATGAAAACTGAGTAACATTTATTGTAAAATACAGTACACACTATGAGAAAAGGCCCTTGTAAAATAAGGGACATGGAGGAATCCAGAATAAGAGAACATTTTTAATTCTTGGTTTTCAGAAAAAAATTTTAAGCATGAATGTTGTAGATGTTTAGTTAAATAAACTCTTTTAATTTAAACATTATTCAGTGAAATCTATAGTTCCTTTACAATTCTTTAAAAAAATGGTTTCATTTTGATCCTGACTCTGTTCCACCTATCAACGCCTGTTCCTGTTTGTGACACGTGTCCATACAGAAACTTGTTGTAGAACTATACAATTACACTGATGTAAATATATTTAGTAAAACAAATATTTGACCTCATGTAATGAGAAAAATTACTTTTGTCATTTTGAGCTATTTTCAAAATTTGTTATAATTTAATTTACAACAGGCCAATAAATTATGTTGATTCATAAGATAAGGTTACATGGACAATATAATGTATTAACATTAAACACATAACAAATTTATTGTTATATATTTATAAATTGTAATTTTTGTAAATGGTGAAATGCTTGCTAGGTTTGAGCAAATTAGCATATTATATATATTATACACAAGAAGATAATTTTAAAGCATGTCTTTAACTTATTTATATATAAATCAATCCAAATCTTAATTAATATAATCAACGGTAACTAAACAGCATACGGTAGGTATCACAGCGAGGATTCGTGATCCCTACCGTCTTTTATTCTAGATACCGTGATATAATCTACCATTATATTACATTTTGTAAGATGATATTGAGTAATTAGTTTGTATTCATAAGTATACACGGGTGATTAAAAATTCATCATGTATAAATTTGGTACAATCATGTCCATCTATCAGTGCTTTGTCTACTATTGTCCTTTATTAGGACTATTGCTTGAATAAAATCAATTGTATTGTGCGCTATACTATGATGATTTTATTAAATAAATCGATTGGTCCTGACAACAATATATAAATTGGTAAAATCTGATCAGGATGGAATATAAAAAATTCTAATATTCTTACAATTGTTATAACCTATTTATAAATAGTTTTTTAATTAGCATAATACGTGTTGGTACATATACAGTACAAGTAAACGTCACACAACACAAAAAATTTTGTAAGAAGGGTCGTAACATGAATGCTTGGGAAGAGTTATTTATTTTTAAAGAAAAATGTAAGGATCGTGATAAATTAATGAATGAACAGGTTAATTTTGATTCCGAAATAGTTTTTAATAATGTATTTTCAGCGAATAAAAGAAGAGAAGTAACAGACAATAGGAATTAACCAATAATATCACAGCAGCCGCCATTTTGAGGATTCCAGCTAATGGGGTCACGTGATCATAGGCCTATAAATTGAGTTGTTGAACACCGTTTTCCATTCTTTTGTGAATCCCTCTGGTCTGAGGAAGGTGAGCGTGGTTCACCGAAATCGATCACCATAATATTTGTTCATTTTGTGCTTGTATTGTAGTATATTTGTGCATTTTGTGCTTATATTGTAATAAATTTGTGTTGTGTGAGGTTTACTTGTACTGAACCTATTTATATATAAACCAATTATGATTAACATAAAAACCAACAAACAAACAAACATATTTTTTAATAAAACCAAAATAATGTATTAAGTTTATCTCAAACAAAACAACAAAATTGATTGGTCTGTATTAAATTATAGAGCGTGTAGTAAGTAAACCAGAGGAATTATTTTATCAGGCTAATGACTTCGACTGTTTTTTTATCAAATATATTTAGGTCAATATAATGTGGCTTTTCTACAGTAAGAAGTTTCTTTGTGGTTGTTTGTCTCAAAATTATTCTATTAAAAACAATGAGTAGGCCTATAATGGAAGGTAGGCAAGTCAGGATCATATCAACTTGTACAAGAATTATGAACGAAATTTAACAAGTTGACTTATTAAAAATATTTTATATGAAATATTTCATTTTACTCAATATCTATAATTTGCTTCTTTTCCTGATCAAAGAATAACAATAGTTATGAATTACTGATTGATCTCCCCTCCCCATATAAACTCATACCCGTCCGCCTGTCCCTTAGTTCTTTCTCTAGCGCTCAATCTGAACGGGCGTATACTATAGCTACTCTTGCGTTTTGATTTGACTGGCTAGAGTTTGAATTAATTTTAATATTCTTATACTTTGGGTAAAGATTTTCATTTTCCCAAGAGATACTGTGGTGATGAAACACTTTTAAACGGTTTATAAATTTTAAAATGTCACTGTTAGAAATTATTAATAACAATTAAGTCTCATTCAACTAAATTTAGTTGTATACTAACCTAACCATAGAATCCTATTCATTCGCTTTGAACAATAACCTACTACCACTTGCCTCAAGTTTGGTAGTAGCATCTGAGGCAAAGATCTAACTGAAAATAAGCATACAATTCTTTCTGAACTAAACTTACAACGAGACAGGCTCGGGGGAATTAAATAGTACATTTCTGTTCAAATGAAATTCACTAAATTGTAAATAACAAGAAATGTCAACTTCCCCTTTTTACTGTTAACAAATCTCATATTCTAACTTTTCCAAGTAATTAATTTAACAATTTTTTTCCTCCTAAGTGATCACTGTACAATATTACTGAATGATTACTAAAATGTTGTATGAGTGTAAAATTCTTCATAAAATATGTATTGAAATGGCATTAGTTATATTATCATTGAATATTTAATAAAACAGTAGAGACGTGATCGCGCAGCATTAAATTAGTAGTTCCGTGGACTGTCTGAGAACATGTGTATCAGGCAGTAATGTCACAGCACGTGTATGTGACTCACAGTTGCTCGCTTCACTCGCTCAAAAAAAGTTGAAAATTTCGGGTGGTGTCCGGACACCCCCCTGACTAGATCTTGTGCAAGTTAATTTATAAATGATCTAGAAACAACAAAGTTTGTATTCATGTGATAAATAATCTGACTATTGATAGTTGCAATGTCCGTGAGGGTAACAAATATTGGTAGAGGCCATCTATACTACAGACTATTGATAGTTGCAATGTCCGTGAGGGTAACAAATATTGGTAGAGGCCATCTATACTACAGACTATTGATAGTTGCAATGTCCGTGAGGGTAACAAATATTGGTAGAGGCCATCTATACTACAGACTATTGATAGTTGCAATGTCCATGAGGGTAACAAATATTGGTAGAGGCCATCTATACTACAGACTATTGATAGTTGCAATGTCCATGAGGGTAACAAATATTGGTAGAGGCCATCTATACTACAGACTATTGATAGTTGCAATGTCCATGAGGGTAACAAATATTGGTAGAGGCCATCTATACTACAGACTATTGATAGTTGCAATGTCCATGAGGGTAACAAATATTGGTAGAGGCCATCTATACTACAGACTCTCTTTACTGAGTACTGTTTTATCTTTTGTTCCACTACATCCACAAGGCCTTTTTTTTTATTGTAATAAGTTATGTTATATTTTTATCCTAAGAAGAGGGGTCAATTTGATTATCATGGTGCATTGTAGACAATAGACAATAGACAATATCTTTATTACATGATCATTAAGAACAGTAATGCGTCAAATTTGTGATAGTTACAATGCAAAAATGAGAGATGAACAGTGAATACAAGTAGTGAAAAATAAGTACAATTTTTTGTCACAGTGCCATGAACTCTTCCATAGTATAGACTGGGTGGTTGATTAGATAGTCTCGTAGCTTCTTCTGTAAGGTCTTCCCCTTTAGAGTTTGTATGTTCTAAGGTAGCATGTTCCAAAGTTTCCGGCCGATGTAGGATGGTTTCTTCTCATATAAGCTTGTACGATGATGTGGTAGTACATATTCAGCTGTGTGGCGTGTGTTGTATACATGGGCCTCTCCCATTCTTCGAAAACTTAATTTGTCCACATGGAGTATGACCTCTTGAATGTATATGGCTGTGACAGTGAGAATTCCTAATGATTGAAATGCTTCTCTGCAGCTGTGGAGTGGTGGGAGCTCGGCTAGTGCTCGAATGGCCTTTTTTTGAAGGAGGAGGAGTCTGGCTAGGTTGTTGTTTGATGACCCGCCCCACACTATAAGCCCATATCTGAGGTGTGATTCTATTATAGCGTGGTATGCTGTTTTTGCGGCTTCTACTCCTCCTATCTGCATAATCCGTCTCACGACATACACTCCCGTGCTCACCTTTCTGCAAAGCCCGTTCACATGTTCATTCCAAGAAAGATTGTTATCCAGTACTACGCCAAGGAACCTTACATGGCTGTCTACTTGGATGTTTGGTATGTTTATTGCTTGTTCTTTCCTCTTACTAAAATTAATCTGTACTGTTTTAGTGGGGTTTACGGCTTTGCAGGTTGTTTGCTTTGCAGTATCTTATAGCAGATTTTAGGCTTTTGGATGCACTTGAGGAGAGTTCTGTAGCTGTATTGCTGTTAATTACTAGTGTTGAATCGTCGGCATACATAAGGCAGTTAGTGTTAGTATTTGAACCTTGGACATAGTCTGGGAAATCATTGGTAAAGAGTATGAAGATAACTGGGCTCAGGACTGATCCTTGCGGAACACCTCTTTTCACTGGTAGCAGTGTGGAACGGGTAGTAGTTGTCACGTTATTTATTGTATGCTTTATTTCCACCAGTTGAGATCGTCCAGAGAGGTAGCTTAGAAACCACTTGTTTGCAGGCCCTCTTATTCCTAAGTGTTCAAGTTTTGTTGTAACAAGATTATGTCCAAGGCAGTCAAAGGCCTTGCTGTAGTCTAAAAAGAGGGCAGAGACAAACTGCTCATCATCTATTTTATCAATTATATGCTCGACAAGACTAGTGATGGCAGTAGTTGTTGATTTTCCGCGTAGGAACCCATGTTGGGACTTGGTGATTAAGTTCTGCTGTCTCAGATAAGGCATAAGTCTGTTTAGTACTATTTTTTCAAGCACTTTGGAGAAAGTAGGTACCAAAGATATTGGGCGATAGTTTTTTACATCTGTGTGTGATCCTTTTTTGTGTTTAGGATATACTTTTGATACTTTAAGAGCTGTTGGGAATTGGCCGTGTTGAAAAGATTTGTTGATGATAGTTACCAAGGGTGTTATGAGCTCATCTGCGCAGTGTTTGACTAGTTTTGAAGAGTATTCATCCACTCCACTTGATGATTTTGTTTTCAGGGAGTCAATAACAGTTTTTACCTCGGTTTTGTTTGTAGGAGTCAGTATAAGGGGGTGTGTGGCAGAACTTTTTACGTATGTGTTTATTTCTTTGTCTTGGTCTTCGTTGTTATGGGGGTCGTATTGTTGCTTGAGTGTCAGTTCAGCAATCTGGGTAAAGTATATGTTAAATTGTTCTGCGATTTGTGTAGGCCTGTTCTCTTTCCCAGTATTTGTTTCTATTTGGATCTCTGCGGTATCAACTTTGTTTTCTTTCCTCTCATTATTTATTATGTCCCATAATGCCTTAGTTTTGTTATCAGCCCTTAAGACATGGTTTGCACTAGCGTTTTGTTTTAAAGTTTTCAGTTTTATGTCATAGTCCTTCTTTATTCTATGCATTGTTTTTATCCAATAGGGTTCCAGTCATGTTGTAGATATTTAGCGCCTTAATGTAGGCATTTTTTAGGACTTGCACCTCATGGTCATATTGGATTTCCCTTTCTTCCCTGGTTTTAACTTTTGTTTTCTTTACAGGACAGGCAATGTTGAGTGCTGTTTGAGTGATTGCTTGAAAAGTGGAAAATGCTGTATCTGCATCGGGAGCTTGGAGTACACTTTCCCAGTTTTTTATAGACAGAAGGCCTTTTAGTTGATCCAGGTTCTGTTGTTTCAGTTGTCTTTTCATGACGAATTTTTTCTGGGCTTTGTATGTAGTGCAACTGTTTATATGCAGAGCTTGAGCAGTGTGATCCGAGAGGCCAGTCTGTAAGATGAGTGCGTCTATCTCTGATTCTTGCAGGTTGGTACATATGAAATCTATTGAAGTGGATGTATTGTGGGTAATGCGTGTAGCTGGTAAAGGAAGTCTTTTGAGGCTATGTGAGGATAGTTCTGCCTCGAGGTTGTTATTTGCCCAATCTGTTTTTAGACCATCTATGTTTATGTCGCCCATCAGCACAGTAAGCTTACCGTAGATTTTGTTGTGTTCAAGAATGTTTGAGAGACTCTCTATACACTGCCTAGCATTGGTTTGAGGTGATCTGTAGAGTCCTAACACATAGAGTGTCATGTCTCTCAGGGAGATCCTTTTTATGGGTTCCTTTATTTTTATGGGTTCAATGTGTTTAGCTAGCGTATCGACAGCGAAAATGCATACTCCACCCAGTCTGTGGTGTACCCGGCAGTATGCAGCCACAAGGGAGTATCCTTGTGGACTGTGGTGTTTTCTAGTTCTTGCGAGTTGAGTCCGTGTTCTGTCAGGATCAGTATATGTGGGTTTGTGTCTTTGAGGAAGTGGTTCAAGTTACTTAACTTGTTTCTCAGCCCCCTTATGTTTTGGTGTAGAATTATGATTTGTTGGTCTGCATTTGGCTTTTTGTCATAAGGCTTGAATTTATAAAGTATCTGGTTTTGAATTTGGTGTTCCGTTGCTTGGTGAGTCCTAAAAAACAGTTCTCAGTGTTGTATTGTTCCGCGTCTAGCTCCAGTGTTTTGGTTGGGTTGTCTGATTGACTACTAAACTAGGTTGTTGATACTAAAATAACGTTTCTGTTCTTTTTTGGTACATAGCTTACTAACACACCTGTTCGCAAAAACAAGCAAGGTACTTTTTTCACGCATTTGTCGTGTTTCCATTGCTGGAATTTCCTGGCGGTTTTTTCTAATAGTTCTAACAACTGTGTAACGTATCTAATTAACTGATAACTGTAACTAATTATCACATGTCATGTTTCTTACTGTTGAATCACTTGGCTCGATCGTTCTTTACGTCAGCTGATAAGCTATTATCTACTGAGTATAGTCCCTGTAGTTGTGTTCTAGTATAAATTTCCATTTTCAAAGTGAAATAGATTTCAGATTAGTCTATAGAAAATACTTTCATCCCACATCAGTCTGGTTTCCTTGGGAAGTACTGCCTGAATACTGCCCATAAAACCTCGCCAGTATTTCATCTATTGTACAATTCACCACAGATTTGTTAACGTGTCATTCATGAGGGTGCTCTCACAGATTAAGAGTAGCACCCTCAAATATTATAAATTTTCAATAGAGTATGGCTCAAGGAACATTATTTGCTAAAGGTCGTTTGGTCACAGACAAATATTGTTTATAATTGATCATCACCTAGTTTGTCCCAATTCTCCCTGTAAATGGAGCACCATGTGAAATTACTTTGGATTTGCTGTTAAGTTTGGTAAATAACAAGAATAGTCCCAAGAAATGTCGATGATAAGGTAGCAGTCTTATTATCACCAAATAAACTAAATATAGGTAGCTTCAGGATGATCTAGTATTTTAAGGAAGTTTTGAAATATAAGCAATCAACACAATCAGTCATTTTCTGTTAGATTACATATTTTATTAAACATAACATTACACCAATATCCCCCAAAGTAATGAATTTTAAAGTTTACAACAAACATTAGATTCCCAGAATCATAATTTGTTGATGATGACAACGTAGAAAGTTCACCACAAGTTGTTTATTACATATGCTAATAAAAACTTGATTTATTATTGACATATTAAAAACATTGTAAATGTTAATATAAGTTTTTCTCACAGTGTGGTCTATTTTAAAAAGTATCCCTTTTTACTCAGTAGTGTTCATGTTTTAGTAAAACTCTTATATTTTGGGGTTAAGTGTTAAAAGAGGACTTTACAGTCCTAACTTAGCCCTTTTAATAGAAGCATTTTTCATTTCATTCCATATATGGAATGAATCAGCTGACAAGTATATAATCTATACTTATAAAAGGCAAATACCACTGACTCACTCACTCATCACTGTAACTAAAAAAGTACTAAGCTCACGAGGCTGAAATTTTGTAGAGTCAAAGGTCTTATATTGTAGATATGCTATAAGAAGGGATTTTGAAATCGAAGATGGCAGCCTTTTTAGTGCCAAAAACAGTGTTTCTCTAATTGGACTGTAGCAGCTAAATGAACGGTTCTACAGCAAAACTAACACCATTTTCTGTACTTGATTTGAGACAGTCAACAACTTTGGCTCTATGACTTTTTGCTCTATCTCACCTCCATCATCCTTAGGTAGAGCTAGATTTTCAATTTGTGCCTGTAAATCAAATTGGTTAATTTACGGCCTCTAAGAATAGACTTACAGATTTTTCTAGACTGTGAAACTTTTTTATCTAGGAGAATATACTATATTCAATGGTAAACTATACAATTTAATCTGAACACATGTATAGCCAGGTCATAGGACATGGCTAGAAACACAATATTTACTGATTCAGAATCAATTACCATATTTTGTGCTCTCTAAAAGTAGACTAATAGATTTTTGTGGACTATGAAACTTTATTATCTAAGACAAGAAACTCTTTTCAATCGGAAAATTAACAATTCAGTTTTAAAGCATGCATAGCCAGATAATAGGACATGGCTAAACATGGCGAGAAACACAATATTTTATTGATTCAGAGTCAAAAATAGTACTTTGTGCCCTCTAAAAGTAGACTTACAGACTTCTCTAGATTTTGAAACTTTTTTATCTAAGAGAACAAACTGATTTTAATTGGAAAATTAACAATTTAGTTTTAAAGCATGCATAGCCAGATCTCAGGACATGGCTAAATATGGCGAGAAATCCAATATTTTCAATAATTCGAGTCAACTACAGTAATTTGTACAAGTAGACTTACAGATTTGTCTAGACTTTGAAACTTTTTTATTTAAGACAACAAACTGATTTCACTATAGAGTAGGTTATTTACCTTTGTGATCCGTCGAGTAATCCAACAATTGTAGCTTAGCTACGCGCGTTTCAACCTGCCATCTTGCAGGTCATCATCAGGCTGAACATGAAACTAAAATAAAATAAAATAAAATAAAATTTATTTTATTTTAAAAAAAATTAAATTAAAAAAAAAATTAAAAATTAAAAAAAATTTATTTTATTTTAGTTTCATGTTCAGCCTGATGATGACCTGCAAGATGGCAGGTTGAAACGCGCGTAGCTAAGCTACAATTGTTGGATTACTCGACGGATCACAAAGGTAAATAACCTACTCTATAGTGTTAATTCAGTAATCCGGAGGCCTAAACATGAAACTGATTTCAATCGGAAAATTTTAAATTATCTACAGTAGTCCCTCATTAATCCGACACAATTCAGACCAGGTATGTGTTGGATTAGTGAAAAAGCCGGATTACTGGAGTTCAATTGTAAAACATGATTAAATTACATAATAGAATGTATATTGTAACTAAAAAAGTCAATTTTTACAATAAAGATGTACAATAGTTTCAAAGTAAGAAAAGTATGGTACACCAGTTGAAACGTGTTACATAACACTGTTGCATATGAATCAAAAACAAGTTAAAAAGCTTACAACAATTGAAAACATTAATCCTTTAAAACTTTGCAAAAAAGAAAAAATAGTTAAAATAAAATGTAACTATTGATAAAAATAAAGAAACAATAACATTATTAAGAGTTGTCTTGTGCTGACAGAATATTATCATAAAAATGTATTTTTCAATTATATTACCTATCATATTTTAATGCAATGTTTTGCATTATTAATAACATGTCTAAACAAAGAAACTCTAATATATTTACCTCACTATAAAAACCTTTCAACTATTATACACTATAAAACTAGAAGCATCATTTTCATGAGATATGAATTGTAAACAGAATGGAATGTTGCCATCAGGTGTTTTTATCGGGCAGGAAGTGATAAGAAAGGGTCAGGATAAACAAGTGTGGGGCTCAGGATGATCTTCCTCTATACTGCATTTGGAATTCTAATGTTATCTGTTCTTTCAAGTGCTGATAGTACTGATAAGGAAAAGGCCGACTGTGGGCAGATATTTTCTGACGAAGTTATTTTATTTATCTTACGGTCTGAAAAAGTTATTTCGTTTATCTTTTGATCAGAATTTGCCGTTTCATTGTTCTGTTTATCAGCACTTTTCACTCCTGAAACATTCCTGATATGAAAGCTATCTCCCCCTTTGGTTTTCTGGAACCAGAACTGGTTCTGGTTCTTTTATCAATACGATAGAACCGGCCGGATTACTGGGGGGGCCAGACTGGCGCAGGGCCGGATTACAGAGGTGGCGCAGGGCCGGATTACAGAGGGACTACTGTATATTAAATTAAAAATATAAGTGGTAAATATCTATATATATAAAAGACATTTACCACTCATCACTATTTTTACAAAACTATACTTCCTATTGACATTAAATTTTGTACATAGGTCAATCTTTGCCCCTAGAAGCGCACTATGAAAGCATTTACCTCTCCAACCTCAGGACTCCGTCCCGCTGACCTTCAAAATTCCCATTGTATTCTTATGGAGCTATATTAATTGATTGATTTATTTGATTAACAGCTGTTAAATAAAAACAAATTGAATAACATTGTGGCAGGCTAAACTTTTTTAATTAAAAATAATTTAGTACAGTAGTAAATTATACATAACATCAGCTGTTCTAATTGGACATCAGATTAATTAATTGTTTTTTCAAAGTATTTAGTTTGATTTACTTTAGCTATTTTTGAATGTTCTTGAATTTGTTAGAATTTTTACTTATATTTTGATTGCAAGTCTTCAAACTCAAGCAGGTGGGTACAGCTTGTATGTCTATATGTATGTTTGTGATTACATGTACACGAACATGTATCTGTGGTTTACATATGTATATGCTTGTTTGTATGCATTTGTGCATAAAAGTATGGCCCTTGTGCACTTTTAGACAACACCAGGTGTTGCTTGTTGAACCCTTCAATATTCATGTATAACTTGATTGCACACTATTCAAAATTCTCTGCCAAACTATAATTTAGGCTCAAATATTTTAGCATGCAATACTTCCAATTGCTCGAACATATCGGCTTTGCCTGCCTCTTAAATTAATCCATTCATCTCACCCATTACTAGACCTTTCACAGCTGTTCATCAACCACAGCTCACCTACAGCTGTTAATCAAATAAATCAATCAATTAATACAGCTCTGTAAGAATACCATGGGAATTTCGGAACCCAGCGGGACGGAGCCTTGAGGTCTGAGAGGAAAATGCTTTCTTAATAAGCTTCTATCAGGGGCAATATAAACCTATGTACAAAATTTACATAGGTTTATTTAGTCAATTGGACGTATAGTTTTGGAGAAATAGTGATGAGTAGTAAATGTCTTTTATATATAGATACCTATATTAAATTTAAAATTTTCCGATTGAAATCAGTTTGTTCTCTTAGATAACAAATCTGTAAGTCTATGTGGGTTTATGTTCTGCTACTTAAGATCTTTAAATTTGATGTACTACTTGACCTACACTTTCATTTAATATTTTATTCTGATTCCTTGCGAGCCCGTCCCCCTGTCATGACAAAAAACAAAAAAAAAAAAAAAAAAAACGGTAGTTACTTCAAAAAGATGATTAATAGGTGCAGTAATGATGTACCTAATTTCATTGCTTTATCTATAATCATTCATACATTATAAAGCTGAGACTGTTCTTCCACACTGTATAAGGGCTGTCCAGGAAGTTTAAAGAAAACATTAACAGCATGTAAATTTTTTAACGTACGGTACATTTGAAAGACACACTCTTAAACCTGGAACTGCCGGTCACTTTTTCTGTACTGCCATACAGTGCGTTTTTGATCACTATTGTAAGAATTTTATTTCCAAGCATTTGTTAAAAATATTGCTGACTATTACTGGACCACAATTGCAAATGTGCATTGAATGATCTTAGATCATGTAGCTTGCATCACGTTGCTGGCACCATGATGCTGAACTTCTGAAATGTTTTACTAACCCCCCCCCCCCCCATCTATTATAAAATCAGTGTGATATTGTTTTCTTTTCCAATATGACCTAACTTCAAGAAATATACTTTGAGTTCATCAAGACTAAGGCCTTATTTTCATCCTCTTCTGCAGCAAGGCAACACTTGGTATTTTAAGCTTTAGAGGTAGATAGATATTTATTTTAAAAAGTTAGAATAGTCTGTCTAAAAGACTCAAGACTAGGCCAACCGCAGTTCTCTTCAAGAACATCGAAGGGGTAATATAAAAAATGTATGTGTCACTGAAACTAATTGTTTTCACTTCTCATTTAATTTTATACACATCAAAAGATCGGCAACGGATTTCAGTTACTTAGTAGTCTTTTTTTTCTAATAAAAACATAACCAGTGAATTCTCCTTAAAGAAGGCTATCTTTTCTTAGCAACACATATGTATTTTTAGAACTCACATTGTACACATCGTACACCACCATAGTTTGGTAAGTAATGAGTGTAAGAAGTTTTTGGTATCAAGTTGTACCTGTACTGCTAAATTAGTCCAAAATGCCATTTACTTTTTGGACAGTTCTTGTAAATTCCAGAAAATTTAATTTTTTAGTGATCATATAATGTTTTTTTTTTTTCTGTATGAAAGGTTATGAACTGTCAGAAATTTCTTCTGAAATATATCAAGAGGTGAAGGAGCTGTATAAACTACCTGCAATCAGTTTTGCTTTTGAAGCATCGGTGGCATTATATGAAAAAGTAAGTCTCTTTATAGAATTTAACTATAGTTATATGAGGCTAACATAAAATTTGTTTTGGGTATATCCCATCATAGATATTAGAGTCTGGATGTCCTCTATTAACATACAATATACTCCAAAATGTATGTTTTACTATATTTTTAAACTACTAGTTAAAATGTTAAGTTTTATTCAAACAATTCATATAAATCAGCTGGTTCATTAATTGACACATTCGCACCGACGTGGGCCTCTATTGGCCTCTATACATTCAACAGGGACAAGGTGGTATACATATCTCATATTACTTTTGGCCACCGTGGGTCTCTAGAGGTCCTAGCATGATTTCATTTGAATGGGTGTTTGTAGCTGTGAAGGCTGCTTAGAATCACTTTAGTTAACACTAAGCATCCGTCTAGAACACACATTGAGGTAAAAAATATTATTTAGAGAAATATTACTTGATTATTAATTAAAGTTGTACAATATTGTCAATTCATACACATATGTGAGACATTCTTTTCCTAATGCCTTTTATTGAAACAATCTAGACAAAATGTTGGATTTTCAGGACAGTTGGCATAGAAAGTATTTACTACGGGCGCAGAGTCGCATGGGCTTTTAATGGCGCACCATGGCCAGACAACAGGCCGACGTGGGCCACATAAAAAATGCAAAAAAATACTCCAAGAATTTTTTGTTTACTTTTGAATTATTTAATGTTATTTAACTCATTAAAATGCATACTATTAAAAAAATATATAAAAATCAGTTTTTTGACATAACACTTGTAAAATGCACATGTAAAGTAAAAAGATTGGCAAAATAGCAATCAGCCCAAATGCATTAGTGAGATAATGCAACTGGTTTAGGTGTATTAGTAACATTTAAAGTAAACATCTAAACATTTGATGTATAATTAAATCAAACTACCATTAATATTTGTAGCATATAACGTAGAATAGTGGTACAGCGAAATAAAATGCTGATATTGCAAAAGAGACTAAATGGTGATATTAGTGGAATGATCACTTTCATGATGTTTTGTTTATTAAAGTAGAAAATTATAAAATTTCATAACTGTGAGCTATATAGAGGCAAAGAAAGAAGCACTAGGATTAACTCTAATATTATTTTTAAGTTGAATTGTATAAAGACTTTATAATATTGCTAGAAAAGACCACATGATACTAACTTAAGAATAAAAAGTAAAACATACTGTAAATCTCTGTCTAATGAATAGATGAAACTAAACATTCCTAATTTGAAAACTTACAGCTATCAGGCTGATCTCTCTATTCAAAGACAAATTTTAAATGACCTCACCGGAGCTGCAAAATTAAACCAGATTGAACGTGTGCAATAGAATGACGGGGAAATAATTTCAGAGAAAAAATTGATCGTAGATAAAATTAACACATATTTGATTAAGTTCACTTAGGACAGGAAAGGATTCAAAGCACAACTCCTTTGAGACAAAGTACAATTACTTTGCTTCATAATAGATTATCATCTTTTTTTATTTCTTTTACTTCTGCTGTATAAGTATGTAAAATTATTAAAAATCTGAATAATAAAATATCTTTGGGCTCTGCTGGCATTAATAGTACTCTTATAATACACCTTGAAGAAGTGATGTCGTCTATTTTAGTTCATATTATACATTTCAGCTTTGTTAATGGGGTTTTCCCAGACAAATCAAAGATTAGTGAAGTCATTCCAATTTGTAAAAAGTCATCATCTATCAAAATTGATAGATTAGATACACCGGGTTGAGGTCATGTCACCATGCCCACCGTGCCTAGACTCTGTGGTCCTTTGCGCCATGAGCCTAGATACAGTGTCATAAGAGACCGGTCCTCCCTAAGAAGGACCGAATCTCCCCAAATATAGCCCTTCTGATGTCCTCTGGTTTCAGAAAAACAGTACCCAGAGTCTTATATCTAAGAGATGCAAGAGCTCCGCAGTGACACAGGATGTGTATGGAGCTCTCCTCATCCTCCTCACAGAGCCTGCATGTGGAGTCTCATGCAAGGCCCATAATTTTCATGTGTTTATGAAGGAGATTATGTCCGGTCAAAAGTCCCGTAACAGCCCTTACCTTGGCCCGGTCACAGCTCAACAAAGCTCGGCTGTAACTGCGGTCCGGTCCTTGAATAAGAGCCAGAGACTGCCTAAGCCCGGTATCAGTCTTCCATCTACTAGCGTATTCCTCAAAGGTCCACCAGTCAATTTTTCTCTTAACTGTTTGGAAAGGAATACCAAAGGATGGCTCTGGTCCCAGAAGGGGGCTCTTTGGCCTCCTCCTAGCCAGAGCATCAGCCCTCTCTTCCCATCAATACCAGCATGTCCAGGGATCCATATGAGTCTCACTTGTTTACGCTGACAAAGCGTCTCTAGGGTCTCCTGGCACTCCCATACCAACTTATAGCTCGTATGTTACACCATGATTGCCTTTTTCGCCGCTTTACTATCAGAGCAGATGAAAACAACTCTTCCGAAGCCACCTAAATGCATTTCTTCTTGTGCTGTAGTCATGATTGCCATTACCTCCGCTTGGAAGATGGTAGCATGGGCCCCGAGAGATAAGACAGAATTGTCAATACGCCCCTCCTATGCACCCTAGCGCTCGCACCTCCTTCTGTAAGTGAGCCATCCGTAAATCAGACACTCCCTTTGACCTGTACTGGCTCAGCCCTCCCCCTCCACTCATCTCTGCTTGTAAGGAAAGCCCTAACCTGTCTGTCAAATCTATACTTAGGTATCATAGAGTTTGTCCCCATTGCAAGCAGCGCGTCCCAACCAATGTCCCTTCATAGTATTTCACCATGGAGTCCCGGTTAGCCATACAGCCAACAACCAGACGTCCTAATTCCAAAGGCTGCTTTACAAGCCTCCCCCTTGACAATCAAGTCCATCGGCCGGAGTCCAGAACCTCCATCGCCGCCAGTGAAGTTGTTCTGATGGCACCTGTAATTCCTAGGCTCACCATTCTCTGTTCTCAAAATTACAAAATCTTGTTCTTCTGTTGACCAGTAAGACACTCAGGAGAGGTTAAATTTATTTCTACAGTTCAATAATGTTTTATTGTTTGTTTTTCTAGAGTTATTCAATATGTTAGACAATTTTTCTTTAACGCTTCTATGATTTATTACAGGCAGTTTGGGTGTATGAATACTTCAATGTTGGTGATAAGGTTCAGCAAGCCATACCATTCATTTATAGAAAATGTTTGGATATCTCACATACTGCTCTTGAAAATGAAATTATGTAAGTAAAATTAAACATTTTGCTTCTTTTCTGATTTCCCCTCTTATAAGCCCCTAGCCTAATAATTTTAATCCATTCTGTAGACATTTGGTTCTCAAATAGAGCATCTTTAAATAGTTTACATTTTGTACTATAAACTATAACTATAACCGATAGTTTAAAATTATTATGTTTTATCTTATAATAATAGAAATATTATAAAACTGGCTATATGGGTTTGAAATATTATATACAGGGTGTCCATTATATCTGGAAACACCCAAACATTTTTTTTTTACTACTCAAAATAGAAATTAAAAACTTTTACAATCACTATAGCTATAGGGCACCTACTTTTTGGAACAATATTTTGTCATTTCACACTAATGGGGGATGTCCTGTTGAGGGTATCATTAATAATCTTTATGGAAGCCCATACCTTGTGGTAGATCACTTTAAAGGTTATAGTGAACTTAATTTAACGTCACAAACTGCATCTCTAAGGAATCACTATCAGAAAATACAGGACTTTTGAGTATTGAACATTTGCTGATGTTCAAAATTTTCATTTAAACTTGATTGTCAAACTGAAGAATGAGGACAGTTCAAACATTTACTGACACCAAATTGAGAATAAGTATTTTCTATCATCATGAATTATTTTTTTATTTTCATAAGAAATTAATAAAACTAACCATTATTCACACACATTAATAGTAATAAAACTGTATCGAAATTGTACTAATAAAACCAGCTCAAAGTGAAATTTTTGTTTTATATCAATTAAACATTAAAAAAATTGTTAGGAAGTTCACTGTAACACATTACTGTGGCAAAAACTGAGTTAAAATGAAATTGTTGAATATCACCAAATTTCAATACTCAAAGTAGACCCTACTCTATTTTCTCATAGTTTTGAATTTATAATTTGATTAGTAAAGAATACATTTCAGTGATTCCAGACATAATAGATACCCTGTATATTTACCTATTTTAACTGTGTAGATGTGATTTTAATGTGGCTCAACAACCTCAAAAAGGGTAAAATTATTTTGAAAAGAGATAAAAAGCATTATTTTATAGAATATTCAGAAAAAACACTATTATTTTTTGTCCTTACAGAAATCACAATAGAAAAACTAAATTTGTGTTCGAGCCGAATCGAGGAGAGCTCTTCTTGGAACAACAACTTCCTATGCCATGGCACTCTTTTAACCGTATTCCCAACTTTGAGGTAATGTAAGATTTTAACACTTCAAATAAACACAAAACCAATTCACCAAATAAAAATAAAACAACTTTTATTTATACTGTCAGGACTATGTTGAGTCATTTTCGTTTAGTCATATGGTGTGGGAAGATGTCAGTTTAGTCAATACAGTAAGGAATGGACTATGTTGAGTCATTTTCGTTTAGTCATATGGTGTGGGAAGATGTCAGTTTAGTCAATACAGTAAGGAATGGACTATGTTGAGTCATTTTCGTTTAGTCATATGGTGTGGGAAGATGTCAGTTTAGTCAATACAGTAAGGAATGGACTATGTTGAGTCATTTTCGTTTAGTCATATGGTGTGGGAAGATGTCAGTTTAGTCAATACAGTAAGGAATGGACTATGTTGAGTCATTTTCGTTTAGTCATATGGTGTGGGAAGATGTCAGTTTAGTCAATACAGTAAGGAATGGACTATGTTGAGTCATTTTCGTTTAGTCATATGGTGTGGGAAGATGTCAGTTTAGTCAATACAGTAAGGAATGGACTATGTTGAGTCATTTTCGTTTAGTCATATGGTGTGGGAAGATGTCAGTTTAGTCAATACAGTAAGGAATGGACTATGTTGAGTCATTTTCGTTTAGTCATATGGTGTGGGAAGATGTCAGTTTAGTCAATACAGTAAGGAATGGACTATGTTGAGTCATTTTCGTTTAGTCATATGGTGTGGGAAGATGTCAGTTTAGTCAATACAGTAAGGAATGGACTATGTTGAGTCATTTTCGTTTAGTGGGAAGATGCAACTACTTGAAATTATCAGTAATGTGATTGCGGAGTCGAAGTTCAAACAATGGATCACAGAATTAATGAGTGCTCATTGCATTCTTTTCACGGGGGATTAGCTGGTCTTCATTCAATCGGAGAAGCAGGTGTTGAATGGTTACGATGCCTGGATTCGGCTCTGTGATGGGAGATCAAAATTAAACATTAAGACATAAGTACTTTATACTTTGGATTTTACTTTATTTAGATAATGTTTATTCATACGTTTTAAATTTTTATTATTTAGGAGGCCAGCTTTGAAAGCCATACGATATATTTATATATATATATAGTATTGTGGTTCATATGCGTACAATTATCTCTTCTGCAAGTTCAAAATTATATACAGGTACAACCAGGAGATCTTGAAGAAAAATGCAAAGTATGCGGATCATTCCTCATCAACTTCAAATGCATCCAGAAGACATGGTGTTCAGACAGGCTTTGAAGGTGTACGACAAGATGTACAGTATAGACAGACTAGGGAATGAGGTGACGTTGGTCAACCTGGTATGTATCAGTGGGCTGTATCTGCTGGAGCTGCGGTTACTGTAGAAGATCCACAGATACTACAAAGCTGGACAGCAAAGACATATCCATCTACCTGACCGAGTGCTCCGTGGACACGGAATCGACGTTCCATAGACTGATGCACCAAGTGCAATGGAAGAGTATGTATATATGCTCTACGACAACTACCAACTCAGGCCTAACACCTTCAACGTCGTGCTCAAGCACGTGTATTTCTCACTGACCAAGATTAGAGTGTGGACCGACTTCTCAACCTAAGTCTTTGTGAAAGCAACACTGATGAACTTTCTGGAAAAGGTGTAAGGCAATAAGCTATAATCATTGTTATTTGTGTCTTGAGTAAAAAGGAGGTACAACTGATAAGCTCGTGGCTTGCCTGACACCCTCGCCTAATCTTGTTCTGTACACATATTTACCTGTGTTAGAGTTTTGCTTTTTATTACCCTTTATTGGTTCTATAGTTTTTTAAAACTATTAACTATACTTCTATGTCTGAAGTGTTTGTAAGGTGTAACTAGGTAATAGTTAACCGGTCAAAAGTGGCTAAGTATTATCAAATGAAGCAGTTTATTTCATCCTGCATGTTGTGGCCAATCCATCGATGCTGTAAGGAAGCTATGATCAGGGTATCGCAAGTGGCGATGTGTGGTATGTCAAAGTGAAACCGTCTTCACAAAGCCGCCCTTTGTCTCACAGGAGAACGTCTACCAGATGATTCTTGAATATGTATCAATCTAAATCTTGAAAGGCCAGAGCTCTAAACGTACCCTACAAACGTAAGGACATTTCTAGTAAATATTCCCTGCCTTCTAGGAACCAAGACACCTCTGTCATCATTGCAGCTTTTATATTGTCAGTGGGATAGATGTGGCTGGTAGTAGCAAATAATAAACGGTTGGTCACAAAAACATTTCTGGTCATCTTACCAAGGGACCTGTCTACAACAATCCAAATCTACCTGAACACAACAAAGTAGATTTTTTTAGTCACAAACTTGGTTTAAATATGTATTATTAACTTGCTTTTTCAGATCATGTCCTACATTTAAAAAATATTGATTCAACACATTTGCTATTTGAGTTAATTCAGTAACCACACCATTTGCACTAATAATTTCTTTAATTTCAAATTTACCCTGGCCAATCAAATCAAACCAATCAAATCATTTACAATATTCCATTGTGATTTTATATCAGTACCTGAATTTTCAAATGTTGCCCTGTAATAAAACTCCTTTGCATTTTTTATGTCAAAATTTAAACAGTTTCTAAAATTACTATAACACAGCTTAATTTTTGCATTATTTGGATTTTTCATTAATAATGTAAAAATCGTTTTTCTTTTTTGGATTTTCGTTAACAGACTGTCAGTGTTCCAAGGCTTTAATCCAAATATTAAAGCTTTGTATTGCAATGGAGTTACATTATGTCAATATAATGTACTTCAATGCTATCGACTTTCAAAACATATATTAGACCTAGTTGAAATTTAAAATGAAAAAATTAAGGAAGTCCCCAAAATATATATTTAATATGAGTACATTTAGTTCCTTACCTTAGTTAGGTTGGAAAAATTGTATATGTATCAACTCGAGAACCATGATTTAGCAACAATTTTCAAATAAATTTATATGATGTCAAAGAATTTAATTTTTTTCAGATAAGGAGATAAATTGCTGTTTCAAAGTACTGTTTTTAAAAAATGTTTGTTCTTATCATTAATTATTAATTTTTTAATATCTCTGTTACTAGAATAAATGAAATACGTGCCAGAACTGAAATAGTAGTAGGTTAATTTTTGGTTAGAAGCAAACAAAAAACAGCGTTGGCCTTAGTTAAGTCTCTGTCAATGTGTTTGATATTTACAAGTACTATTAATGCAACAGGTAATCAATTTCTCAAGGCAAGAAGCTTTTTCACTGGTATGGGTGGGTCTACGGGTAATTTAAACAATATTAGAAGTGTAGTGTGTGCTGAGTGTGAGGATGTGAGTGAATTGGATACTTGTTTTGGTTATAAGTTTAGTGTAGGAAGTAACATAATGCATTCGAATATACATAGTTATAATAAAAATGTCTAAGAGTTTTCGTTATTATTAAATTGCATAAAATTAAAGTTTGATGTTATTGTGTTAACAGAGTCTTTATTGCAGGATGGAGGTTGTAATTTTATTCAAATAGAAGGGTTTGTTATGTATAGTAATAGTCATGAAAGAAACGAGAAGTTACTGTAATGTTTTCTGAAGTAAACTTGCATAATGGCAGGGAGAGAACCATGTATATACCTTAACCCTTCTAGTGACAGGGATCTTGAACGTTTAATCAGTGACCTTGGCAGATATTGTGATAGCCAGCCAAAAGACCGCATACACTGGATAGTAGGAGGCATAAATTGTTGTATTCTTGACAGCAAAAGTATAATGGCAGAGCAATATTTGAATGTACTTTACACTGAGGGCTTTGTGACTTGTATGGACAAGCCTAGCCATACCACAGCTTTCACCAAGCATTGCATTGATCATGTGTTTGCAGATAGCAGAAATTTAGATAGCTCATTTATATAATTCATGTATTATAAAATCAGAAATTACGGATCATTACATTATAGCAGTCAACTGAGAGATAACCAATAGATATCGCCACACTATGCATAAGTCAAGAGGATTTAATACTAATGATAAAAATAAACTAGCTTCACTTCTGGGTGAACAAAGTTAGAATCCTGTATTTAATGTGTTTGAGTGCCGATGAAAGTGCAGACCAATGTATTAACTGCATGGATCCATTTATAAGCATATCCAAGAAACCAGATACCATAACAGGCATCAGTTAGACACTGGAACCTTGGATAACATGTGGATTAATTACTTGGAGCCTTGGATAACATGTGAATTAATTACTTGGAACCTTGGATAACATGGATTTACTTGGAACCTTAGATAAAATGTGGATTAATTACTTGGAACCTTGGATAGCATGTGGATTAATTACTTCTATTGGTACAAGGGACCGAATGAGCAAGCAAATTAAAAGACAGCCATTTAACAACGTACTTTTAAAGTGGTTTAAAAATTAGAGAAACATTTTGAGTAACTCATCAAAATTTTCCAAAGAAATGTACTACCGTAAAGTTGAGTCCATGGGAAATCCTAAAAAATCTATAAAACTCTTGCAGAATTAACAGGATCAAACCAACAAAGAAAATATCTTCCAATAAAACATTTTGCACATTTAAATGATAGAGATAGCATCGAAAAGTATACTTTTGAAGTTGCAAATTAATTAAATGCCTATTTTGTGAGTGTTAGGAATGATTTGGCTAGGAAAGTGGCAGAGGCCGATTGTGTGATAAACGATGCACTGTACAGAATGAACGTTGGATTTAGCCTGGTCCCAGTCGCTGAGCAGCAGTTTAAAGAGTGTGTTAAAGAACTGCGATGGAGCTTGGCACCGGAAGTATATAACATTTTGCAGATATTATCAAAAGTAATTTTGTAAAAATAAAAGAGCCATTATTGGATTATAAATAAAAATCAAAGTATATTCCCAAACATGCGTTTGTGTTTGTGTGCACGTGCGTGTGTGCGTGCGTGCGTGCGTGCGCGTGCGCGCGTGTGCGCGTGTGCGCGCGCGCGCGCGCGCGCGTGTGTGTGTGTGTGTGTGTGTGTGTGTGTGTGTGTGTGCGTGTGCGTGTGCGTGTGCGTGTGTGTGTGTGCGTGTGCGTGTGTGTGCGCGTGCGCGCGTGCGTGCGTGCGTGCGTGCGTGGGTGGGTGCGTGCGTGCGTGCGTGCGTGTATATATGAATAGCTTACACTTAGTGCATTCTAACTTCCAAATAAATCAGAATTCACCAGCTATGGTAGCTGCCATAGCTGGGAGATAACAAATTCGTGGGAGCTATACCAAATGTGTTACTCATTTAGAACTTTAAATTTATAATTAAGATTCTGAGTGTATTCTAAGTTCACTCCAAGTATCCGTGGAGTTTACTTTTTAATGGTACAGACTAAAATGCATCAGAAAATTGATTTGATTTTCATATGCTAAATATTTTTTATATAAAACAACAACAAGGGCATAATGATATCTGTTGCATCATAAGTTTGACTCAGTTACTCACAAAAACCTGTCCAATGTTCACCTGTAACAGGTTTTCTAGCAGTTTGATTTTGTAATATAGACTTACTTATTAATTTTTAAGACGCCGATCATCAAGATATGTGTAGATGAGCTAATGTAGTCATTGTTACAAACTAAGGCCAACTATTCACTAGAAAGTATCATTAATTAATAGCCCAATGACAAATGAACAGCCGGTGGTTATCCGCTGATTCCTTTCAAGATTTGTAGGACTTTAATTGGGATTGAATTAAGAACCTTTAGGACAAGATTCAGTACAATGATGTTCAGCTGGTTAAAAACTACAAATACCTATCTAACCTGGCTAGATGTACGGTCTACCCTGGCTAGATGCACTATCTAACCTGGCTAGATGCACTGTCTAACCTGGCTAGATGCACTGTCTAAACTGGCTAGATGTACTGTCTAACCTGGCTAGATGTACTGTCTACCCTGGCTAGATGCACTATCTAACCTGGCTAGATGTACTATCTAACCTGGCTAGATGCACTGTCTAACCTGGCTAGATGTACATCTAACCTGGCTAGATGTACTGTCTACCCTGGCTAGATGCACTATCTAACCTGGCTAGATGTACTATCTAACCTGGCTAGATGTACTGTCTAAACTGGCTAGATGTACTGTCTAACCTGGCTAGATGTACTATCTACCCTGGCTAGATGCACTATCTAACCTGGCTAGATGTACGAGTACTATCTAACCTGGCTAGATCCACTGTCTAACCTGGCTAGATGTACTGTCTACCCTGGCTAGATGTACTGTCTACCCTGGCTAGATGCACTATCTAACCTGGCTAGATGTACTATGTAACCTGGCTAGATGCACTATCTGACCTGGCTAGATGCACTATCTATCCTGGCTAGATGTACTATCTAACCTGGCTAGATGTACTGTCTAACCTGGCTAGATGTACTGTCTAACCTGGCTAGATGTACTGTCTAACCTGGCTTGATGTAGTTTCTAACTTGGCTAGATGTACTGTCTAACCTGGCTAGATGTACTGTCTAACCTGGCTAGATGTACTGTCTACCCTGGCTAGAGATGCACTATCTAACCTGGCTAGATGTACTGTCTAACCTGGCTAGATGTACTGTCTAACCAGGCTAGATGTACTGTCTAACCTGGCTAGATGTACTGTCTAACCTGGCTAGATGTACTGTCTAAACTAGCTAGATGTACTGTCTAACCTGGCTAGATGTACTATCTACCCTGGCTAGATGCACTATCTAACCTGGCTAGATGTACGAGTACTATCTAACCTGGCTAGATGCACTGTATAACCTGGCTAGATGTACTGTCTACCCTGGCTAGATGTACTGTCTACCCTGGCTAGATGCACTATCTAACCTGGCTAGATGTACTATCTAACCTGGCTAGATGTACTGTCTAAACTGGCTAGATGTACTATCTAACCTGGCTAGATGTACTGTCTAACCTGGCTTGATGTAGTTTCTAACCTGGCTAGATGTACTATCTAACCTGGCTAGTTGTACTATCTAACCTGGCTAGTTGTACTATCTAACCTGGCTAGATGTACTGTCTAACCTGGCTTGATGTAGTTTCTAACCTGGCTAGATGTACTATCTAACCTGGCTAGATGCACTATCTAACCTGGCTAGATGTACTGTCTAACCTGGCTTGATGTACTGTCTAACCTGGCTTGATGTAGTTTCTAACCTGGCTAGATGTACTATCTAACCTGGCTAGATGCACTATCTAACCTGGCTTGATGTACTGTCTAACCTGGCTTGATGTAGTTTCTAATCTGGCTAGATGTACTGTCTAATCTGGCTAGATGTACTATCTAACCTGGCTAGTTGTACTGTCTAACCTGGCTAGATGTACTGTCTAACCTGGCTAGATGTAGTTTCTAACCTGGCTTGATGTAGTTTCTAACCTGGCTAGATGTACTATCTAACCTGGCTAGATGCACTATCTAACCTGGCTAGATGTACTGTCTAACCTGGCTTGATGTAGTTTCTAATCTGGCTAGATGTACTGTCTAATCTGGCTAGATGTACTGTCTAACCTGGCTAGATGTACTTTCTAACTCTGCTAGATGCACTATCTAACCTGGCTAGATGTTATGCATTTGATAATAAACCCTGGTGGATGCCACATGTTTAATAAATGAATAGTAACTCATGCAAATGCATGTACATGTTTTCTTTTGTCCTTAATGTTATAAACCATTAACAGTGGTAGGTTATGCTTATATTCAATCAATCTTGCAAACATTGATTCGGAGAGTTACTCTGAACTTACAACTAATACGTCCTTTATAAATAACTCATAAATGTATTATGAAATGAGCTTTACTGAAATATGTTGACCTCTTTACCAGCATGTTCTATTTATTACTCACTGTCTTATATATCCTCAAGCTATTCCTAACAGTTTTTCTTCTTTAAAATACTGTTTAATACTGTACAAATCCAATCATATATATTCAATTAGATACCATACTAATAGTGGTACACAAAGCAAGTAATTCCAGTAAAGCACCCACATTTTTCTATTAATTCTTTTTTATCAACATATACAAGAAAACTATGAATTGAACTTGTTGTATTAATATGCATAAAAAAAGGTAGATTAGTGTGTCAGTGTGGATTGAGAGCACCTGCTCAGTGAGACTGTGCCAGTGATAATATGTTATAATTCATAATTAACTCATCTGGGTTCTCTTTACATGTTTTACTTGTTGTTTACTCATTTATTTATTTATTATTGATCTTCCATCTCTATTACTACCTATGGTCATTTTCTTCACTTAGAAGTCTTTTCAGATGTAGGAGTCATATTTTATCCTTTTATTTAACTATAATACTATAGTTAATTATCTTTGAACATTATTTCTCTTAAAATTTATTAAAATATGCTCCCCATTAGATTTTGAAGAACAATATGGTTTGAGTTTAGTGAATATAACTTCTTAAATATGATCACTAATTTGTCTTTAATTTTTAATAAACATATTTATCTCTTCAAATTCCGCTAATTATTTTATTCTAAAAATAGTACTTAATTTCTAATAAATTTGGGTTTTCTCCAATAGGAAATTCCTGAATATAAAATGATAACTGATGCTCAAAAATGGCTCACACCTTCAAACAGGACGTTTTGGTCCTTGTATTATGAATACAGTCCCCTGGCAGACTACCATAACTGGCTACCTCCATACAAAGGTAAGGGAAACTTATCAATTCTTGCTGTAAGGTTGTAAATGCTGAAATGAAATGAAAAATGACTTTATTAGGTGAGGTTTAGGACTAAAGGTGTCATTCCTAGGACGACTGTGGCGACTCCAGCCGTACGACTTGAGCCACACGGCTGCAGCCGATAGGTACCTTAGAAGCGACTACAGTGGGCATCATGGCAGATGCATCAGTGTTGAACTAAACTAAAATCTATTGGAAGAAGAGGAGGATGGTGTTTTTTTTTCTTTTTACATGCCCCCTAACCCTACATCTGGGAGTATATTTACTAAATTTGGCAGGCGCTTTTTTAGCCGTTTTGCAAGGATTTTCTTAAAACGTAATAAACAATAGTTATGTAAGGATAATCCTTTCATATTGTACACCAGGGGTTCTCAACCTTTTCAACGCTGCGACCCCCTTTTTAGGTTGAGAATTTTGGCGACCCCCTTCTTGTAACATCGTAAAGTAAGCCTTTGTATGAAAAAAGACAGCAATAATTAGTTTAAAAAAAAACATAAAAAACACTATTCAAAACTATATAAAAACGTTAGTGAGCACTAATTTCTTAATAATTAATAAACGATCCGGTAATAAATGTAACGAAAGTAATTTTAATCATTTTTAATTCTTCAATATCAAAGCAGGCAAAGACTGTGCGCAGTGTATTTACAGAACTGACGCGTGGTGTATTTATAGCCACGGAGACAGCCTGACATGGAGCTGCGCGCGCAGCCATCGCACGGCGCAATTCGTCCCCGACAAGCAGACAGCTCACAGCTGACTGAGCTGAACTGCCAGTGCCACTGTGCCAGTCGACTGCCTGACGTCTTGAGAAATAGTGCGATTATAATTATGTGGTAGGCTAATATTTATTCTTGTCATGTGTTGCCGTTTGTTATTTGTTTGCGTTTGACCAGACCACAGTCTGTGGTGTGTGTGTGTGGTTTGACTTCAGTCCTACAGTGTTTGAGGAATGAGGTTAGGTTAGTTAGGACTGGACTGTGGTTAGAATTTTACCTTAGGTTAGGCCGTACTTTGATCTTCAAATTGAACACTCAAGTTTTAGTATTAATAATGGATAAGTTTTTAAAAAGAGAAGCTTCGTGTAGCAAAAGTAGCGAGAATTCCGAAGTCTCAAAAACAAAATGCCGAAAGTATGATAATGCATATCTACACTTTGGTTTTACTGAACTTGAAAACAAACCTCAGTGTGTTATTTGTAGTGAAGTTTTATCAGTTGAAAGCATGAAACCTTCAAAAATGAAGCTTCATCTTGAAACTAAGCACTCTGCGCTGAAAAACAAACCAGTCGAGTTTTTCCAGAGAAAACTGCTGTCCCTTCGCAGTCAACAGGTAAATATTAAAAGTCATACTGACGTTAGCAAAAATGCCCTCAAAGCTTCGTACGAGGTAGCGCTAAAGATTGCTAAAGTGGGAAAGCCACATACCATTGCTGAGGAATTAATTCTTCCTGCCGCAATCGATATGGTTTCAAATATGATTAATCCTCAAGAAGCTGACAAGCTAAAAAAAATCCCACTATCAAATGACACTGCGTCACGACGAATATCAGACATGGTGAAAGATGTTCAGAACCAGCTAAAGATACAAATAAAAGAAAGCACGTTTTTTTTCGATTCAATGCGACGAATCAACTGACATTGCTAACTGTGCTCAGTTTTTGTGTTTTATTAGGTATGATTGCGGTCACTCTATTAAGGAAAATGTATTATTTTGCAAATCTTTGCCAGACCATGCCACAGGTGAAAGTCTTTTTAAAGTGTTCATTGAGGCAACTGAACCTTTTGAAATTGATTGGAACAAATGTGTTTCAATTTGTAGTGATGGTGCAAGAGCCCTTTCAGGTAAAAACAGCGGATTGATTGCCAGGTTGAAAACGTTAATGCCAAATGCAAACTGGGTGCATTGTTTTTTACATAGACAAGCTTTGGCAGCTAAAGAGATGCCGGATGACTTGCGTCAAGTTTTGGGTGAGGCTATCAAAGTTGTTAACTACGTCAAGAGTCGCCCATTGCAGAGTAGATTACTTGAAAACTTGTGTGAGGAGGTAGGAGCCCTGCACAAACATTTGCTATTCCACACCGAAGTGAGATGGCTGTCCCGGGGCAACGTGTTGAGTAGGCTGTTTTCATTGAGATCAGAAATGTTGCTTTTTTTAATGGACAGTAAACATGATCTTTCCCATTTTTTCAGCGATGAAAAATGGTTAATAAAGCTTGCTTACTTAGCTGATATTTTTTCTCATCTCAACATTTTGAACTCATCCCTACAAGGACCAGAAACAACTATTTTGTATGCTCAAGACCGAGTAAATGCATTTGTAAGAAAACTTACTCTTTGGAATACAAGAATAAAAAATGAAGACTTTGAAAATTTCCAACTTACATAAGAATTCAAGGAGTATGTCTCAAGTATTGGTGACACATCCATTGACACATCATCTCTCTCATTACTCATATCATCACACCTTGAAGCCTTGATAAAGCAGTTGAATGATTATATTCCTGTTAAAGATATAAGTGGATCTGTGTGGATAACAAAACCATTTTCCGAAAAAGCTGTTCAAAAAGCTGAACTGAATGCTGGCCTCCACGATGAACTGATAGATATATCAAGTGATCAGTCATTGAAACTAACTTTTGACGATGTTTGTCCCGACAAGTTTTGGCTAAGTATAAAGAAGGAACACCCAGAATTGACCAAAGTAGCATTGAAGATTTTGATACCTTTTTCTACTTCTTACAATTGTGAAAAAGGATTTTCCACAATGGTGAATTTAAAAACCAAAGCAAGAAATCGTTTGGCACTGGAAAATGATATTATCTTGTGTTTGACAAAAATCAACCCAGACATTCTACAGTTAGTTAATTCAAAGCAAGCTCAAGTTTCTCATTAAGTCATTCTGCTGGACTTTAAAAAAATGTATTTTTTGCAATGTATTTTGTGTAGTGTGCCTTTTTTAGAATAAACAAATTTTGTCGCACAACAATAAGGCCTACGTTACGATACAAGCGGCGTGGCAGGTACCATCATTTTTAGCAGCGATGTTGAGTCATTTAGAGCTCCATTTGTTCCTTTTTGTTAATTATAGTTGTATTTTAAAATAGTATTGATTAATTGTAAATTGAGTAAATACACTTATTGTATTTAACAAGCGGACTCAACTCAGTTTCTATATAAATACATGGTCGCTTCATTTTATATTCGCCGCTCATATGGTATATATGGCCTGAGTTTTATTTCACTTTTCACCCATCTCGCGACCCCCCCAGACCCGTCCCGCGACCCCCCTGGGGGTCGCGACCCACCGGTTGAGAACCCCTGTTGTACACCATTCGTAATTATATACAACAGAAGCCTTGTCAATTTTTTGGCTGAAAATTTTCTCATAGTAGATACATAACCAAGCATTTGATATTTACATAAGAAACAAGAATTTGACATTTTTGTAACAGATAAGCCTGATAATTTTGTAAATGAGGAAAAACAGAAACATTTTTTTCACATCGTACATATAATGATGTGGGTACTCAAATTATGCAGAATTTGGCCCTGATCATGAATATGACAAGATTTTTACCTAAGTTAACCTACTTAACGCAACAAATCTAAACTTAGCTTAACCTAACGAAATCTAAACTATCAATACTCAGCCTAGCCTTATACTAACAAACTATAACGTTACTGAAACCTGTACATTTTCAGCATTAACGTACTTAACGTGTGCAGTGCTAACCAAACTAATTGGGGACAAAGTGTTTAGGAAACTGTAGGCGATAGGTTCTATGCTCAGACCTTTTAATACCGACATGGCCTCTACTCAATGGTTGCCATCAATGTGGACACTACTAGAGAAGTCTGGAGTGTCCATGTTGGATGGTAGTCAAGGTTCAGATGTTGTATAGGGAAGTGAACTGAGTTTCAGGCTTGTTAATAGCTGTAAATCAGAATAACACTACGTGTTTCAGATTCAATATAAAGCTGTAAGTCCCTAGTTGCCCTAGCTATTGGGCTGTGAATAAATAGCTCTTTCTGGGGAACAGTCTACCTTATTTAGTTAGTATTAATGGCTACACTTGTTCATCTACCCCCATTACACTCATTCACCCCCCATACTCGTCCATATCTTGTAGATTCTTTTGTAAATTCCTCTGTTATGAGGTAAGTGGGTGTGGTTCACCGAAATCGATCACCATAATATTTGTGCATTTTGTACTTATATTGTAATATATTTGTGTATTTTGTGCTTATCTTGTAATAAATTTGTGTTGTGTGACGTTTACTTGTACTGTATATAATATCTTGTCTGAACGGTGAAGTTATTTAAATTTAGCGGTCGATGGTAAACAGGTCTCATTGCATCGTCAGCTGTTAACATTCCAAAGGTCATCTGTCTACAGAAACCTGAAAATGCTAGACAATCCTGATTCTCACTTTCTCCATTTTTAGATTCAGCACAGTTCGCTTTTACAGTATTACAATTATTCAACATAGCTGGTTTGCTCTCGTTGAATTAAGACTCGTGGTGCTGTGGGATCTACGCTTAACATAACATTTATGATTGATCCTGTCTACATCTTTTTCTAAATTCGTTAAACTTGAGTGAAAATCCATGGTGATTGCATAGTTAATCAAACATTTTCCAAATTACCTCTGCCTAATATGCTCCGTTGTAATGAGTTAATGAAATTTCTAGTTTTATTCCATATTATTAAATTTATCTTTTTACCCATGGAATATTTCAGTTTTATCATATTAGTCAGTTAAGAACACTTCTAAGAAAAGAACTACTTATGCAAAACAAAGACATTTACAACTTTGTCTTTTATTTTTTGATGAAATAAAATTAAATGGTTTTTATTTATGTAATAAAAACTCTAAACTTGGTACTAAATGTTGAGTGGAAGAGACTTAATAGTCCTAGCTACACCTAATGAGACACATCAGAGACATGTTATATGAAGTAGGTAACTAATTTACTACAGTTGACACTGCTTGAATCCAAATGTAAAAACCTTACATATTATGACTTTGGTCAGAACTGAGTGGGTTAATTAAACTTATGGTAGTAATACAAAATACAGAAATGTTTATTGACTTAGGTCCCTTTGCATAAGTAGTATACACATTGGTTAGGTGGTTCATTCAAATAAACATGTCAATGAATGATTTAGTATTAATCAATAATATTATAATGGTCATATTTGATCCTTTTAAACCAATCAAGGTCACGATTGTGTTGTTTAGATATATTACACTCCTTCAATTATTATTGTACTTGTTATATTCTGCTCAATATTATTAGCCCTCCGTCGATCGCACCATATCTCACAGATAGCAACAAATGTGTTTTGCCCATTACAATGAAAGCTTCCCTCCATTATTATTGTACTTGTTATATTCTGTGTGCTCAAGAGCTCAATATTATTAGCCCTCTGTCGATCGCACCATATCTCACAGATAGCAACAAATGTGTTTTGCCCATTACAATGGAAGCTCCCCTCCATTATTATTGTACTTGTTATATTCTGTGTGCTCAAGAGCTCAATATTATTAGCCCTCTGTCGATCGCACCATATCTCACAGATAGCAACAAATGTGTTTTGCCTATTACAATGGAAGCTCCCCTCCAATCCCTCAATGAGCCAGTGTGGAAACCATCAGTTTCGTCGAGGCAACACCTACACACCTCAGACCCTAATATCTCTGAGATATGGTGTGACCCTTGATGTCAGAACATTTTATTCTGTATATGTAAGATGACAATGACAATTTAAAATTTGTGATAAACTACCATTTGTATTAAAATGTGTTATTATTCATGACAATCAAAGCTCTATACAGAGTGTTCAACAAGTCCGGGGACGGTTGAATATTGTTTAGACCATTACAGATAAAGGTACAAAACTTTGCACATTGCTGCTGGACATAAAAAGCTATTTTACCATGTATTCAGTGGTCCACTACCTTCGTAGGGGGACAGCCTACTAGGAGTCGGAAGAAAATCTTAAATGTAAGCATAGGTCAATATACATACCATTTTATAGGTCTTAGCTAGTAGAACATCATACTGCAAATTAGACCTCAAAAGGTTAATCCTGAACAAAATGGCGACGCTCGAAAGTTTCAATACTGAGCTTATTTGCAAGATTTTAAACTGCCACCATTTTGTGATGGGATACAGCTTTTGAAGTGCGGTTTGCTGCATTTTTCTATGCTTGACCAGCCCTTTAAAACTATGTGCATATCAATCAATGCTTACTTTAAAACTTTTCTACTGACTCCTTTTGGACTGTTCCCATAGAAGAATAGCAGGACACTGAATACATCTGAAAGTAGGATTTTGTATACAGTAATTATGTGTGAAGTTTTGTAGATTTATCTGATATGGTTATAGTAAAATTAGGTCATTCTTGAACATACACATAATATAAGAATTGAAACTTTCGAGTTCATTTTGTTTGGAATTAACTTTTTGAGATCTCATTTGCGGCATGATGTTCTACTAATTAATACCTTTAAAATGGTTTGTATATCGATATATGCTTACTTTTAAGATTTTCTTCCGACTTCTAGTGGGCCGTCCCCCTACGAAGGTAGTGGATCACTGGATATATGGTAAAATAGCTTTTTATATCCTGCAGCAATGTGCAAAGTTTTGAACCTTTATCTGTAATGGTCTAAACAATATTCAACCGTCCCCGGACTTTTGGAACACTCTGTACAGCTATCATTATTATTTTTCTTCAAAATTAAAATTATAAATATGAATAATTGTTTTACGTACCAGTTTTATGGCAGATGTAACAACTGAAATAAGTAGACAACCAAAATTGAGAAAACTGGCAGCAGGAATAGATTCTTTGATAAAAATATATTTATAAACATTAGCTATTTTACAGTTAAACTAACATAGAATTGTGAAATGCAGCAGATTTTTACTTCCTATGAATTATATACTTCATTAATTTTAAACTCATTAATATAGTACTTAATTAATTAACTATTTTGTTAAGAAGTAATAACACTTCTTATTGTATTTTTATTATTATATGCAGGAGAGGCTATCATTGGGCGTAACCTTCATTTTGTAACTTTTGACAAACAACACTTCTCTCTACGCAGTCCTTGCTCCTACCTCCTAACAAAAGATTTTGTGCGAGATGACTTCAGTCTGGTACTTAGTTATACAAATGGCAAGCACATCATTAGTCTCTTCTTGGGACCTTATGTTGTTGAAATAGACTTGCAGAGTGATGTAAGTATTTAAGACAAGATATAACAATAGTTTCTTATTTTTATTTATTTATTTTAAAATCGCTTTGAAATCTGAAAATTATTCTTAAAATTTGTGATTTGTACTTTTTTAAAAATTATATAAAAATGTTTTTACAAATCAGCCCATTAATATGCCTCGTTTTCTCGTACTCATTTGTAGGACAAAATTGTCCTCCACCAAATATTCTTCTAATAGTTGGTGCAGGTATCTGTATGTAGATCTGGCATATAACATAAATCAAGTATTGACTTGATTACCCTGTTTGATAAGAAAATAGCATTATTTATCTGTATATGGAATATATTTGTGATATATTTTTCAAATAAAATTATATTATCTGCATGTCTCAGTTTATTGTAACTGATAATTTACTTATGTTCTTTTTTTCATGTTTGATTTTAAAAATCCACACAAGACTCATTCATTGATTATTTTGTACATCAAGAAATAACAGATCCAATGGAGGGATTACTTTTAAAGTTATACGAATGGTCAACAAGCATTTAGTTGTACAAGTACTTAAGTATAAGAAGAAAAATATAAAATAAATGTAGTTTGAGACCTGTCAGTAAATAAGAACATAAGATAATTTTATTTAAACGTTTTATATTACTATTACAATAATATTTTATATTATTGTTATAAATATATCGCCAGTTATAAATCCCTATGTTTAGCTGTCAAGAATAAGCATTACAGTCTGGAAATGTTGGGAAACAGCTGGAATAATGAGATTTGTTGGCAAAAGCCTAGAAATAATGTCCATAATTAGTATTGTGGCTGAGCAATTTTTCTCTAGCATAATATCTGTTGACAGCATTATTTTGAGTAGTCCGACCTACAATGTAAATATTATTTCACCCTACAGTTTGTATTTAAACCGTCAACAATAATATTTGCTTGTTTTTATGTTCAAGGTACCATACGGTCTGTTTACTGAATGAAAACATTTGTTTGGATAGAAAAAAATTATCATAGAAATACCACATTTGTCATTCTTGGCAATGAGGAAAACATTGATCGACTCATTAATTCAATTTTGTTTCAAGATAAACAACTTTCTTACATTTACTGTTCATATTAACACAGTAATAAAATACTATGTAATAAGACATTAAATAAGAAAAAATAATATTGTATTGTAAAATCTCATTAGTCAGCACTCTTTTAGTGCAAGCACTTAGTCAATTGAGCTAATGGTGTAAGATGGGCAAGCACTTAGTCAACTGAGCTGATGGTGTCAGGTGGCCAAGCACTTAGTCAACTGAGCTGATGGTGTCAGGTGGGCAAGCACTTATTCAACTGAGCTGATGGTATCAGGTGGGCAAGCACTTAGTCAACTGAGCTGATGGTGTCAGATGGGCAAGCACTTAGACAACTGAGCTGATGGTGTCAAGTGGGAATGAGTCACTAGTGCATGTAGTCAACTGAGCTGATGGTGTCAGATGGCCAAGCACTTAGTCAACTGAGCTGATGGTGTCAGAGGGGCAAGCACTTAGTCAACTCAGCTGATGGTGTCAGATGGGCAAGCACTTAGTCAACTGAGCTGATGGTGTCAGGTGGGAATGAGTCACTAGTGCATGTAATCAACTGAGCTGATGATGTCAGGTGGGCAAGCACTTAGTCAACTCAGCTGATGGTGTCAGATGGGCAAGCACTTAGTCAACTGAGCTGATGATGTCAGGTGGGCAAGCACTTAGTCAACTGAGCTGCTGGTGTCAGGTGCAAATGAGTCTCTAGTGCACTTAGTCAACTGAGCTGATGGTGTCATATGGGAATGAGTCACTAGTGCATGTAGTCAACTGACCTGATGGTGTCAGGTTGGGCAAGCACTTAGTCAACTGAGCTGATGGTGTCAGGTTGGGCAAGCACTTAGTCAACTGAGCTGATGGTGTCAGGTGGGAATGAGTCTCTAGTGCACTTAATCAACTGAGCTGATGGTGTCATATGGGAATGAGTAACTAGTGCATGTAGTCAACTGACCTGATGGTGTCAGGTTGGGCAAGCACTTAGTCAACTGAGCTGATGGTGTCAGGTGGGAATGAGTCTCTAGTGCACTTAGTCAATTGAGCTGATGGTGTCAGGTGGGAATGGGTCACTTGTGAATAAATTTGGATGGGCACTAAAGTTTGTTTTATCATAAACACGTCATGTGACGGACCTGCAGCGGGTCCACCTTGCTTCTTGCTGTAATTTTCGTGCAATAAAGAACTTAATTTTCTTACGACCCAATTGGTCAGGACTCGGATAACCAGGATTCTAATGTATAATATGGTTTCTCCAGGTTATACTCCAACCTATTTTATAAAATTATTTTTTTAAATATAAGTTGGTGTGAGAGAAAATTAAAAAATATATTTTTTTGTAGACATATTGCTTACTCTGGTTCATTATGAACATAAGTAATTAGGATTATATATTGTATTATTTCCTATGGATTATTTAACAAAATGTCTTCAAGTTGGTCAAAATTTGCCTGCCACTTTTGATAAAAACAAGTGCCAGTCGAATGGCTGGTTAATTATGGCAATCTTATAAATAGGCAGGAAATGAAAATACTTGTCATATCTATCAATATGTCATCTCATATGTTTGAGTTGAACATATTTCACACTCTTTGAAGAATGCAAGACAATGTTTATGTGCAGTAGTTTGCACAATGTGAACAGTCTTCTTTCTCTGTTTGTGCTATGTGCTTTGGTTTAAAGGTGATACATTTTTCGAGTTTGGGAGGCAGTTTTGACTATGACAAAGTTTTAAAATGACAAAACTGTAATTAAAGATTTACATAGTATATTAAATTAGTTAATTTAATGAACACTTATTGATCCAGCTGATCTACTGAGGTATCAACAAACTATCAACAGGTTTACCTATTATCAACTTTGCTGATTATTAGCATGCCGGTTTTCTTGCCAGGCATTATCTATGTATATAAATGTATCAAACAGACACTAGTTAGTTCAACATCTTCAGGTGGATTCTTCATTGTTTTTAACATATTAGGGATCTAAATTATGTTAAAAAAGTGACTTTTACTTTGTAATTAATGTTTTTATTTTTAGAAAATGTTGGTAATTGCTTGTAATAGGATTATCTGCAAATGTGCTTCTACAAGACATACTGGTTGAATTGTGTGGGTTTTTTCAGACGGTGAGCATATCTGGACAGAACATACAAATACCTGCTAATCTCAATGGCACTTTAGTTTTCTATGAGTTTGGTATGATCACAATTGACAGTGACATGGGCTTCAGTATTCAATGCAACACGGTCTTCGATGTCTGTGTTTTGAGACTTTCAGGTATTGATTTTTATATTTAATTATGTAGGAGTAGATATAAATAACCAATTCTGGATCTGACAAGACGTGAGGTGTTTTCATCAGATGACAATTGTAAGGAGATTAGGGAAGAGAGATTTGGGAAAACACTGGTACATTTCCCCACCACGTCACCCACCGAGGTTAAATATTTGTAGTTGTAAACAAAGTCTAATTGTAAGATATAAATGTATCCAAGTAACATCTGGGTTGTGGTTTGTGTAAGTCGATTGTTGACAAAGATAACCACTCTGTCATTCCGATTTTGTCTCGTTTCTGAAAGTATAAGTGTATAGCCGGCGAGTTGTAGATTCTCCTCCCCTCCGCTCTCCACCAAGCCACCATTCACTCAACACAATAAAATATAAACTAGTTCTTAACAAACTAAAAATATAACCAATTCATCAAAGTTTTTAAATAAATTCCTTATATTACAATGAAATATTCATATATTTTCAATACCATTACCACTGTAATAAAAATTGCTGTGTTCTGAAAAATGTAATAATTCCAAACACAAGATATTCCTTGAGTTGTCACTGTCATCTTCGTCCAAAGGGGTCAATGACCTCGCACGGCCTGCTTGCCCAGCAGACAAATATTTACAAACGCACTAATTTATTAAGTAAAATACGTAAGAATTAACACAATGAAAGAAATGATAAATAATGTGACAGAATGATTTGTAATTTACAAATTAAAATATAAAAAATGTTGGCCAAATAATGCAGTAATTAAAACTAAATGAAATTGAATTTCTAACTTTATGGCTTATTTAAACAATTTCGAGAGTTTTGTATACATTAGGTTTATGTTTTATTTTCATTTTTCCCTTTCTTTTATACCTTAACTATACATAAAACATTCGTTCCTCACACATAATTAAATGCCCCTGTTAAATTATTAAGCTTTCACCTCTCCAATAATATTTATATATTTAAGTAACTAAATACACCATAATCAAACACAAGTCCTACTAATACACAAACCATTAATCAAACTGAAATAAACACTATTTTCCTGCTAAGCATGCATAATAAAATAATAAGACATTCTATCAATCTTCTACCTGTAACTGATAACTGACTGCTTTAGTTTAGTAACATTAATTTAATGATAATAAAAACAAGCTGATTGACTTTAAAATTAAATTCTTACACTATTATAATTACATATTTCTTGATATAATATAGATTTGGTTAAATTGTAAAACCAACATACTCATGCACTGCAAAATTACAATATATGCAACATTCACAAAACCACTCACACATGCATTAATAAAACTAAAACAAATGCCTGAACTTTGAATGCAAATTGATTAAATGTAAAACAAACAAGATGTTCTTATTTAAAATAAACGGAAGTGCAAGTTGGTTTGAAAATAGAAAAATATGCAATTTTCTTACAATATTTATATAATATTGTTTTTTAAGATAAACACTTAATATTTTCTCCATTATTCAACTTTCACTATATACTCCTTCCAGGTATATGCAATCATCTCAAATCATACTACCTAACAAGCAAACTACAAATAGTAGAAATATAGACCTATCTAAAAAAAAATTATAATATAAGAAAATAAAATGTGCGCAAATTTTAAAATTAAATTATAAACAGATAAGAAGTACAAACAAAATATAGTAGTTTATAATACCTTTTAATTTAATCGTGAGCAGTGTCAAACTTTCAAAGTCCATGAGAGATGTCAGGGTCCTCACCATCACAACACTTGATGAGCACCTTGCCATTGTGGTAGTCGACTTAGTGTAGCTTCCGTTCTTTGAACAACATCCTTGCGCAGCCTAGTAGGACCTTGTTGTGGCTGATTAGATGCTCTTTAATAAAGATTGGGCTATTCTGCAGAGATGGTGATAGTTGACAGGTGTTGAGGCTTCTCACACATCTAGCTGCTGATAACCACTCTTCCTTCACACTCCTGAATACAAACTGCACGATGAATGGTGGGTGAGCATGCTTCTTTGAGAATAGTCCCAGTTGATGCGCTATTGAGATATCCTCCCGTCTATAGTTCACACTAATGGCAGCAGCTATATGTTTGAGAGTGTCTTAAACATCCTCTCCTCATGCATGTGAGGAAACACTCTTTACCATCAATCTACACAATACAGTTAGCTTTGTTATGCTAACAAAATAAATAACTGTTATATAATCACTGTTAACAAATTAAACTAATTAAAACTTTAAACTATTAAAAACGCACTAGTCGGCTGGACAGGCACTGTTTTGAGACTAGATAATATAGGCCAAAGTACAGTCCGCTGACAGTCCGCTCTTACAGTGGCCTGATAACAACTGAACTTAGTAGGTAGATCCAACCATGTTGACCCCAGAAAATTTCAATCATGAGGGGTGCTATATTCAACAATTCAAACATTTCCAATAAATAGGGGTGCTAGCCAACTGATTTGGGTAGCACCTATACCTTGTTTTGTTAGGATTATACTATATATACTAGTCAGTCTACTTAAAGATTGCAAGTTATTATTCACTTTATATTCTCTTGTTATTGTGTAGTCTAGTTATTGTTAACAGAGTTTATTATTGTTGGTTATTAATAATATTTATGATTGTTTGTTTATTGTTATTATGTTATTTGTGTTTTTGTTTTTGTTATTTATTATTTTTATTGTTAGTTTATGAATGACACTGAACTGGACTGAAATATATTTGACTTTGAATATTTAATTGCATGTTTTCTTCTGTAGTGTAATTGGGTGTATAACCTATATTGTTGCATGTTAAATACATATTCCTTATTAAGACTATTTATTTTGTGGATATTAATATTTCATTAAAACATGATGTTTATTTCAGGATGGTATTTTGGTAAGACGGCTGGCTTGCTAGGGACCCTGGACAACGAGCCCATTACTGATTGGATGATGCCAAATGGTATTGTGGCCACAGACCAGACTCAATTCACAAGCAGCTGGTTAATGGACTCTGAAGGCAAGTGTGCAAGCCACCTTCCAGCTCAGAAGAAACAAGTCAATCCTTCAGCTGTCATTTCTTGTGACAACTTCTTTGCTTCCAAGGCATCTCAGTTCAGCTCCTGTTTCCCAATAGTAAGTTTATACATATAAAATTGTATCTACTAAAGGGGATCAAAATTATTAAAAACCACTTAACTATCACTATTTAAGAACTATTGTTACGAATATAATTCATAAATAATAGCAATCATACTTCCTTATTGTTTAATTATTTAAACTGTTGATTAGTTTTAACCTGTTGCAGCATTTCGTTGGCCCTAAGTGGCAGCTAATGCCACATATTTTATGCTTTGATATTTATATATTGTTTACAAGTGTGTGATGTCAGAATTTGAAATGGTATTTTAATAGTAGTGTCATGCCATCTCTCAGCAACAACTGGAACTCTCCTTTTAGTTCAGTTTTTTTTTTTTTTTCAATAGGTTGCAGGAAATTGAAAATGAAAATACCTTTATTCCATCTGAAACAATACACTTTATGTCAGGCCCCCCACATCATTCCGTGGGCCCCGTTGCTAAAAGTCTTGATGGGCCCCCCCTTTAACTAACAAAAAATAAAAAATTTCTATGAGTTATTGAATTATTGCTAGGATAATGCGTACTGAATATGTATTGGCATTTGTATTAGTACCTTATCTGTGTTCTGGACATTCTGGTACGTTGAGAAAACATTAACACATCCTAATTTTCTCATTGAGATATTTAGAAGCAGAAGATACAAAATTTGGGGAAAAATGAAGTAGGCAAGGCAAATACATTTTTATCAAAATCTTTATTAAAGGAAAATCTAATGTATTTCACAAAAATTAGTCTTATGTATAGCTTGATAAAATAAACTTAGATTCAACGCTAAGAATTATGTTGGCTTAAACAAAAATATAGGTTATATGTTGCATTGTAAACATTGTAGTTTCTGAGTTCTGATAGTTCATTGAGAGATTGGAATCTACATTTTTCTAGCTTTCATCATTGAGAATTTTGCGATTACATCACTGAAGTCAAGGCTTGATGCAAGACGGTGTTCGATAGCTAACACTCCAAGTGAATTAAGGCGTTCTTGAGCCATTGATGCGCGTTGCCATGTCTTCAATACATTGCCCATCTTACTAAATGCTCTTTCTGCAGATGCAACAGAAACTGGTATCGTACAAAAGATTCTTAATGCAATACACACGTTTATGAATATTAGTTCTAACTGTTTGGCATGAATTGAATTTAATAACTCTAATGGGTTACTTGACATGTTTTTTCGGTCAATTTGAAACACAGAGTTGAATATATGTTTCAGATGAATAATTTCATCTGAAAGGTTTTCTGATAGATCGTTCTTATAAGTTTTAACTAAGTTCTCAGCCTTGTTCCTTAACTCACTGTCTTCCATCGTGCTGAATTGAAGAACAGGGCTGAAGAGTTCAGTTAGTTCATTTGTAGCTTCAAATCTTGTATTGAGATCGGACAAAATACGATCCAAGACTCTATACACAATACTAGTTTTGAAATGGTTTCCTTCTTCTTCAATATTTGTTTCCAATTTAGGGCCACCTCTTGATTTTGAAAACGTAGATGGTATGTTGATGGATTCTGCCACTAAACGTGACTCACTGATTATGTCTTCCCACGAATTTCTCAGTCGTTGCATGTCTTCCTTCAGATCATTCATCAGTTTCACTGCAATGTCCAGAGAGATACTCTGCGACTGAATTATTACACTCTTTTCATTGATGCAACCCAATACTTTGTACCAAAATACTGTCATGCAAAGACCTTGAAAAGAAGAAAAGTATTTTTTAAGACCCATTACTTTATTGTATGCTTTTGGTTCCAGGCTTGATTTCAACTCAGTTAATACTCGTTCTAAGGCCTTCAATAGTCCTGGGTAGTGTTTTGCAACAGGAACAATGGCTTCGAATCTTTCGTACCACCTTGTCTGTGATTGTTTTTTTAGCGAAAGCGACATTTCTGAAGTCAAAATATCCCATCTTGTAGGACTATGGGCGAAAAAAGAATACATTGTTTCCAAGTTTCCAAAGAAAGTCATAATTTAGGGGCATGTTTGAACTGCATTAACTCCTATTCTGTTTAAGGAGTGAGCTCCACATGGTGAGTAAAATGCCACATCGTTTTTCTCTAACAGTCTTGCTTTTACTCCTTTTACTTTTCCACACATGTTAGATCCACCGTCATACGCTTGAGCCCTGCAGTCCTCAAGAGGGATGTTATTTTCGGCTAAGACAGTTAAAATTTCATTAGTAATATCTTCTCCACTTTTTCCATTACAGTTGACAAATTTCACAAACCTTTCTTTTATTTCATATTGCTTGGAGTCTTTACTTTGAATGCCATATCTCAAAATAAATACGTTTTGTTCAAGATGGGATACATCAGGAGTTGCATCAACAATCAGCCCATAATAGATTCTTGCCTTTCTTCAAGTATACATTTTAAAACTTTTTCACCGCAAAGTGAAATAAACTCATTTTGACTTTTCCAAGATAAGTAATGAGCTTGTCCTTTCATGTTTTTTCCTTGCAATTGTAGAGTTTTAATCTTAGCCAAGTGCTCCCTAGTGATTTCATCGTATTTTCCAATTAACTCCAAAATCCCCAGAAAATTCCCATTGTTTGCATCGCCAATTGATACATTATCTCCTTGGAAAGGCAACCCCCTTGACGCTAGAAAGAGTGTCACGTCTAAAATCCGTTGTAAAATTGCTTTCCACTTTTCTGCTTCGTTCAAAATTTGTTTTTGAAGACCACTGTCAATACCTTTTGAACTAATTGATTGTTGGAGGGATTTCCATTGACAATAAGACTTACGATGGTCATTGCTATTTTCATGTTCGGGAAGTTTGTTATACAACATTTTCCACGGAAATTGAACAGGTGAAAATCCTACGTTTCCTAATTTGCTTCTTTTTTGGCAATTAGAAAAAAGAGTGCAGGCAATGCAATGAAGTGTCTGTTTTGAAGAGCTCCAAATTAACCAGTCCCTAGGGTACTTTTCTCAATTGTTTATAGATTTAGTGTTTAGAAGATAGTTAGGAAACTGTTTTCCTGTTTTGTCTTTAGGGAATGTCTTAGCTTGACTACATAATTCTTCAAATGTTATATTGTTTTGAGAGACAATGTTCTGGCGATTAATATCACTTATAATTACCGGCCATGTGCCTGGGTCGGTAAAATCTATAATTGATTTATCATTGATAGAACTCTCGTCATTTGAAATGTCGTTTTCATAATTGCTACTTGTATTGATTGAATCTACATGTCCTACCTGCTGCACATCAGAGGAAGTCTTGCCTGTATTGTCATCAGTTTCAAACATTAATTCACTGGACACAGATACACTATCATCAGTAGCTTTAGAAGTAGATAAACTGTCACTTCTAACACTTGCATCATCATCACCACAATGAGAACGGCTACCAGTATCGTCATTCTTTTTAAAAAACTTTGTAATGTTCTGCCGGCCCAAAGCCCCTTTTGCATCTTTTATGGCTTTTAACTTCCGTTTTTGCGCCCTGGATTTGTGCTTGAAATTACTTGTAGACATAATGATTAATGATGTAGAAAAGAAACTATTACATGTTTAACACAAATAATTATATGGTACACATACTGTCATGTGGCAGAAACACACTACTGTAATCAGTACTAAGCACCTCTTATGATCAACAACACTGACATGACTGGTGGCTGGAAATGGTGTGGACGGTGGACGGGTGGAGTGGTGCAAGTGAGGGTAGGGAGAGGTGAGGGGTACACTAAAAATAGCAACACCATTGACCTTGAGCCGAGTCACAGAGGGCTGGCCCGGCGCCGGCGGGCAGTGTTCTGCGCATGCACAACTCGGGCTGTGTCACAACAAGGTGTCATGTGTTGCTACTTACGTCAGCTGGTTGTGGTTTGGTTAGCCTACTCACTGTTGTTGTAGATTCAGACACAGTTCGTACGCAACGCACTGCATATCCAATTCCAATTAACCAGTTTATATTACTCTGATAAAATATTTCATTGATACACATAAATGTAGTCCTATTGATTTAATTATTGTTTTCTTTCTATGACTTATTAAAAATCCCCTAATTTTAAAATTTGTCTCCCGTTCTTATCGGTCCACGGGCCCCCTTGGCCCACGGGCCCCGTTGCCGTAGCAACGGTAGCACCGGCCATGTGGGGGCCCTGCTTTATGTACAATACAATGTGGTAGGAAGGAATATACTCGACCATCCTACACAGTTGCGTTGGCCGGCAAATAAAACAAACAACACTTATCAGTCACTAAGTCCATGAAACTGAGAATTGGTGTTCGGCCTCTGTAGTGTTATCATTTACTTATCTAGATGTGGACAAATTTATCTTATACTATTCACATTGCATTGAAACAAAACCAAAGAATAATTTCGAGGAAAATTATTGTAAACAATTCTTATCAATATTGATAGGTTTGTAGCTTTTGTTTTATAACCTATTTAACTTTAAATTTTATTAAATCTAAATCTATGTACAACTTTTTACACACTTACAAATATATTTATATACAAAGAAAATGTTATTGAATTATTTCTGTTAATTATTTGGTTTCCTCAGAGCTCAACAACCACTTTTTAACATGAAAATTAAATGTTTTATTAGATTTGCAATTTTTAACTTCAATAGGCAACATATTGTAACATTTTGGGCCCAAAAAACGAACGATTTTATAAAACAGGTTTTATTCACTTTTGGCCTTGTAACTATTTTATTTTTTGCATTCCCCGTCATGTATGGATGATTATATAGTTGTTATGTTCCATTGTTTCCACTTCTTTTGAAAAATATTTGTAGCACTTTAAACAGAAATAAATGTTGAAGCGGTAAAATATTCAGCTTTTGGTAAAGCGGAAAAGATGATTCTCTCTTGTTCTTAAATAATATTATACGCAAAAAATGGTTTTGAGTTGCTCTGAGTTTTTCCATTGAATTTTTAAAAGCTCCTCCCCAGCAATGAATACCATAATGCAACCTAGAATTTATAAGAGCAAATTATAATGTCCGTAATAGATCTTGGTTACATTTATTCCTCAAATAGTATAATTTCCTAATTTGATGCTTTAAGGAGCCTTGTAAATAATCAATATGGTTTTTCCATGACATTTTACTATCTAAAAATACACCTAGGTATTTAAAATGATTCACTACCTCATTTTTTTCACAGTTACATATGTTCGTTTCATTACAATAAAAATTATGAAAAACAACATCATTGATAAACCTAAAATCTTTTAAATTAAAATTAACTGTTTTGGTTTTAGATACATTTACAATCATTTTATTTTGAACACACCACAGCTTCAAAATGTTTAAGTCCTGCATTATACATTGCCATATTTCCTCTTCGTTTTCATTATTATATACTAAAACTAAATCATCGGCAAAAGCATAGATTCGACCTTTGAACGGCTTTTCTAGGAGATCATTAATATAAATTAAGAACAAGGTGGCTGAGAGCACAGAGCCCTGCGGCACCCCTTTTTTTAACTATTTCTGGATTACTACAAGAGTCTTTAAATTTAACAATTTGTTCTCTGTTTGAAAGGTACGTACTGAACCATCAATGTGCAACTCCTCTTATTCCTGCATGTTCTAATTTTGAAAGTAAAATAGTTTGGTCCACCAGGTCAAATGCCTTTTTATAGTCAATAAATAATGCAGATGCCTTCCTTCCAAAATTGATGTTATTGTATAGGCATTCTACGAAAACCGAAAGCGCATCTTCGGTGGATTTGCCTTTAGTGAACCCAAACTAATTACCACTAAAAAAATGATTACTGTTTAGAAACTTTAGAAGCCGTTTTTTCATAATTTTCTCTAGTATTTTAGAAGTAATAGGTAGAAGGCTAATAGGTCTCAGGTTATCCAGTTTAATGTAGTTATTTTTCTTCACTAAAGGAACTACAACACTCTTTTTAAAATAGGTCGGGAAATGGCCTGACTTAAAACTTAAATTAAAAATGTGTTTAAGAACAGGTGCAATACTAAGGCTTACTTGCTTAAGTAAATCAACAGAAAATATGTTGTCTACTCCACGCGATTTTTTGTTTTTCAAATGTGCAATTATTTCTAAAACTTCTTTCTTGTCAGTTCTGTAGATAAAAAAAGATTCAGGAGTTGGGTTGGTGGCGCTGTTGTCCCAGGCGCCGGCGCTAGGAAGGTTGGCGGTCAGCTGATTTGCCGCACTGGCGAAATATTTGTTTACTTCCGTACTGATAAGACCTGGATTATCAATAACAGTGCCGTTATCTAGTTCTATTTGACTCAACTCGTTTTTACTCTTATTTCCTGTAAGTTGATTTATGATTTTCCACTGTTCTTTACTATTACCACTGTATTTATTTAACAAGTTAGTAAAATAAAAATTCTTAGTAGAATCGATTTTATTTTTTAATCGCTCATGGTAATTCTCATAATACCTCTTAAGCTTGACATCGTAAGGTCTATTCAATGAGGTTATATACAAATTATTTCTTTTCTTAATTGCATCTAAAATGTGCTTGTTTATCCACAGACTTTTCATTTTGGCCTTAACTAGACTATGTGGTACTTATATTATTGAGGTGTTATTTTCTATACAATTATTTAAAATCGTATAAAAACTTTGAACACTTAAATCAACGCTAACACTACTAGTCCAATTGCTACTAATTATATCATTACTTATATTTGTATAGTTGACAAAAGTTTTCCTGTTATGCATTAATCCTACACTATTACTTTGTGTTGTAATTTTGCTGAACTCAACACTTAAAGCTACTAAAAAGTAATCTGTTATACCTAACTGAAAAATATCTATGTCGAATATATTTACGTCTGATGAATAAGTGATCAAGACATGATTGCGAATTATAGCTTATTCTTGTAATTTGTTTTACCATGGGTACAAAACAATTATTGCTCATAGGAGACATATATTTGCGTCTGGCTTATCTGAAAAAATATTTATATTAAAGTATCCTACTACAAATGAGTTTGCTTTCAATAGTTATAATTTATTTTCAAATTCAGATAAAAAATCGTTTTGTGTGAATTCTTGTAATCGATAAATAGCAGCTATTGAGAATGGAATATTACCTATCTTAATGTCTAGAATGACACAATCAGCTGTGGTCATGCTGCAGTCAATCAACTTGGTATTTATCTCGTTATCTATGTAAACAATCACACCTCCTGCCGCATACTCGTCATTGCATTTACTATACATTTTATAGCCTGGAAGTTGATCGAATGGAGTCTCTTCACTATTTATCAAAACTTCGGTAAATACAATAATGTTAATTTCTTTTTTTTATAGTTTTTAGTTTTGCTTCTAACATACTAAACTTATTCCTAATGCTTCTTACATTCCAACTAATTAAGCTAAGGCTTTTGTTATTATTAGGTGAAAAAAAGGGACATTCAAACTCGTGATAAATTGGCCATTTTTTATCTGGTACAAAAGCTGGTAACATAAACTAACATATTATACTTTTCAATATTTCAAATCTAAAATTAATATAAGTAGTGCAACTATAATTCCTTTGAAAATACATCTTACTCGTTAAATACACCAGTTTAAACTATTTTGGCCAAGTCATCCTCATCAATAATTTTCAAGCAAATACTACCATCAGCCTTTCTTACAAATATTTTCCCTTCTCTACACCATGTGTACTTATAGTTTGCAGTTTTACATTTTTCTTTTGTTTTTTGAAGCAACATTTTGTTTTCCGGTGTTAGGTGTTCATTAATGTACAGATTAATACTAGGAAAGTTCTTATTTACATGCTTTGCGGTAAGTCCATTGTTGTCCTTCCTCGCTGACCTGTATTTCTCCAGCCACGTAGTCTTGAGCACCCGTGAGTGGAACTGCACCACAATCTGCGGGGTCCTCTCCTTCCTAAAGGACGGGACGCGGTGGGCCACTGCGATGTCTCCACTCTTCACCTCCATGTCAATCGCCTTGAACACGTCTTCTACTATTGAATGGACATTTTCTCCTGGAGTTTGTGGGATGCCCGATATTTCAATATTCAAGTTCCTCGAATATTGCTCCACGTTTTTCATTCTCACTTGGATCTCCCTTACTTGTTTGGTCAGGATCCCATTGGCTTCCCGAAGTTGATCGTTTTTTTTTTTTTTAATTTCCACGTACTGTTGGGTTATTGACTCCATATTCTTGTTGGATTGGTCAACCGCCTCTGATAAAAATTCTACAGACTGTTTGAATTCTTCAAACTGTTTTGAGTAGTTTTTTAGTTCGCCAAAGATTTAAACTTTTAATCCTTCCATCATTGAAACGAGAAATTCTTTTGTAAGAGTAGTACTGGTGGTCGAGGTTTTACTGCTTCCCGCGGAAGACGTATTCTTCCCTTTCTTACACTCTTCACAGTACCAGTCCTTTTTAGCTGCACGCGTTTTCATGTAGTCTGACTGCACGGATACGCACTTTATGTGGTACTGTTGTCCACATTCTCCCGCACATATAACACTTTCCGCATTTTTCTCACAAGCTACATTACATACACTACAGATGCCTGCCATAATAATCACGTTAAATACAACGCTGTATAATTTTGAATAAAGTTTGCAATATACGACCTGCCTACATGGCACGTGGCAAACTAGACCTTGAACTCGGCACAAACACAGCACGTCTGCTCGGCACAAGTGACTGATAATGACTCTGATTACGTTACAGAATGTATACCGAGTGGCCCAAGTACGTAGCCACTCTCAGTCAGTCTGCTTTGTTTGTTGCGATGTTAATTACCTGACTTCAGTTTGCTGGGCACTAACATGTGTCTCTATTTGTTTTAGTTTATTATAACTAGTTATTTATTGCAGTTATTATGGGTGATAGTGAAAATCTTAAATTGATGACGTCAGAGGAGATCAGTTATTTATTTATCTGTTACATATTATGTATATTGTATGTACAGTAAAACCTCATTGTTGGAACCCTGATCATCAGAAACCTGGATTATCCGAAACATGATTCAGTGAGAAAAGGAATAATAAACGTTAATTGTAAAAACGCTTTAGTAAAACAATTGACATTATATCTGTCAACTATTGTGTTCTAAAACAACTACAAAAATGAATTTACACAGTAAGCATGGTAGAGTGTTACAAAACTATACATAAATTGTGCACTTTTACAGTAGTGTAGATCTATTGATTTAGGATGTCAGTCAAACAAACAAGAGTGGTTGTAACCATTGAAACAAAATAAATACTTTTTATAACGATTAAAAAAATTATACTGTACTGTAATGAAATGCTCTACATAGTTTTAAAATAACACTTATATAATCTGGTTATTTGAACATTTACTGTTCACAATTACTTGAATAATGTAACATCTGACTATCAGAAATTTTCATTATCGGAAACGGGTCCAGCCCCAATTGTTTCTGATAATCGGGGTTCTACTGTATTTTAATTATATTTTTTATCTGATTTAAGTATCAGGATGTTAAAAAATAACAACATTAAAACGTTGAAAAAACTTGTTTGTTATGGTAGCAGCCAAATAAAACCTTGTAAATAACAGGTTAACAACTACCTATAAACAAATCATGGTTTAATAACTTATTTGTTATGGTAGCAGCCAAATAAAACCTTGTAAATAACAGGTTAACAACTACCTATAAACAAATCATGGTTTAATAACTTGTTTGTTATGGTAGCAGCCAAATAAAACCTTGTAAATAACAGGTTAACAACTACCTATAAACAAATCATGGTTTAATAACTTGTTTGTTATGGTAGCAGCCAAATAAAACCTTGTAAATAACAGGTTAACAACTACCTATAAACAAATCATGGTTTAATAACTTATTTGTTATGGTAGCAGCCAAATAAAACCTTGTAAATAACAGGTTAACAACTACCTATAAACAAATCATGGTTTAATAACTTGTTTGTTATGGTAGCAGCCAAATAAAACCTTGTAAATAACAGGTTAACAACTACCTATAAACAAATCATGGTTTAATAACTTATTTGTTATGGTAGCAGCCAAATAAAACCTTGTAAATAACAGGTTAACAACTACCTATAAACAAATCATGGTTTAATAACTTATTTGTTATGGTAGCAGCCAAATAAAACCTTGTAAATAACAGGTTAACAACTACCTATAAACAAATCATGGTTTAATAACTTATTTGTTATGGTAGCAGCCAAATAAAACCTTGTAAATAACAGGTTAACAACTACCTATAAACAAATCATGGTTTAATAACTTATTTGTTATGGTAGCAGCCAAATAAAACCTTGTAAATAACAGGTTAACAACTACCTATAAACAAATCGTGGTTTAATAATTATTAGTTTCACACAAAATATTAAAATTAGAGAGCTGTAAAGGGATGTGTTGATTTAAAAACGTTACTTATTTCGATGTGATACTGATTCCAGAAAATAGATTAACACAATTACCAAAGTCCCAAAAAATTACAAAACATCATAATTTCAAACACTTATAATAGCATTGAAATAATAGAGCATAACACTGTTAACTTGAAGTGTTAAAAACTCGTATATTTTTAACATCCATATACAATGTTCAATAGTTTTTAAATTTCACTTTAAACTTCTTTAGGCATTGAATTTATTTTAGTTCGATGGGCAGATCCGAGTCTAATTAAGTCCTATAAAGTATGGTTTTTGCTCAAAGACTTTAATTTATTTTATTTTATTTAATTTATAGAAAAAATAGATGAGACAGTTAATATTTCTAAATGGCTGAAACAAGATTCTGTAGGTCTCTTTCTCATTTTACTTCTAACTGCCCGTTTCTGTTTCACAAAAATTCTATTTAAATGTTGTGTGCTTGAAAGCCCCCAAAGCACTTTTGAATAGCTAATGTAAATTTCTATTAAGCTATGATAAACTAACTTAGACAACATTTTAAATTACCAAGTTAGCCTGAGATAATTGCAATGAAGCAGTATAATAGAACTTGAATTAATGTTGGCATTTTGTTTTAAAACAAAATATGTAACATAAGCTCCAAACTAGGTGTATATAAAAATAATGATAAGATACAGTAGCGTATTAACATATTAAATACATGTATATAGTCAATTATGAAATAGCCTCCTAACAAATTAAATTAGGCCAACTTAATACAAATTAAGATAAGTGAAATTTAAATGTTAGTAATTAAGGATGTCAGAACAAAATTAAGTAAAAAATAAAAAACAGGAAACAACAGACCTCCATCTAACTGAATCTTATTTCTCAAAATGTAACACTATAATTGCTTAAAGTTAAATAAAAGAAATACAATTATGTTTCAGCTAAAAAGATAGTGAAACAACGATAATTATAACTATTTAACAACAAAACAATATCATGAAACTACAAATAATGTGAATCTACAAATAATATAAAACTACGTATTGTAATAACCACAATGTCCTCACGTCACATGATATCATAGTTAATCATTTATGGATAATGCACAAAATCCACTTTACAAGGGATGAAAATAATATAACTATTAAGTTTTTGTATAATAAAGTATTTATGTTGCTAGAACTTGTTTGATGATGAGAAAATCTCACAGGTTAGTCACTTAGCGTAAAAGTTGTAATTTTGTAGGCAGCATACGATGAAGATGATTAATGAACAAAATCACATTCACTTGAATGAAAGAGGATCATTAAAAATAGCACAACATAATGCTCAAATCACCAATCAGTAAAAATAATCTGTTCTTAAATTTGTAATATTCCTGCCATTGAATTGAGGACGGAACATTTACTTTCGTAAATATGAGTTCAAATCTTAATGCCCCTTCTGCACCCAGTTCACTAACGCGAGTCGTTTTTGTTCAGAGAGACTATATGTTTGATTAGCTCTCTCTTTATTGTTCCATCATTTTATTGATGACAGATTATGCTTTTGGAGTGGAGTTAACAATCCTGAATGTTGTTCCTCCGCTTGTCGTTGTTATCATTCCTACTGCCATGTTTGTCAACACCAACCTTGTTGAGACAACAATATATGTTGTTTTTTTCATTTATATTACACTGACAAACATATTTTTTTTACTTAGATAAATATTTAAAAGTTTATCGAGAGGGAATAACTTATGATAGCAAGTCTGGAACTCATTGCTTATGGAACCCATTCTTTTCTCAATAATCATAGCCGGCTGCTGGAGTCATGATAGCTGGAACTTTTATGATTGATTCAAATTCCAGGGTCAAGAATCAGTGGCATCCACTTTTGAAATTGAGAACCAACCCATCTTTACTGTAAATAACATACATATGAATTTTATTCGGGAATATCAATTGTTTCAACTTAATTCATCTAAAATCTTCTTAACAATAATAAGTTTGACAAAATAAAACAGCTTAAAAACAATATAAGTTGATAACGTTCCAATCATTTATACAGATATTTAATAGTAGTTTTTAATTGAGATATTGTTTGCAGGTAGACCCTCGCCCGTACAATGAGCTTTGCCATAGAAGTCTGAGTGATATCGACAATGAACTGTGTACCTCCGCCATCATGTACATTCAGCAGTGTTTAGCCTATAATATTCCCCTCAGGACACCTAACATCTGTGTCAGGTACAGATACATTTCTGCTCCACCTGCTTGCTAAGCAATTGATTTCAATTACCTTGCAAAAATTAAATTGAAGGTGGGATGGGGCTGTGATAACTGGCTGCCGACAGTTGATAATTATTCAACAGTTTTTGTTATTATGAACTAAGACACAAGAGTGAAAACTACTAAAACAACATTATGACGTGTTATGACTATTATTGTTACCTATTATAGTTTAGTTAAATGGTCTATGAGTATTTGCAGGACAATTTTCTCAAAGATTTTGGAAAAGGTGAGAATTATGGAAATGGCACGATAGTTACTTGGATTGGAGGAGACTCCTCTCTTCAATCTTGAGAATACTTTTAATACCTTGAGTGCTGAGAGGAAAATACAAGTTCTGAAGGATTTTTTATAACATCTACAAGAGGAGCAATGATTGTTTCAGCACAATTTTTCACCATCTTAGCAGAGACTTATTCGATTCCACTAGAAATTTTATTCTTAAGGGAGGAGATAGTTTCTTTGACTTCCTTCACAGTTGTGTCTGTTAGGATAAACTTTGTCTGTGTTAGCCTAGACCTAGGTGTTGTGACTTTAGTAGTTGGTATGTTTAGATTTTTAGCTGCTCTTAATATGTCCTCTGCTATGCTTGAGAAGTAGTTGTAAAATTCTTCTGCGATTTCTTCAGGTTTCTCTATGGTTTTCTCTTTGCTAATTAGATTAGTGCCTCTCTCTCTCTCGAGTTAGGTTAGGGGATAAAAATTATTTTATTCGATTGTTGTCATCTGACAGTAAGCAAGCAAAAGTAAAAAGAACTACTATTGTTGAAAAGGCACAAATAGCCAGTTATTAAGTAGCTGAAATAGTCGCACAAAAAATGCAACCTCATACTATCGCTGAAGATGTAATCTTGCTGCCTGCAAGGAAATAGTTAAATCTATTTTGGGTGACCGCTGAGAAGTAAGTTTCCTAAATGACACAATATCCTGCCGTATTGATATCATGTCTACAGACATCATGTGCCCCACATAAGTGAGATGCTAAGTGATGGTAGAGTATTTTCTTTACAACTAGATGAGTCAACCGATATTAGCAATAAATGTCAGCTAATGAGTTACATAAGATTTGTTGATAATTATAATATAATTGAACAATTCTTGTCTTGTACTGAACTGCCCACAACATCAACTGGAGCAGACATTTATGATTCCATAATCAGCACTTTAGAACAAAACTTGGAAGAACTGTCTTTCAGTTTATAGGGATGGCGCACCAGCTATGACTAAGTTGTTGATTGAAAGGATTTGTTTCAAGAGTTAATGAAAAATTTCCTAATGTAAGTTCAATACATTGCTTTATACATCGTAAGGCACAGAGTTCGTATTGCTTTATACATTGCTCTTTGTTCTCTACGCCGCTACATGCGAGTTTTTCACTGGGTGTAGCACTGCTGGAGATCATTTTCTGTAAGCTCTTTCATTATTTCTGTTGCTTTTTATTTCACTGCTTCAACTGTCCCAAATCTTGGTCCTTTCAATGCTGACTTGACTTTAGGAAACAAAAAAAGTCACAGGGGCTAAGTTAAGTGAGTATGGTGGATGGTCTAACACGGGAATGTTGTGGTTTGCCAAAAACGTCTTCACTCACAAAGCGTTGTGAGCAGGGGCATTGTCCGGGTGGAGGATTCATGAATTGTTTTTCCACAAGTCATTCAGCTTCCTCCGTACTCGCTCACGTAGGGTAATCAGAACGCTAATGTAGTAATTTTGGTTGACTATTTGCCCTTCTGGTACCCAATCAATGTGTAGTACCAGAGGGTGGTAAAGGCCCTGCACAATGCCTTTGATATAAAAAAAAAAAACACAATCATCATGGCCTTGAATTTTGATTTTGTCATTTGTGCTTTTTTTGCCGTAGATAAGCAGGGGATTTGACATTAAAGCACTTGTTATAACATTAAAAATGTTTCACTTGCAGAGGAGTCACATAACCAGCCGTACGATATTCAGCCTTATTGCATTCGTTCTGTGGCTACGGTAATACTAATCCAGTTTCTTTCAAGCCAAACCTCATACTAGTGACCTAAACAATCATATTCTTATATAGTCCTTCTAAAAATGTATAATATCATGTGTTTTTGTAATATTTTAAACTGTAACTCTGAAATAAATCACATTCTATTGCTCATGTAGAATAGGCACATGGGCCTTTGTTACAGAGCAGAGGCAAAACACAGGGAACTATTTATACAGTGTTATTTTTTCATAATTTTTTTCGGACTTATTTATTGACGATATTCTTGTTTGCATAAAACCTAGTTTTTGTTTTGTTACGAGAAATAAATTGTTGTGCCAGACAATTTAAAATGTAATATATGAATACCAGCAGGTAGCTTCAACTTTATGTTCTAAGTTGTTAATGATTTGTGTTGTTTACTTTTAATGTTTTCACCTTATAAAATACATTGTTAGATACTCCTATTTATAATGTATGTATCAGTTCACTCTTATTTAATGGCAGTTTCATAATATATCTGTATAATTTTCACTGTATTACAATTTTTCAATCAGATTTTTTTTAACTTACGCTTTTTGTATAATTAATATTAATATACGTATAATATAATATACGTTGTAATGAATATTAATATTATGTATAAATAATTAATGTTATTATATTTTATAGTCTCAATTTAATTTTGTTTGCTCACTATGGCTTTTGGTTTGTAGGCCTATCTTTTTGTATATGCTTGTTTGTTTTAAATTATGGTAATATCGTAATGGAGCAGGGTTACACTATACTGGTGGTCTTCTTCAGTAAGAATACCCATAACTAATGTTTCTTTTATTTTCCAGGTGTAAGCTTTACAGTGTAGCCAAGAATCCTATGGTGGAAGGAGACTTCATCCAGATTAAGGGCAGTTCTGTTCCTCAATCATCCGATGTTGTATTTATCATTGAGGCGAAAGAATGCAATAACTTTGCTTTACACAGAACGAACATGCCATCTATAGTCAACACTATTGCTAGAGAATTACAGGATCTTGGCTTGACAAACAACAGGTTTGCAGTTTTCTTTATTTACTTCAAAGCGTACCGTGAGATCGTATTTGTTATGTCCAAAAACATTTTACTTTTTTTTATTCAGGTTTGCAATAGTGGTGTTTGGAGGGAATGATGTGTTTAGTGAGCCACGGATATTAATGACCGCCACACAAGAAGCCTTTGGCTCGCATAAGCAAATCACACAGCTCTTCTCTCAAGTGCCAATAGGTAAGCTAATATAACAGAAATTTAAGACCAGTGCATGCTTTATTTTACTTTTTTACATTGCTTATGAAAAGCTAATTTAAAAAGAACTCAAACTTTATGTACATAAAAATGTACTACTCCTTTACATGGAAGACTTTATGTTAAACTGAGATAGGCCGATTTTTTGGTTGGCAGCTAGCATAGCTGGCAGATTACGCGTGCGACAGTTCAGTTACCAATATTGTTATTCATTTAACTCCACCCAGGGACACGTACAACGGATTGCTGAGGACGCGAACAACATCATCCCTCCTTGAAGTGTTAAGCAATGTTCACCATAGTCAGTTTTTGTAGAAAAGGAACTCATGTATATTTATACATTATTTTGCTCATTGATAAAATGCTTTATTTTTCAATTTACAGTACCTTCATACAGGGTGTGACCGATTGTCAAAGCCTCGACTGGTGCTTAGACACCGGGGTAAGACCAAGTAGTGAACCAATTACAAAATTCAAATGATAAGAAAAAGTTAGCATTCGAAAATTTTTTAATTTTTCGGTCATAGAATTTTTGTCAGCAAGAAAGTTTGAATATTTTTAATTAAGGTTTCGTAATATCAAAAGATTTTGATTCTAGGGCAATTATTTTTTTTTGAATAGTGTGATAGTGTGGCAGAAGTAGGACCATCGCCCGTGAAGTTTGTATAGTCACCTAATGATTCCTTATGTTCCCTTAAAGTTGTTTGACTTGCTACCTTTACATGATTCTTCAACATAACATATATATTAAAATATATGTAAGCTAAGAATTGATATCCTATGCAGACTACGTGCTTGATGCTTACTGTGACAGTAAGGGTGTCATTTTGGTGGCGACGGTCGGTCCACTCTATTTGTATTACATGCTCTGTGGACTGTCATATCCACTATAAAATTACCTTACATAAACTCCCACATACCCAAAATACATGATCTCACACGTTAAATATGGTTATTATTTACTGTAAATATTTAAATTGTAACTCTAAATAGTAATAGTAAACAGCTGATTTTTCATTAAATCACAGACAGTGTAGGATTATTTCATTGTACATATAAATAATTAATTCTTAATTTAGCCATAAAATTAATAGGATACTGTAATGTGTTCATTGATTTAATATTAATTGCTCTAAAAACTTTGTATATGAAGTCTGATTTTTAGAACGACTAGCTCATGGCAGTATTGTACAGATTACATACATGAGGTAGCTGGTTGGTTCTCATTGTCCAAATAGAAGGTATTTTTGGTTTTTTCAAACTAATGGGAAATCATGGCCACTTCAACACTATGCCATTCTCAATGAACAAGTGTTTATTGATATCAGTTAGAGCTTCAGCTTCATACCACTCATTTTCCATTCAAGTTTGGGTGCGGAGAATGTATTAAAAGGATGGATTCCATAATATTAGTTTTTTAATTAGCATACTGTAATACATGTTGGTACAAATACAGTACAAGTGAACGTCATACGACACAAATATATTACAATATAAGCACAAAATGCACAAAAATACTATAATACAAGTATTTTCATTCTCAACGCACCTAAAATATTCCAAACATATTTTATATGGGCAACACTATTTTAGATAATACCGTCACTAAATTCCTTGGAATCCATCTAGATTATAAATTGTGATCGGACACTCATATTTTTAAGTTAGGGAGCCAGCTGAACTCTGCTATATTTGCCCTGAGGTGTTTGTCTTCATTCGCCTCTAGTAAGGTCCTCAACCTCACATGTTATGGCCTTATTGAGAGTCGATTGAGATATGACATTCTTTTCTGGGGTTTCTGTAGTTATATTTATTTGTCAGAAGAGGACGCTTAATATTGTCTGGGGTCTGGATCACCGGGCCAGCTGTAGGAAGCTCTGTGGGGTAGAAGTAGGGCCAGCTGTAGGAAGCTCTGTGGGGTAGAAGTAGGGCCAGCTGTAGGAAACTCTGTGGGGTAAAAGTAGGGCCAGCTGTAGGAAGCTCTGTGGGGTAGAAGTAGGGCCAGCTGTAGGAAGCTCTGTGGGGTAGAAGTAGGGCCAGCTGTAGGAAGCTCTGTGGGGTAGAAGTAGGGCCAGCTGTAGGAAGCTCTGTGGGGTAGAAGTAGGGCCAGCTGTAGGAAGTTCTGTGGGGTAGAAGTAGGGCCAGCTGTAGGAAGCTCTGTGGGGTAGAAGTAGGGCCAGCTGTAGGAAGCTCTGTGGGGTAGAAGTAGGGCCAGCTGTAGGAAGCTCTGTGGGGTAGAAGTAGGGCCAGCTGTAGGAAGCTCTGTGGGGTAGAAGTAGGGCCAGCTGTAGGAAGCTCTGTGGGGTAGAAGTAGGGCCAGCTGTAGGATGTTCTGTGGGGTAGAAGTAGGGCCAGCTGTAGGAAGCTCTGTGGGGTAGAAGTAGGGCCAGCTGTAGGAAGCTCTGTGGGGTAGAAGTAGGGCCAGCTGTAGGAAGCTCTGTGGGGTAGAAGTAGGGCCAGCTGTAGGAAGCTCTGTGGGGTAGAAGTAGGGCCAGCTGTAGGAAGCTTTGTGGGGTAGAAGTAGGGCCAGCTGTAGGGGAAGCTCTGTGGGGTAGAAGTAGGGCCAGCTGTAGGAAGCTCTGTGGGGTAGAAGTAGGGCCAGCTGTAGGAAGCTCTGTGGGGTAGAAGTAGGGCCAGCTGTAGGAAGCTCTGTGGGGTAGAAGTAGGGCTAGCTGTAGGAAGCTCTTTCTGGTTAGTGGCCTCCTCACACTTCCCAGCCTTTTAATATATGAGGTAGTGGTATATGTTTTTAAAAATAAAATTCCTTATCCATAATCATAACTATAACACTAGATGTAAAAACAATTTTACCATTGAAAAGTGCAATCTGGATCTCTTTTAAAAATCAGTATTTAATTTTGGCCCTAAATATTTTAGTCTTCTCGCTCAAAACATAAAAAGAATCAAAAGTTTATCTCTGCTGAAAACCCGTTTGAGGAGTCATTTGGTTAAGAGAGCTTTCGACACTATTGATGCAGCCTTAAGTGGTGATGTTGGCTGTTTTATTTTGATTAGACTACCTTAAATCCTTTTTCCTATTGTAACAGCTAAAAAATAAAATAAATGCCAACATCGAATTAAGTGTAGACCATAGTTAAATTTGTAGACCATAGTTAAATTAAGTGTAGATCATAGTTAGATTAAGTGTAGACCATAGTTAAACATTGTTTTAGTAATAATTAACTTACAATGTTATTTTTGTTTTATTTTGAGTTATTGATTTATGATGCTATTTTTGTATTATGACTTGCATAGAAAACTATAATAGTTCATACTGTACAAATAATTGAATATTGAATCTTGTGTCAATGTCATAATGTCAGCATATGGCCTTAGATACCTATTAAGTTATATACTCGAGAAGTCAAGAATTGAAAACCTTAGTCGATTCACTAATATGACAACAAATGTTATAGTCGTTTTATCGTAATGGCCTTGTCAGATCATCATGCACAACAAACCATTATAAATTTGTGTCCTTCTAATGTAAATGTAGAGGCTAAATACACATTTAGTTGTAACTTCTCCCAACAAAACACACTCAGATCTTTAATAACAAAGTGTCATGGTATGATATTCATGAATTGCATGACTTCAATGATGGACTTCAACTTTTATGGAACATATTAACCATTATTTTTAAATTTATTTTCCCCTTATTTGTAAAAAAATAAAACAATCTCATTATTTCTTGAAAACAAAATTTGATTCTCAAATTTTACTGCTCAAAGATAAATTAGAAACAACCTACCGTGAGATAAACCATTTACATGCTTCATCCCCATCACTTAGAATATAAATCAATAAAGCGAGAACATAAAAAAAGCTGTTCATAATTTTAAGTCTAATGTGGTCTGGAATAAAATTCATGACACTTCAAATAAGGAAAAAACAATTTGGATAATCATTAATGATCATAGGCCATCCAAACAACTTAAAAATAACAACATTTCCTTAATTGACTCTAACAGAGAAGTCGTTACCACTCCTAACCTAGTTTCTAACATATTCAATGAGTATTTTACCAGTAATGTCAAATTACAACAAGACGAGGATATAATAAACAGTGAATCTTCTTCTTACTCTTCAACGTCATCTTTGTT
>JAQJVL010001215.1:0-30818 GCA_035578905.1 Stictocephala bisonia | reverse complement strand
ATATATTATCAAACGGGTTTTTAAATCTATTGAATGTCTCAAAATAAGCATCTGAAAACATGCTGAATTTAATTTTTTTCAAACTGTTTCATTGCATATACCCCAATTTAAATGTGAGTCAAGGTCCAACCCCAAAAATTTAATGGAATTACTAATAGAAAATTCCTAATCTAGTTGTAATTCATTAAAAAAATTATTTCTAGACTGTGGGGTGCAGAATTTAACCAACTGTGTTTTTTCTTGGTTTAGTTTCAATCCATTCACTTCAAACCAATTCCTTAGTTCAGTTATGGCTTCAACTAATTTCATCTTAAGTTCTTCGCTTTTCTTAGATTTGATAACTACAGTCGTATCATCTGCATAAAGTATAAGATTGTTTGATATGTTAGAAGGTAAGTCGTTAACATATAATAAGAATAAAAGAGGCCCCAAAATTGAACCTTGTGGTACACCTACTTTTAGCAGCTCCCACTCTGATTTATATTTTACATTGTTCCTACAAATAACGGTTCTCTGATGGCGATTTGATATGTAGGATTGTATCCAGGATATAGAGGAGTTTGAAAATTTGTATCTGATCAACTTTTTAATGAGTATCTCATGACTAACACAGTCGAAGGCCTTAGACAGATCACAGAACACACCAAGTGTGCTCTGAGATCCATCCAAGGCACCCGACACCTCATCAATAAGCTTGGATAATGCAGTCATAGTACTCATCCCTCTTCTAAAACCAAACTGCTCTGGAGCTAAAAAGTTATTATTTTCTAAAAATACTAAAATTTGATTCAAGGCTATTTTTTCAAAAATTTTTGATAAAGATGGGAGGACTGAGACTGGTCTATAATTATCAGGATTTGTTCTCTCCCCCTTCTTATAAATAGGTTTAACCTCTGCATATTTTAAATGATTAGGAAAATAGCCATTTCTAAAGGATTGGTTAATAATAGTAGCTAAAGGTTTGGCTATATAGCTTGAAATATATAGCTTCATCAAGTCAACTGGAACTCCATCCCAACCCGCTGATTTTTTATTTTTTAATAATCTAATGACTTTAAATACATCCTCTTCACCGATCTCAAGAAAAGTAAATTCTAAATACTCACAATTTGAATTCATGACTTTTACCAGATTTAGAGCCCTGTTAGCACATGCAGTCCATTTAAAATGCAGTCCAATTTCGTCAGAAATATTAGTGAACTTTCTATTAAAAAAATTTGCAATGTCTAGTGCATTGTTTAAACACTTATCTGATACCATGATATCAGAAAACTTTGTTTCAAGTTTTTTACAGCCTAGTTCGGATTTCACAATACTCCAAGCCGCTTTGCTTTTATCGTTTGAATCTGCTATAAATTTATTGTTTGTAAGTTTTTTTGAAGATTTACATACTTTTTGAAATTTTTTTTTTATTTTTCTACATAATTTATAAAATTTTCATCACTGGAAACCTTCATCATTCTACTCAACTCACGTTTTTTTTTAACTAGAGACTTTTATGCCCTTCGTGATCCACGACTTATTTTTTTGAGAAGTTTTGTTACTATAAAATTTCAAAGGAAATGCTTCCTCAAATGCATTCATGAAGCAATTAAAAAAATTAGAACTATTAGTTTCATAATCATTGTTATCAGATACATCCCAATTGATTTCTTTTACAAGTTTAATAAAATTATCTACATTTTTATTTGAAAATAAACGTCTTTTAGTTTTTTTGTCTACAGCTCTTTTTATTCAAGGTGGTGTCATCTGTCAAATTTATAAAAATTGCCCTATGGTCTGAGATGCCAAGTTCTAAATTCATCAATGGTGTTGACGTCTGAGATTTGAATTTTAATGTCAGAATATTATCTATGCAAGTCTGTGAGTTTTTTGTAATCCTTGTAGGTGTCAAAAATTAGTTATAAAACCATATTGCTCTATTAAAGAAAGAAAATCTAATTTGTGTTGAGGGTTGCTACAGTTGTCCATGATGTCTATGTTGAAATCGGAAGCTATGTAAATATTTTCAGTATTTTGTATTTTTGTCAATCTTTTTAATAATTCTTCAAACTTCACTAGAAAAGATTTAAAATTTGCTTCGATTGGAGTTCTGTAAATAGAGTTTTAGTGTGTAGAGTGGTTGGGGATGGGAAGCCAGACAAAGATGGTGAGCTGTAGGTTTGGGTCAGTGCAGGAGAGTGAGGTACATGTGTGTCAATACTACTGGTTTCTCTAATAGCTATATAAAAAGTTTCTTTATATTTGTTGTTGATGTTGTACTCGTACCTCACTCTCCTGCACTGACCCAAACCTACAGCTCACCATCTTTGTCTGGCTTCCCATCCCCAACCACTCCACCCGCACTCAGCCCTAGCACACATATCGATTCACTTTCCCCCAACCAAAAAAACCTGTCAGAAAACAAAACAATGAGTTCAGTATAACTGTAGAAAATGTTTTTCTTATGTGTGACAATTTTCATAACTTTGATTCTGTAGATGTTTTTTTAAATACAAATATAAATCACTGGCCAATTTGTAATACAGCTAAATATAATGATACATTTTCCTGGCTCATACACTTGAACATTCAAGGTGGATTGTTAGAAAAAAAATGAATTAGAAATAATTTTGAAAAATTCAAATATATCAGTATTATGTTTGAACGAGCTTTGGTTAAGGAATGAAAATGTCCATTTGTTAAATATTATACCAAATTATAATCTTGCTAGTTTTTACTATAGAGGAGAAGGCACAACTCGTGGTGGGTCTTGCATCCTAGTAAAAGACAGTCTTGAATACAGACTGAGGGATGATTTGTGTACTTTTGGTGAGGATTCTGTTTTTGAAGTTTGTTGTATTGACGTTTCAACTCTAAATATAATTATTGTCTCTATTTACAGAACTCCAATCGAAGCAAATTTTAAATCTTTTCTATTGAAGTTTGAAGAATTATTAAAAAGATTGACAAAAATACAAAATACTGAAAATATTTACATAGCTTCCGATTTCAACATAGACATCATGGACAACTGTAACAACCCTCAACACAAATTAGATTTTCTTTCTTTAATAGAGCAATATGGTTTTATAACTAATTTTTGACACCTACAAGGATTACAAAAAACTCACAGACTTGCATAGATAATATTCTGACATTAAAATTCAAATCTCAGGCGTCAACACCATTGATGAATTTAGAACTTGGCATCTCAGACCATAGGGCAATTTTTATAAATTTGACAGATGACACCACCTTGAATAAAAAGAGCTGTAGACAAAAAAACTAAAAGACGTTTATTTTCAAATAAAAATGTAGATAATTTTATTAAACTTGTAAAAGAAATCAATTGGGATGTATCTGATAACAATGATTATGAAACTAATAGTTCTAATTTTTTTTAATTACTTCATGAATGCATTTGAGGAAGCATTTCCTTTGAAATTTTATAGTAACAAAACTTCTCAAAAAAATAAGTCGTGGATCACGAAGGGCATAAAAGTCTCTAGTTAAAAAAAAACGTGAGTTGAGTAGAATGATGAAGGTTTCCAGTGATGAAAATTTTATAAATTATGTAGAAAAATACAAAAAAATTTTCAAAAAGTATGTAAATCTTCAAAAAACTTACAAACAATAAATTTATAGCAGATTCAAACGATAAAAGCAAAGCGGCTTGGAGTATTGTGAAATCCGAACTAGGCTGTAAAAAACTTGAAACAAAGTTTTCTGATATCATGGTATCAGATAAGTGTTTAAACAATGCACTAGACATTGCAAATTTTTTTAATAGAAAGTTCACTAATATTTCTGACGAAATTGGACTGCATTTTAAATGGACTGCATGTGCTAACAGGGCTCTAAATCTGGTAAAAGTCATGAATTCAAATTGTGAGTATTTAGAATTTACTTTTCTTGAGATCGGTGAAGAGGATGTATTTAAAGTCATTAGATTATTAAAAAATAAAAAATCAGCGGGTTGGGATGGAGTTCCGGTTGACTTGATGAAGCTATATATTTCAAGCTATATAGCCAAACCTTTAGCTACTATTATTAACCAATCCTTTAGAAATGGCTATTTTCCTAATCATTTAAAATATGCAGAGGTTAAACCTATTTATAAGAAGGGGGAGAGAACAAATCCTGATAATTATAGACCAGTCTCAGTCCTCCCATCTTTATCAAAAATTTTTGAAAAAATAGCCTTGAATCAAATTTTAGTATTTTTAGAAAATAATAACTTTTTAGCTCCAGAGCAGTTTGGTTTTAGAAGAGGGATGAGTACTATGACTGCATTATCCAAGCTTATTGATGAGGTGTCGGGTGCCTTGGATGGATCTCAGAGAACACTTGGTGTGTTTTGTGATCTGTCTAAGGCCTTCGACTGTGTTAGTCATGAGATACTCATTAAAAAGTTGATCAGATACAAATTTTCAAACTCCTCTATATCCTGGATACAATCCTACATATCAAATCGCCATCAGAGAACCGTTATTTGTAGGAACAATGTAAAATATAAATCAGAGTGGGAGCTGCTAAAAGTAGGTGTACCACAAGGTTCAATTTTGGGGCCTCTTTTATTCTTATTATATGTTAACGACTTACCTTCTAACATATCAAACAATCTTATACTTTATGCAGATGATACGACTGTAGTTATCAAATCTAAGAATAACGAAGAACTTAAGATGAAATTAGGTGAAGCCATAACTGAACTAAGGAATTGGTTTGAAGTGAATGGATTGAAACTAAACCAAGAAAAAACACAGTTGGTTAAATTCTGCACCCCACAGTCTAGAAATAATTTTTTTATGAATTACAACTAGATCAGGAATTTTCTATTAGTAATTCCATTAAATTTTTGGGGTTGGACCTTGACTCACATTTAAATTGGGGTATATGCAATGAAACAGTTTGAAAAAAATTAAATTCAGCATGTTTTCAGATGCTTATTTTGAGACATTCAATAGATTTAAAAACCCGTTTGATAATATATTATGCATACTTTTACCTGTTTTGCAATATGGCATATTTTACCTGTGTTATTTAAATAAACTAATTAAGGAAAACCATGTGGTCTTAGCTGATGTTACTGTGAGTACAATTTACATTGATCTTTCTCACTAGTTAGTGAAAATATAAATTGAATTAATGAATTGTTTCTAAAATAAGTATTTCACCAGTTGGTATTTCACACTTTTAATACTAAAACCCACTATAACTAATAAATTTAAAGAAAACTGACTGCCACATTCACATGACCACTCTTCAATCTAGTCCTGACCCTGATCCAAAAATCATTGATCATTGGTGAAGTTGTTATAGTTCCATGTCCCCAGACCCCCTAAATATTGGGCCTAAACATTGATAACTGTTTGAAATGTAGATTCTGTTTGCAAACAAATATTTTCTGGTATTTTCGGTTTGTCTTGCTTGTCTAAATTCTCACAAATTCAAATGCTTTACTTACAGCATATAATGGATTGTTTATCAATTCACAGAGACTGTTGTTGTGGTCTGGGGACATGAATCTACAAGGACTCAATTTTTGTTCAGACTTCAAATAAAAGCAATTAGAAAAATTTTTACGAAACCAAATAATTGTCATTGTAAACATCGTTTTAAATCTAATAAAATATTAACATTTCCATCTATATAAAGGTGACCATCCGTCCCGCTTTTGGCGGGACTGTCCCGCTTTTTAGGTTAGTGTCCCGCTGTCCCCAGATTTACTCAGGGGACGCTATTATGTCCCGCTTTGGCAGGATAAAGATAAACGAATAAACATTCCGCTTTAAATATTATCTAATATTATATCCCAAAATAAAATGTTCTTGACTGACTCTTTCACAATATAAAAGCAACAAGGACATTGCATACACTTAAACATTTAAGCGTATTGCTTATTTGGTTCCTTGTAAACTATACCTGCATCGGGGAATTTTGTAGTTTTGGATAGTTTGTAGTTTCGCGTAGCATAGGTTATCTCAGTGAGTGAGTTCGCTACTTTTTACCTTTGTATTGTTACGGGAGTGACCTAGGGACCAGAGAGAGAAAGAGAGAGTGAGTTTGAGACACTTTGGCACCACGGCTTTGTTTGTTTGTATAGTTGGAGTCATTATCGGAAATAAGTAAACAATTGTGCGTCTTTGTGTGTATTCTAGTTTCTTCTGTGTACACAATGAGAACGTTCCAGGACCTTCTATTTGATATTAGAATGTTCTAGTAATCTAGTATATTCCAAGTAGACATATCAGCCATTACTGTTTACATTCTAGTGTTTAATTAATTACTAATAGAAACTTCTAGAAGACTTGTAGTATATAAAAGGTTTCTGTTGTGTTAGTTTGAGTCAGTCTTAGTCGAACAGTGTGACAGTCGTTATCTAGTCTGTGGAACAGTAAGAAAATTATTTCACAGTGTTATTATTCCCAAGCATGTGAGTAAGTTTAACGCGGATTTAGAGAAGGAATTTAAGTTTATAAAGGAAACTAAAAGTGACTCTGATGTCCGATGTGAAGTGTGCAATGGGGTTTAGTGTTTCCCACGGTGGAAGGTCTGATATAACGAAACATATAAACAGTGACCGACACAAGAGAGCTCTTCAATCAGCATCTTCTTCAAAGGCCATAAGTACGTTTTTTAAAAATAAAAAAATTGGAGGGAAAGAAGCGGAAATTGCGGCAGCCGAAGGGACAATGTCTTACCATACTGTTTGCCACAACCATAGCTTCAGATCAACAGACTGTACTTCAAGGTTAGTGCAGAAGATTTTTGAGCCAAAATTCACTTGTGCTCGCACAAAAACAGAAGCAATAGTTGTCAATGTTCTCGCGCCATATGTAGACAATTCTACTAAATCAGAGCTTGAACAAACTAGATTTGTCTCAGTATATGTTGATGCATCAAATCACAAAGACATAAAATCGTTTCCTATATTGGTCCGATATTTTCACCCATCCACAGGTGTACAAGTGAAACTACTCGAACTTGAAGCTTTACCTGGAGAAACTTCAGAAATAATAACAAATTATTTAATCAGGGTTCTTCAAAATAAGGACATTACTGATAAAGTTGTGGGGTTATGTTCAGACAAAACAAACACTAACTTTGGTGAGTCTGCTCGAAAGGGTACTCGAAATGTATATTTCAAACTTAAAGACTCTTTGAATAAAGACATTATTGGCATTGGTTGTGCAGCCCATATAATTCACAATGTGGTCCAAACAGCTGCAGATGAACTGCCCGTGGATACTGAAGCTATAATTGTGAAAGTATACACTCATTTTTATTTATATACAGTACGGGTAGAGAAGTTTAAGGAATTTTGCGAGGAAGCCTCTGTCCAATATCACAAACTCCTAGGCTACAGCAAAACAAGATGGCTTGCTTTGATGCCAGCTGTGAAGCGGGTGCTCTAGCTCTTTGTGCCCCTCAAAGAGTACTTTTTGACCAACGAAAAGTGTCCTAGACTTATCAAAGATTTTTTTGAGAACCCAGCTGCAGAACTTTGGTTAAATTTTATTCATAGCCAGTCAGCAATTTTTCATGATTCAGTACTGAAGGCAGAAGGTCAAAATATCAGTGCAGTTGAAGTTGCATTGATTTTAGCTGATTTGAGAGAGAAATATGTTGAGAGGAAGAACAGTTCATTCCTTCCAATGTCAGTTAAATCTTGTCTGAAGAACAATGAGGAAGTGCTTGATAAAACTCCCATTTTAAATGTGTTTTATGAGACATCTGTTACGTATCTTAATGAATGGGCTTGCCACTTTCGATCCTTGGAAACCTTGTCTTGGTTTAGTTTGAGAGAAACACCAGCATGGGAGTCGATGAGAAACGGAGTAGAAGTGTTATCAAATTTGCTGAAATCACTCATTATTGATGACAACAAACTGTTTGATGAAATAAACTGTATACAAAAATATGTCACAAATGAAAAGTTGTCAGAATAGAATGGTGTGAGCTGAAAACTTCGATCGACCAAAGATGGGTAGATGTATTTCTCCATTTTGAACAAAAGAACATTCCATACGAAAATTTATGTTACATCGCTGAGTTGCTTCTGTGTCTGCCAGGAACTAATGCTCCAGTTGAACGAGTGTTTACTAACATGAACAATATATGGACTGAAAATAAATCTCAACTGAACATTCCAACTTTAAGAGCAATGCTTATGCTGAAGTACAATGTTGGACTAACTTGTGATAAGTTTCATGACAAAATAAAAGGAGAACCAGCTCTCCTTTCATCATTCATCAAAAAAGTATGCCAATGAGTGAACGTGTAAGCTAGTGGACATACTGTACTCTTGTTTTTATATTGAAATGTGTTGAGATTGCATTGAAAATTTAAACTTTACCAATTTGCCAATTAACCTTTTTACAAGTCTGGTAAAAGAAGATGTTTCACAAACTTGTCTACATAGTATTCCAATTATTCTCGGACAGTAAACTTCATTCAGTTGATTTTCTGTGTAACTTACAACATTTTCAATTGTTAAATGAGTATTTTTGTTTGTTTCTTTATTAATAAATTAATTTAATTGATGTTCCGATTAGTGTAATTGTGTTAATTTTACTACCTGAACAGTCAAGTTTTTCCTATGCTAATTTCTGTAAATGTAAGTGCAAAAATAGATAAAATAATGAGTTTAGGACGTTTAGTTCTGTAAATTTTTGAAAATACCTTTAACATGGTTGGGGGACCCCCCGACCCTCCTAATGTGTGCCCCGCTTTGAGGTCATTACAAATATGGTCACCTTAATCTAAATACACTCTTTACACTCTACTGTTTGTGAAAAAAACATTTCTCTGTTCAAAGAAATATTCTTCCGATTCCAAAACATAAAACAAGTTTTTTTCACCAAACATCTTTTATATAAGGTATAATATTCTACAATGCACTGCCGGATGAGCTTTAGGGGTGGTATTACATGCAGGTCTTTTGGTAATGCCTTAATGAACTACTTGATAGATAAGCATTTTTACATCGTTAGGGATTACTGTACCTCTCAAGCTAAGCTTATGTTTATACTAATGTTAGGCTATAAGTGTAAATAATAAGTAGTTATGATATTGTATCGTTTACTTATCTAATCCATTTTGTGCATTAAAAAAAAATTGTGACATTATTATGCAGTTCTGTAACTTTTTTAAAAATAAATATGTCTTGATTTGATTACAGCCATTGGTATTAATGGCACTTGGATATGGGCATTGCCCTCTTTGTCCATTTCGGGTGAGAGTAAGTTTGGAGGTGGGGGCAGAGGGATAGTCACTACTTATATTGCACTTGATATTATATTAAAATTTAATTTTAAGTGGTAGGATTAATGAACTTATTTTCAGTAAACTAGTTTCTTTTGATTTTTATTTAATTATCTTTCACTGTAACTTTGCTGTATATTATGTAATCTTGTATAATAATAAAGAATTTTGGACGATTAGTTGCGGTTTTGTTAAACTTAGTAGACAATTATATTTTTAGATCAATTTCATGAAAGTAATTTTTAATGACTTTTTTGTTATCTTTGTTACAGGAAATGGAAACAGTGACATTTTTAGAGCACTTAGATATGCAACGAAATTAAAATATCGTCCAGCAGTGTCCAAAACATTTATTCTAATTCCATGTTCACAGTGTGAAAGTAACAGTACTTCGGTAAGTTTGCTCAATTTACATACAAAGGTCTAGGACAGGTTTCCTCACTAGGATTTCATGACGAGCATTATTACTTTTCTCAAAATAATGTAAGGGCATATACATACAGTTTTTACATACACCTTTGTACATACATTATCAGTAAAAAACCTAGTACAAATCAAGTAAACCAAATACTCGTATGTTGTATAGTATTACACTTACATTCTGTCATATATGAATTTGACGAGATACAGTTTCTCGTTATGAAAATTGTTGTTGTCGGCCATTTCTTGGGCACATATGTAATTCAATCATTTTACCAGTTCATTGAAATTGCTGATGTATTTATATTCTACAGGCCAACTGCTTTAGATTGCCAACCCAGACCCTGTCATTTCATTGTTATTATCAGTCTTTACATTGTATTATGATGGGAACGAGTCTGTGTTTGTGATTAGTTTAGATCGAGACATTTCTCAGGAGGTACAATTTTCCAACCTCTATTACTAGTTTCCATTTTGTCTTTTGAAATAGTGCTTGCTTATTAAAGTTGTAGTATTTCTGAGTGAACAATTTTCTTTTTTAAACTGTTCAAGATCATTTTGAAGAATGTTGCACTATATTCATTACATTCGCATAATCATCCATTTCACAGTCATCAAGTTTCATCGCTCTGTAATCTTGAGGGCAACGTTTACACATCCAATCTTTATTTACACCGAATTCTTCAAAATTTGGAAAAATTCCACATTTGAAATGCCACCATTTGCCACAAACGACAAAGAATTCTGTTTCTGACAACTTTCTTACACTTGAAACACTTTTCATCAGTTTTAAAACGTAATTTAAGTAAAGTTGACTCTGCAACAGCCTTGACACTTGCCTCCATCTTGGGAATATAAAAACATTTGCAGTATCTCTTATAACCGTATATCCACTTATGGTGTTTCAAACAGATAGAACAAAAGCAATATAGCCTGAAGGTAGTTTTTTATTTAATTAACTTATCATGATAGTTTAATATTGTATGAATGTTAGAAATCAATCCAACTTAATGCTTTCCTGTATATCAACTTTGGAATTTTATACTTTATCTTATACATTTTTTAAAAATAGCCTAAACAAAGAAGTACTTCTGTGTTCTGAAAAATTCTTCAATTGACACTAAAAAAATAAACTAAATTATAAAAGTAGAATGAAAATTGTCAATGGAATTTTTTTCAGTTTGACTATTCAGCATTGAATGAAGTGCTTATTGAGAAAGATGTCACACTTCACATATTAATGAATGGTGATTTTGGGCTAGAAAAGATAAGAAGTAATCGTCTACTTTATGGTGAGTTTTAGAATATGAAATATGAAATAGTATATATTGAAAATTATACAATTTTACTCTTCAACTCATGCTATTACAGTAAATTTATTTTTTCTACAACTTTTATTATTGTAAAACGTAATACAACTCAACAAATCACTACCAAATGAACGCAATTAACAGTTTGATGAATATACTTAGTTGAGTACAAAAATGTTTAGCCACCTTGATATAACTTGTTTGTGTTTGTGTTAGTCGTGCCATTTGTCCAGGAGCTGAGTCACTTACAGTTTACTATGCTTATATTTTACTAAATTAGTAGACTTATAATGCACTTATGGGCTCTTACTTGTATTAAATAAAAAATTTTATACATCATGAGAAAATGCTTTTGTGGTAATACCAAAAAGGTAGTTTCCGCTTATATTATACACTAATCATAATATACAATGTTTCATCCTTGTATGGTGCTTCTATTGTATTACTATGACATAGAATACATTGTGTATTAATACACATTGTGTAGATTAACTATCATTTCATCCTTGTTATGATGCTTCCGATAAAGTACATCGAAACAATGTGCTGTCTGACAAGGTTGTACACTGCTAGGGTTGCATAGCAGAGAGATTGAGACAATGCCGTACACTTAAAGAAAAACTTTGGTAGTTTGCTTGAATTTTGAGATTTTATCAAAACCTTTACCAGCAGTTTCCAAGAAAGATTCTTTTTAAAAACTGAGAAGTATTAATTAGTATACAACTTTTTTTAATGTGCTTCCAAGTACCTTTACATAGTAAGGTATTACCCCAAACGTCAGGTAATGATGTAAATACCTCGGAGGATTTATGAAAGGATACGTACAAGGATTTATGAAATCATAAGTAAATTTAGTTTAAAATAAAATACAAAAAATGAACAACAAATGACAATACTTGGAATATATGATCAAAACTGAAAGTCCATACACATACAGTGGTGAGGACCAACCTCTTCTAAAACAATTATATGTAGTCTATTATTTGTGTAAAGATGTAATCAGATTGCTGATGCAAGAAAAGCATAAATTATTGCTTTAAGAGTCTGCAGAGGCAAAATAAAATATTGAAGTTGACTGAAGCACACTCTATCCTGGGAGTGAGTGCTCATATTCCAAGTAGATTCAGGGAGCACCTGCAAGAAGTAATTCGGTTTTATTTCCTGTTTGGGAGATATTGTCACCACATCCCTTCCTCTTCAGTCCAGTTCAGTCAGTCGTACTGATAAGACCTACGCTGCTCTGCTTTGCTCGCTTCAAGGTCACGCGCTACTCGTACACGTGTAGTGCGTACTCGTTTTGACAAGATCAGTTTTCTATTTAAAAGTGATTATCTTATTTAAAACATAAAAAATGCCGGCTACCTGCAGCGTTTGTAGCAGTGATATTATCAGTAATAAAGCTACGGATGTGCTATGTTGTGGCGAGTGTAAAAAGTCTTTTCATAGTGGCTGTGTTAAAGAAGATGTGGAAGAAAGGAAACTTCGGTCTGGTAAGTGGAGGTGTAAAGACTGCCGAACTGGTGCTTCAGGCTTGAGCAATGTCAGTTCATCTGTGAGTGCGACAGAAATAAAAGAATTCATCTCTAAAGCGTTGGAAACCCTAAAAACGGAGGTCTTCAATGAACTGAGGAACTTCCGAAGTGAATTTACTGAGGTGACTAAGTCTATTCAGTTTCTATCTGATAAGGTAGACGCATCAACTTCTCTCATAGAAGAATTAAAAAAAGATATTAAGTCATTAAAAAAAGAGAATGAGGAAATGCGTTCGAAAAATGTGTCTCTCTGCGCGACCGTTACAGATCTTCAGGGCAGAGTCCGGTCACTTGAACAGTACACCCGTCGGAGTAATATAGAAATAAGTGGCATTCCGGTGACTCCCGAGGAGGACGTCGTCACCCTGGTCAAGGATGTGGGAGCGGTGCTTGGTGTGGAAGTTGAAGAGTCGCAGATCAACGCGGCACACCGTGTCCCAAGCTATCGCAACGACCGCGAACCTTCACTGGTGGTGCAGTTTAACACCAGGATTGTCAGGGACAATTGGATTAAGAAGTTCAAGGACAATAGAGGAGCTGCAACTTCAGATAAGGTAAACGCTTCTTTTCCTAAAACCAAGTTCTATGTGAATGAGCATCTATCTCCGACCAACAAACTCTTTCTTTCTAAACTCAAAAAGAAGTGTAGAGAAATTGGCTTCGATTACGTGTGGTGTCGAGAAGGCAAGTTTTTTGTCAGGAAGACCAATGGAGAGAAATGTCGAAGGATTGACACTGAGGCTGAAATTGAGGGGCTCAAGTAAATTAGTCTTAAGACACAAAATGTTTATCTCTTTTTGGTTTCTACATATTTATACATGCATACCCATTTTATTATTTAATTTATTTGTTAATTTATTATTAATTTCATAAGTCCAATCTAAATGGAGGATACCGATGTATATAGATATAGTTTAGGAGATAAGTTTTTTGAGAATCAAGGTAACAATACCAATGTATTTAGTCTAATTTATTGCAATATAAGAAGTATTAGGAAAAATTTCAATAACTTTTTACTTGAATTGGCGAAAATTGATCAATCAGTTACTTTTATTATTCTTAGCGAAGTATGGATAGGATCAAACGAATTACAGTTATATAACATACCTAACTACAATATGTATGCATACTGTAATGATACATATAGATCAGGAGGTGTCATTTGTTACGCAATTAAAGAAGCTTGTGTTTCACAAACGCACGAACAAAGTATGAGATCAGCTGATACCTTACTTTTAGACGTGAAGATTGATAGGCGGTACTTCAAATTGTGTTGTCTATATAGATTACAAGAGTTTTCTGAAAGAGAATTCATTAATGAGTTAGATAATTATATGCACTGGTTTACAACCAATGCGATCTTGGTCGGGGACGTAAACGTCAATTTGTTGGACAAAAATGCAAATACAAGTAATTACCTTAGCTTAATGAACAACAATGGTTTTGTTTCATTAGTCAATAGACCAACCAGAATAACTTCAAACTCGAAATCTTGTATTGACCATATTTTTGTCAAACATAGATATGTAAATAAGTTTAATACCACAATCTTTGATTTAAACCTTACAGATCACTGTCTATTAGGATTGAAATTTCAAGAGAATCATTCTAGTTCAATTGACTTGCCTTTAAATAACTTATTGACAAAGAAACTAACTGATTTTGATAAGGTGGTCACTAGCATACGATGTACTGATTGGAATGAAGTTTTTATGTGTGAAAGTGTAAATACATGTTATACAATATTTCATAATATATTAAGTAATGTTATAAATAACTGTACGAAATATGTTAAGTTCAATAGAAAACTGGCTAAAGCCAAATTAGTTAGTCCATGGATATCAAACAGCCTTTTACGTAAAATAAAAAAGAGGAAACAAATTTATTTACTAACTAAACGTAGACCATATGATTTAAACTTAATTAGATATTATAACAAATTTTACAACAACTTAAAAATCGAAATTGATTTAGTTAAGAAAGAATATTATTCTAAAAAGATTAGTGATTTAAGTGGAGACCCAGCTAGTCAGTGGAAGGTCATAAACAGTTTAACGGGTGAACAATTCAATCAAAGTTTGGATAGGGTTGAGCTTGAGGAAGGTACAATAGTTACAGACCCTTTAAGTATTGCTGATAACGTTAACCGTTATCTAGTCAGCTTGGTGCAACCAGATAACCAGGTGTCCACTCAGGCCGGGCTAACCCTTCACCATTCCTGTCATTCATTCTTTTTAACTCCTACAACAGAACTTGAAATTGTAAATATAATAAATAATTTAAAAAATAAAAAATCTACAGGCTATGATAATTTTAATGTAGTATTGGTAAAACAAATAGCACACTTTGTTGCACCAATTTTGTGTCATATTTTTAATTTAAGTTTCACAAATGGAGTTTTTCCAGAAATGTTAAAATTAAGTATTATTATTCCAATTTTTAAGAAAAAAAACACAATTAAGGTGGATAACATACGCCCAATCAGTCTCCTTTCAATATTTTCAAAAATCCTTGAAAAATTGTGGTAACTAGATTAGTGACTTATTTGAGCAGAATCAATTATCTTTCTGAGTACCAGTTTGGCTTTCAAAAGGGTAAAAGCACGGAAGATGCTTTAATAAACTTTACAAACCAAATTTATATTAGTTTAAACAACAGTTCTAAAACCACAGGCCTCTTTGTAGATTTTAAGAAGGCTTTCGATTTGGTCAATCATGACATTTTACTTTGTAAGCTGGAAGCAGCTGGAATTAGAGGTATTGCGCTCGATTGGTTTCGTAGCTTCCTCACTGGTAGAGAGCAGCGTGTGCGGGTCGGGAGCAGCCTCAGTGCGCCTTTACCCGTCACTGTTGGCTTGCCGCAAGGATCTGTCACATCTGCCACGTTATTCCTAATCTTCATTAACGATCTATTACAGTTAAATTTTAAAGGCCGGATACAAGCGTTTGCTGACGACATTGTCTTCCACTATTCAAATAAAAATATACAAACCATGAGAGCCAATGTAATGGACGACCTTAGTATTTTAAACGTTTGGTGTAATAACAACAAAATGGTTGTAAATGTTAATAAAACGAAGTATATTAATTTTGATTTCAGAGGTTTTGATTTTTTACAGTCAATTATTTATCATAGAATCAATTGTTTACAAGTCAATTGTGATTGCGAATGTATAGAAAGAGTAAGTGACTTCAAATATCTAGGCGTTACTTTTAATGAAAAAATGACATGGGACACGCACATTAACAACTTACATGCTAAGCTAAGACAGTCTATTCGAAAATTCTACTTTTTGAGAAATATCTGTGAAACAAATTTATTAAGATCTCTTTATTATGCTCTGATTGATTCACGTTTGCAGTACGGAGTGGTATGTTGGGGTGGAACCTTTAGATCATTAATCAACAAACTGAGAATAACTCAGAATCATTATTTACGTATTATATTGAAAAAAAATATTAGAGAAAGTTCATTCCCGTTGTATTGTGAACTAAAAATAATGCCTTTACAGAATTTGTTTGTGTTTAAAGTTTTGAGGTTGTTTTACTTGAGGAGTGGCAATAGGGGTACTGAAAACTTAGTTTATAGCACCAGAAGTACAAACAGTTTAATTTTCAGAACACCTAAGGTCAATAAAGAACTTTTTAAACATTCATTTTTGTTTTTAGGACCATTTCTTTTTAATAAACTACCAACTGACATAAAGGAAAGTAATTCTATCAATATGTTTTGTAAAAATATTAAATGCTGGTTAACTGAGATAACTGACACTAATTCTCTGCGTCATGTTTTAAGCTAGGTTACCCAATCTATTCACTCTTAAATATTTTTTTTTTTTTTTTTTTTTTAAACGTGTGTGTGTGTGTATATGTGTGTATCAGTATAGTCGTATAAATATATTTATATATTATATATATCAGGATATTATTACTGTGCTGTTCCTAAGTTTATGCTTTCTTATATTTACTATTGCATGTATTAGACAGATAATATAGGAAATAATATTTTATTATAATGTCATATGTGTTACATTTAACTTAAATTTCATGTTTTGGAACATTAAACTGTATGTAGATTGTCATGCATGTAAGCAAAAAGATATGGAATGTAGGCCTTGTTCATTTAAATGCTGCAGGCAGCAGGTGTCTATTGCATTTTAATGTTAAGAACTGAACTCAACTTTGTTTTTTTTAGGTTATTTTCCTTTTTATAAACTGGTCACAACTACTGGACATAGTGACCAGTTAATTTCCAAACCATGTATATTTTGTAATATTGTTTATTTTAGTTGGAAATAAAATTCATTATTCATTATTCTTCCTCTCCCCCCTTCCCTTCTGCCTTTTCCAAGTCACTGTGTATATACTCGTACTATTTACACGTTGCATAGGTATACAGGTTTTCTCTACATTGCCATACATTTATTTGATAGTTGTTCTAAAGTTAAGGATCAAATTAGAAGATGACCAGATTATATTTAATTTTATATTTGTACGAGCATTTAGCAATTAATGTTTGTACATATACAGGGTGTTTCTAAAATAGTCTGCCAAACTTCAGGAAATGGTTGTATAGGGTCAAAATAAAGAGAAAATCAAGTATAATTTTTTTCCAAAAAATACTTCCTTTACCAGATATCCGCCATTTTGTTTTTTCCCATAAGAATTTTTATCTCCAAGTTGGCTTAATTGATCTTTATGAAACTCGCTATGCATGTTAAGATAATACAGACCTATTCTAAGAAAAAATATCAATTTGATACAATTAAAAATTTCAAAATGGCAGCCATTTAAAGTTTTTAAACGGAAATTGCAGGAAAACAGAAAAAATACAAAAACATGCTAAGAACATGATTTTTTAAATATAATTTTATTACTAATCTTTCAGTATTAAAATCATTTTCAGTTATCATCATTAGTTAAAACATGTATTTTCATATTGCCCATACATATCTAGTTGTCAAGCCTTACTATAGAAGCAATGTATATACATTTCTGAATACGATTTTTTTAAATCTTGGGTGCCCATTTTAGTATTCATATTTTTTTAGTATAGTTATATACTAAAGATAATATACTAAAAGTCCATAATAAAAGTTAGTAATGCAATAAACTTGAGCAAAAAAAAAAAAATAAAATCAATGAAATAAAAAGAAACAGCTTTACTGTATTACAACAATAAGATTATGATTACAACAGTAAATTTTTTTGTATGACGCTTGTTTATTTTAATAACAATCTCATTTTTTTTAAATTTCATTTAAGTTATTAGATGCCAATTTTTGGTTAACACATGTTGAACATGTGTCTTTCTGGGGATACCCGAATGAGATGTTGAATTTAGTGTTGAAAATTGATCTGTAACACTCATACGATGCTCTGATATTTGGATTTTTCTCAATAAACATGTCATACATTTTTTTTATTGGCAGTTCCTCAGGCACATAAATCTTAGTTGATTTTTTAAAACTGTAGTGGCTGGCCCTTCCCTTGAATGAATTAATGTGTTCATACATTGCTGACTTTACTTGTTCATTTAGTACTTTTCATTCGGTGAGGCCTATTTGTATGTCTGCCCTGTTTATCCTCTGGAGTTCTGCCTGTTGTTCTTGTATGGTTGATAATATTCTCTTAGTAATGTCATGTATACTCAGAAATGTATAAACACACTTCTACATCTACAAATTCATTGTCTTCTTAGATTCGCACTTGGCATTTAAAAGAGCAATCTCATAAATTTGCTGAGTCAACACCTTTAGCACATCGAAGTTGTATAGGCACAACACTGATGAGACCTGCTAAATGTGCAGTATGTTTGTTCCATTCTCTCAATTTGTTAAATTCTAACAACAATCTTGTGGAACTTTCAAATGACACGCTTTGAAAATATTTTAAAACCTTGCATTGGCAGTTTTCCCCACTTTCAAATGTTGTAGCACACATCTTCTTCATTACGTCCCTTACCCAGCCAAACGATTTTTTCTTCTTTGTCGAACTGCCCTCAGATGGCTTACTTTGCTCATCTAATGATGAAGCTAACGTTCTAGAATTCATAATGCCACTTTCACTGAAGGCTTTACCTAAAACCACTGAACAGTATCTATATCACCACTGAAACTCACTAATCAGACACTCACAACCACATGCACTGATCTAGCAGCTGAAGAGACTACTGGTAAACAACATAACTGCGCATGCGCAGACTGAGGGTTAGCCCGGACTTACCCTGTTCCGCTATGAGTTAGCTCGTTATTACCCTGGATGTTATTTCTTTGGGGGTCATTTTTGACTCATGATTAGCCTGTTTTTCCCACTTTTAATCTTGTCACAAAATAGAGCTTCTTTCACGCTACAATGTGGTGTTCATAACTAATTTTACAATTTTTTTAGGGTTAGCCCCCTGGAGTTTTCATACGTTCTGCAAGTTACAAACAATGACCAAGTGTATTATGAATAAACTTGATTTATGAGCATTTATAAACATTAACAATAATTATAATTCTAAAAGCACAAGTCAAATGAAACTACAATGACATAAATTCAGCAAAAAATAGCAATGTTACAAAAACCTAAATATTATAATTACAAATATCAATTGTTTGGAACAACTAGACAAATTATTAATTATAAATTTTTGTAAAAGATAAACAATTTCATCTGATTAATTGCAATTTACAATTAATTATCCCGATTTATGTACATTTAAAAACATTTTTAAAATAATCATACAATAGACATAAATCAAACAAAACATCAATGGCATAAATATAGTGAAGTCCAATAAACTTTTATAACTATCCTATTTATGAAAAATAATCATACAATAGACATAAATGGCATAAATATAGTGAAGTCCAATAAACTTTTACAACTATCCTATTTATGAAAAATAATCATAAAATAGACATAAATCAAACAAAACATCAATGGCATAAATATAGTAAAGTCCAATAACCTTTTACAACTATCCTATTTATGAAAAATAATCATACAATAGACATAAATCAAACAAAACATCAATGGCATAAATATAGTAAAGTCCAATAAACTTTTACAACTATCCTATTTATGAAAAATAATCATACAATAGACATAAATCAAACAAAACATCAATGGCATACATATAGTAAAGTCCAATAACCTTTTACAACTATCCTATTTATGAAAAATAATCATACAATAGACATAAATCAAACAAAACATCAATGGCATAAATATAGTAAAGTCCAATAACCTTTTACAACTATCCTATTTATGAAAAATAATCATACAATAGACATAAATCAAACAAAACATCAATGGCATAAATATAGTAAAGTCCAATAACCTTTTACAACTATCCTATTTATGAAAAATAATCATACAATAGACATAAATCAAACAAAACATCAATGGCATAAATATAGTAAAGTCCAATAACCTTTTACAACTATCCTATTTATGAAAAATAATCATACAATAGACATAAATCAAACAAAACATCAATGGCATAAATATAGTAAAGTCCAATAACCTTTTACAACTATCCTATTTATGAAAAATAATCATACAATAGACATAAATCAAACAAAACATCAATGGCATAAATATAGTAAAGTCCAATAAACTTTTACAACTATCCTATTTATGAAAAATAATCATACAATAGACATAAATCAAACAAAACATCAATGGCATAAATATAGTAAAGTCCAATAAACTTTTACAACTATCCTATTTATGAAAAATAATCATACAATAGACATAAATCAAACAAAACATCAATGGCATAAATATAGTAAAGTCCAATAACCTTTTACAACTATCCTATTTATGAAAAATAATCATACAATAGACATAAATCAAACAAAACATCAATGGCATAAATATAGTAAAGTCCAATAACATTTTACAACTATACTATTTATGAAAAATAATCATACAATAGACATAAATCAAACAAAACATCAATGGCATAAATATAGTAAAGTCCAATAAACTTTTACAACTATCCTATTTATGAAAAATAATCACTTATGCAATAATTAAAGGAAAATACTACAGAATTGAAATGTCTAGGATTACTTTTAAACTGAAATAAATGTACAATTTGTGAAACTAAAATCAAATAAAATGGTTATTGAGGACTATTTATCATTCATCATAATTGTAGAAAATCTAACAATTGTTTTTTATGGCATAATATATGTCTAATTTCATTCCCCTTCTTCCAGTGTTGACATCAAAGTTTCCTCTGAGTTTATTCTCTCATCCTGAGGTTTCATTATATGATCAGATTCACAAATCTCCATAATTCTTCTTCGTCTGGGATCGATTATCTCGGGACGCAAATATATCATGTAAAAGGTTATTAATTTGTTCTTCATTTCTGTTTTCTAAAGTTGATCGTCCCTGAACAATTTATCATATATTAAATCCTTAGGACTCCAAAACTGCAAAAATGCAATACTTTCTTCTAGTAATATGAAGCTGACCTTGTACTTACATATTGTTAGTCACACATATTATATTCAAATATAAAACCAGACCTAAGACCAGTCACGTTTAGGTTCAGATTTTATTATCATGTTCTTGAGTGTACAGTACAATCAAATTGAGGACTGTGATTTTCCACATTTTTAACTGTTCAATAAAGAAGTTTATGTCTACTATGCGCCTGCTCGTAACAGTATTCAGTCATTGCTTTTACCTTGGTCATTCGCCACTTCTTCTACAGCAATACTATTTCTGTAAGAATAGTTAGAGGCAACTGAATTACTTAATTCAATCGTATTTTTCTGTAAACAAATTTCCGTACAAACTGATGCCAAACCGTAACGTTTGAGAACATGCCATTCTGTTAATATCTCCTCCCCCCACGGTTTTTACGCTTTTTCAGCTGTTGAGTTTTCTTGCAGGCCATTTCAAACAACTAGGAAACTGGAACTACCCGTTTGTTGTAATAATTAATTATATTTTTAAATTGTAAAAAGTAGGCCTACATCAATTAATTAAAAATCTATAACTAAAAATACATAAGTAAAATAACTTGGTTTTCACATTTGTAATGAAAACAATAGCGTAACAACCTCCACGTACAGAGAAGAGCTCAACAACATCTGTCCAAAATTTCTACCTAGAGACCAACTAGTTGGAAGAAAACATTGTCAGACTGAGACCTCGCACAGATTGTAAGGAGGTGAGGAGGAGTGGAACAGGGTTTGCTGGAATATTGAGTGTCTATATTCGTTCTCAGTCTTCTGGCTCCGCCTACACTATTTTAAATGCATGCACGCCATTGTCCTACACAGCAGCATCATGCAAAAATTGATAGTTCTACTGCTGGACAAATGTGTGGTGCTGGTGGCGAGTTACTGTATACATGAATCTGCTGTGCAGGACAAGTGCGCCCGTACCTTTACACACACTGAATTCATATAAACCCAAAATCAAATATTAATCAATTGCACATTCGAGTGCCTTTATTTTTTTGATTGATGATAGTGCAATAAGTTTAGTGTGTAGAAAATATCAAACCAAAAGGTGAGTAACACTTCTTTTGTTGTACCAAATAAGCATGCTAAAACTGTTGGAAACAAAACTGGTAAGCATTTAATGCAAAATAAAGTATTATTATTACTATAACCAGGATTGATGGAGCTATTGTAATTTTCTTTTATTATTGTCATCCAAGCACAATATTCGTCTTCACATGGTTCGAATATTAAAGAATCCGATAACAATTAGTTTATATAAGGTGAAGTGTACATAACCATCAAACAGAAGCATTTGAAATTCCCACGAGACCGAGCAAGGTGGAAGTAAAAATGTATCAGTCCACTGCACCGTGTTAGTTTCACTGGCGCCGCTGCTGGATTTTTTTCAAACAAATTGCATTTGATGAAGAATGAAATTTTACGTTGGAATTGCTTTTCGAATTCCTAATTAGTTTTATAGAAAAAATATTTAGTTTGAAGTTTTTATTTTCAGCTATTTTTCAAAACTAGAAGTATGAATTCAAAATATAAAAAGCAAACCCAATCCGTAATATGATAACGTTTAAAATGATACCTCATACACAGCTTTTGGTCAATAAATAACGATAAAATTTGGATAAGCAAATAACATTTTTCTTATGGGACTAAAACCTACATGGCCGACAGCCTCTGCAGACTCTTAACTCTTCTTACTACAGTTATAATACATGAGTATGTAAAGTTCTAGTCCAAACATTGCATGTTTTACCATTTAAAATTGCAGAAGTGTTATCATACATTCATGATGTTTTGGTTCCATGTATTTCAGTGTGTCAACTTTGTAAACTATTACTTATTGCATGCCAATATGTCTGTTCCAGGTGTTGACTCAAACACTGCTTACACTAAGAGTGACTTCAAAGGGTTGAGAGGAGACAAAGATTTGTGGAGGCAGGTCAAGGTGACCAGGCACTTGATGGGTTACTGTCGGATGATTGCTCTCCAGAGTAATGGTACTAAACAGGAAACGTATTATGTACTATTATAGTTACAATAGAGTTACATTACAAGCAGCTAGTTAATCAGCATGTTTAATGCTGATTTGAAGTATGGTTCTACAGTGAACAGCGATATGATTTCTTTTGTGTTTACTTTTTTTTAAGAATATTAAAATGTATTTTAAAAATAGGTTTATGTTTCTTTTGCTAAACAAATTGAAAATAGCAATTGCTGCCACATGTCCATATAAACCTGACTTAAGGAGATGCAAAGGCCAGTTTTGTTACAAAGGTCAAATTTTGAATTGACATCTTCACATAATGAAGTGAATGATTACTTGCAGAATTGTTACGTTTAGTAATGGCCAGGCCCAACTTAATACAGATTGCAAGTGTTGCCAAATGCTTTAAAAACAGACTGAATATAAGCACAGATTCTGACAGGAAATTCCCATTTTGTAACTAAATAAGCCCTTGGGGAAAACGCACATGTCCAAGTAGATACTGAAAGAGCCTTTAGGAAACCAAAAGTTCTCTCAAATAATGTCCGTAGGGAAACAAAAAATGATTTCTTCAAAATTGAAAGTTTATATTTTGAATCCGGAAGTGCCCATTTGAAAAACAGAAACTGTCCATCTGAAACTGGAAGTGGCTTTGATGAAATTTCAAATGGAACAAAGGTGATTCACGGACTAAATGTTGTTAAAAACCCCATTAATTTGCCACTTTTTACCTATTTATACATCATTGTATTTAAAGTTTGTTGGTTGATCTGTATAATTTTGCATTTACTAAGCTGTTTAGTAATGTCTGACAAATGATGGTCAAAATGTTCAAACATACGGTATGTATTGTAATCGTAAATTTATTCTGAACATCATTTTAATGTCATGTGCTTAGGAAGTCTGAGTGGCTGAAATTAATATTGTTAACATGGTATGGGGAGGGAATTATTTAAAATAAGGTTACGAGTTAGATTGTATGAATTTGTATAAAATATAGAGTGAGTAGCTAACCAAGTCAGCTTAATATCATATATATGTGAGTTTATGGAAAGGTCCATCTTACTATTTTAGTGTTAGTAGGGGTATTTTGAAGGAATTGTCTAACATTGTGATTGGTAAATAGATTTTATCAACACATATTTATGTAGGGAGAATGATACAGTATTCTTATGTTCCTAGCAGGGCTCTAAAATGAGTAGGGGTATTCATTGGCTGCATATTAATTTATTGGAGCGGCAGTAGCTAGGGGACTAAGGCGGTGGGTGGCTTGCCACACAGCCAGTAAGGGTTCGGTTCCCAATGTAACGATAACAGATTTTATCTCTGTGCCGCACCTGTGCTTTATAAGTCACGTTAAGCCGGTGCTCCAGCGAGCCTCCAAACAAAAATGGGCTCATCAAAGCAGGGGCGGGGAACTGTGTCTTAACTGGAAATCTCTCCCACTAAAAGCCATACAAAACTTTTCCAAATTAATTTACTGTCACAAGTATTTACAAACTAACAATGAACAAAAACCTAGTTGCAATCAATCCAGTACTAAAATTTAATCGATATAAAAATGTCTGTTAAAACAAGACTAAAAGATCATTTATATATAACATCAGTCAACAATTCACCTACCACAACAAATCTTTGCCAGTGATTTGCAACAGATTTAGCAAAGTTATGATGCACACTTCTATCACACTTAAACTAACACTCCAAGATCAGACAATCTTCCATATTTACCACAGACTGATTCTAGGGATGGCCGGCCACTAGGCTTTTATAATTAGTCCTCCACTTGGCATTTTGACGCAACATCTTCTGGAAATAACCAGAGTGCTGAGAAAGCAGTTGTTGATGCTTGGAATGTTACACTCCACCACAAGGCAGGGGTTGGAATGCAGGGAAAGTGAGAGAGTTTCCAAAAGGACATGTATTGTCTCCAAATTTATAAAAACTATTCTGCCAGGAACATCTTGTTATCAGGTGATGTGTGCTGTTTACAGTCGTCTGTTCCTCTTCTGGCACTATTTTCATGTATTTCACTGTTTCTTGAATTGCAAGAACATCAACATTATTTACAGGGACGACTTTCCCCAAACACTCATACTTAGCCTTACTCAGCCCTCCAAAATTAGACGATAGACGTTGAAAACTAACCAATTTAATTCCAATTTTGCTGGCCCTCGCTGATTATTATGTTATCAGCTGACATAAGAGATCACAAAAGTGACAGTCAAAATACAGCATTGATTTTTTTGCACCACCCAGGGGACATTTACAGCTTAAGGATTACTGGAGAAACAAACAACTTTACTCCATATGTGCAGGCTATGCTGCCATGCACATTTAAGAATAAAATGCATATTACATGCCAATTTGCCACTAACTCATATTTTCTGTAAAATAAATCTTATGTTAATGTTGTTACTGTATTTGGTTCATTTTATCTGAGCTTTAATTCTATTCATGTGTTATGTGCATTTATAAATAAAGAGAATTGGAATATAATAAAATACTCATTATATAGCCGGCAATAACTGTTGGAAGCCCATTGTTATTTATTTTCAGTCTTTTCTGAATAAAGCCTTTACATAAATAATTCTTTCTAACTACTCAATTAATATAATTTTTTCCAAGGGACATTATTCTCCGCCAACAAACTAGACGTGCCAGGTTCAAACACAGCTAAGAAGTTTGTGAGTGTTTTTTCTAAACGTGTTGCTGCAAGTGCACTTCCTTCCGACTGCCAAAACTGTGAGTGTTCTGCCGATGAGAATGGAATTGATAACATTGATTGTGTCCTCTGCGTCTATCCAACTCCCACCTTCATAGATTTTGTATGTATACACAAAATTAATTACAAATTACTTAGTCATAATAATAGCTTTTATTACAATTATGGTTTTTTTTTATTTTACTTTGAACATCACTATGGGATACTCTCTTTAACAAAGCTATTACTGCTTATTGAATTTCAGAATCTGATGATATTTGAAGGAGTTAAAAATGTATGATAGTATAATTATATTTCCAGTGCATCTTGATGAGCACAAATTGAATATAGTTGGCATACATAATTTGAATTACATTCTAACATTACAGCTTGTTCTTGAACAAATACTTGAGCAGCTCATTGTTGCATCACAATTTGATATATATTTTGCAGGTTATTAAAATAATTTTCATATTATAGCTATAAATGGTTTAAGTGTCTAAAAAATAGTTTTTTAATTAGCATAATTCGTGTTGGTATTTATACAGAATTTAATATATTTGTGTTCACTTGTATTGTTAAAATATTATAAAGACAAAAATCATATTTGTTTTCTAAATACACCTAGTTGAGCACTCATTTTGTAACATTTCTATTTGGTTGAATGTCACAGAAGCGGATTTTAATAGATAGTTTTTCTTAAATATTTTAATAGATAGTTTTTCTTAAATATTTTAATTTTACTAATTCATAGTTATATTTTTGTATATATGCTTTTATTTAATTAGTAGTTAATGTTGCTGAATTGTTCAAGTCATGTGAATGAACTATTGGGAGAAATATCAAAACTATTATTTTGATCCAATTAATAGACTTTTTTGTTTCATTGTTTATTTACACTGTCATTAGGAAAAGATTAGATCCTGTTAGTAGAATTATGTACGCTGTTGTTATTATACTTGTGTAATTTTGATGTGAAAGATTATAGAAGCATGCAGATTCAACTTTTGCATCAATGGAAGGAACACAAACCAACAGCAGTTTTATATTTAAATATTTTTTTAAATTCACTTTGTGATTTATCTTTCTGGGGCTGAACATTAAGTGAACAAATGTACTGTTTCCTCACATTGTAATTCACCAACAGGATACCTTGTCAGAGTCCTCATGTGGTTATTCATCAGCAGGATAGCTGATCAGTTTCCTCACATCGTTATTCACCAACAGGATAGATGATCAGTTTCCTCACATCGTTATTCACCAACAGGATAGCTGATCAGTTTCCTCACATCGTTATTCACCACCAGGATAGCTGATCAGTTTCCGCATGTTGTTATTCATCAGCAGGATACCTGATCAGTTTCCGCATGTTGTTATTCATCAGCAGGATACCTGATCAGTTTCCGCATGTTGTTTATTCACCAGAAGGATACCTGATCAGTTTCTTCACGTGGTTATTCACCAGCAGGATACCTGATCAGTTACCTCATGTTGTTATTTACTAGCAGGATTACTGATAAGTTTCTTCAAATGGTTATTTACCAGCAGGATTACTGATAAGTTTCTTCAAGTGGTTATTTACCAGCAGGATACCTGATCAGATTCCTCATGTTGTTATTCACCATCAGGATACCTGATCAGTTACCTCATGTTGTTATTTACCAGCAGGATTACTGATAAGTTTCTTCAAGTGGTTATTTACCAGCAGGATACCTGATCAGATTCCTCACGTGGTTATTCACCAGCAGGATTACTGATAAGTTTCTTCAAGTGGTTATTTACCAGCAGGATACCTGATCAGATTCCTCACGTGGTTATTCACCAGCAGGATTACTGATAAGTTTCTTCAAGTGGTTATTTACCAGCAGGATAACTGATCAGATTCCTCATGTTGTTATTCACCATCAGGATACCTGATCAGTTACCTCATGTTGTTATTTACCAGCAGGATTACTGATAAGTTTTCTTCAAATGGTTATTTACCAGCAGGATTACTGATAAGTTTCTTCAAGTGGTTATTTACCAGCAGGATACCTGATCAGATTCCTCATGTTGTTATTCACCATAAGGATACCTGATCAGTTACCTCATGTTGTTATTTACCAGCAGGATTACTGATAAGTTTCTTCAAGTGGTTATTTACCAGCAGGATACCTGATCAGATTCCTCACATGGTTATTCACCAGCAGGATTACTGATAAGTTTCTTCAAGTGGTTATTTACCAGCAGGATACCTGATCAGATTCCTCACGTGGTTATTCACCAGCAGGATTACTGATAAGTTTCTTCAAGTGGTTATTTACCAGCAGGATACCTGATCAGATTCCTCACGTGTAGGCGAGCGGCGTACCCCCGAAATTATGACCTTTACCCCTAACTGCGTGGTTACAGGGTAAATTTGGTATCAAAATATTTGTCACAAAAAACAGCACAACTTCTTCCTCTGTCATTTTTCGATTGGAGTGGGGGAAAACTGTTATTTCGTGGAAAATGCGCCTTTTTTGCGCTGTTTCGTTTTTTCGACTTTTAAGCTTTATCTCTCTCTCATTTCTTCCCTAATTGACCAATCTGGATAATTCTTTCATATAATTGTTCAGTGATGTCTCCCCTTTATATGAGCATGAATGAAATTTTTCTGCAACTTGTATTTCTAGAAATATTCCAGCAAGACCCCTGTAATAGTGGTGAAACGATTCTTTCGTTTCAAATCGAAAAAGAGTCGAGGGAATTTCTGAAAATTGAAATTTACTATATGTCAGTATCAAGCTGATAAACAGAGGAAGTTTTCCCAAAAGATTTGAAGGTTACACATCCATCTGTCTTTGAGAAGCATCAGGTTGAAGTTGAGCCGCGGGCCCGGCCTACGCCCCGGCCAGCGCTCGACGCCCCGCGTCGTGGAGCCGATCAAGTCCTTCTCGTGTGCAGGTTGATGTTCTGAGATTTTTTAGGGATCTGCAGATCTGATCAACAATATCTGACTTCTTTTCGATGTTTCTTGATCTTGAGCATTAAAAATCGCGCATTCACTGATCTATTATGAAAATAAAATATAAAAAATTATAATCAGCGAAATTCCCTCCCGATTGTAATTTTGAGAAAGAATCATGAGAAAGAATCCTGTGCAAACACTATGTGCCCGTGCGTAACGTCAGAATTAGAGTGCTGTGACATATGCAGTTGTTCCGAGTCATGCTGCAACAAGCTCCAGCTGCCAAGCGATGAAGAGGAATACAACACAAACATCTATGACAGGGTCGATTACCTAAATATGTAACGGAGTTTAAACATTATATAAACATAATATATAGACTGTATTGCTAGTACATTTGTCTCATAGTACTAGGAATAGTTTGTTATTCAATTTTTTTGCCAGTAAATAAAATTATTCATGGTTTATAATTGTTACTTGAGACTAGAATTTCTATTTTCTTTACACCCAGCCCAATATTTCGCCAATCAGTCTCGTTATTCTGGTTATTCCTCATAAAAAAAATTTTTCTGATCTTTTTTTTTTTAGGAGATTTATTTCAAAACTATATATTGGTTTCGGGCTACAGCTGTTCAATACATAATTTAAGTAACTTGTTAATATGTGAATTTAAAATTTCTTGAACATTAGATACTGTCCAGATACTTGTTTCCCAAAAAGTTTGTCAAGAGTGTACAATTTTATGGTTCATTCACCGATTCCATCGCTTTTTTGAATAGCCAGTAATGACAGAGAAAAATCATGATTACACATGATAATTTGTTAGTGGGTAGTGAATATGGAACATGCCATAAATGGCATTCAGTACCGGTAAAAATTGATAGAGAAACAGACAACATTATTAAATATGTACCTGAAAAGCCGTAAAACAACAACCTGCCCACGAGAAAGACTTGATCGACTCGCGGCGCGGGGCGTCGAGCGCTGGCCGGGCTCGTGGCTCAACTTCAACTTGATGTTTCTCAAAGACAGATGATGTGTAACCTTCAAATATTTTGGAAAAACTTCCTCTGTTTATCAGCTTGATACTGACATATAGAAATTTCAATTTTCAGAAATTCCCTCGACTCTTTTTCGATTTGAAACAAAAGAATCGTTTCACCACTATTACAGGGGTCTTGCTGGAATATTTCCAGAAATACAAGTTGCAGAAAAATTTCATTCATGCTCATATAAAGGGGAGACATCACTGAAAAATTATATGAAAGAATTATCCAGATCGGTCAATTAGGGAAGAAATGAGAGAGAGATAAAGTTTAAAAAGTCGAAAAAACGAAACAGCGCAAAAAAGGCACATTTTCCCCGAAATAACAGTTTTCCCCCACTCCAATCGAAAAATGACAGAGGAAGAAATTGTGCCGTTTTTTGTGACGAATATTTTGATACCAAATTTACCCTGTAACCAAGCAGTTAGGGGTTTCTCGTTATCTAGAGCACTTTTCGGGGGTACGCCGCTCGCCTAGTGGTTATTCACCAGCAGGATACCTGATCGTTGTCATGTTGGTCCAGGACCTATTGGGCCTAACTTTGACTTGATATATTAACTTTTTTTCTATTTTATTTCAGTAGAGACATGCTGAGTGAATAAATTAGTAACCAATGTTTTCTTCTTTTCCAGGAGATCAATGATAATTCTTCTTTCTTCACACCTCTTGATGAAAATTTTGACTATACAGATAATGATAATTTATAGTAGGTTTTAATTATTACTAATATCTAGATGAAAATTTTGCATATATTATTGTTAGAACTAATATTTAAATGTTTAAAACTTGTTTGAAATTATTATTGTGTTTATGTAAATAAAATCTTTCTTTTATTACTATCGCTATTACTGAAACATCTCCTGTTGTACATGCCACCATTTTTAATTTTATTCTTGATAAGGCCAACGTTAATTCAAATAAAAATTACTAAGTTATTTTATGAGACAAAATTTAAATTTGCTATTTTTTAACGAGGACATAATTTTCTAAAGTGCCCCAAGAACAGATTTTAGTTTTCACCTGAATTTTTTATTTGAAATATGAATATGAGGGTGATTTAATAATTAACCCTTTTGGGACCAAGCGGGCGATCTATCGCCCGCAAGTATTATGCGAAAACGACCGTGGCGGGCGATTCATCGCCCGCCGAGATATATGCGAAAAGGACCGCGCG
>JAQJVL010001214.1:0-230378 GCA_035578905.1 Stictocephala bisonia | reverse complement strand
TTTGTTATTTATTGTACACTTACAAAAACTCATTAGCAAATTTGATAAGTCGGTAACAATTTTAATATTATCAATGTTTTCACAAAAGATTAATTTAATTTTTACTCTGCTAAAACAAACAAGATGTTCATTGTGTGTATTTTATGAAGGAAATAAAAAAAAATAGAACTCTTTTTCTTCCATAGAATGTCTTTCTTCTGTTGATCATGACAGTTAACATTTTTGTTTGATCCCATAACTCAGGAAATGTTTTCACTACTAAAATTAACCGGTCTTCATCCATTACAATACAGACCGACAGACCCCCACGTGGTTTTATATGAAACAATTAAGAAGCCCCTGAGCCAAATTTTTCCGAAAGCCAACTAATGGGCCCGAACGGGTAGATTTTGACGGTGCGTGCAGGTCGGTGCCGGTGGGCCATCAAACACTACACCTGCACGCCACATAGGCACTGTATGTAATTGATACAAGAAATGTTGCTAATATGTCTGATAACACCGACTATGTAAGTAAGAAAACAACAAAATAACTCAATTTTCCTGAAAATATTGAACCCATCCGCCCACCCATACACGTACAGAAGTATTGACACACGTACTGTGGTATTAACCCATCCGCCCACCCATACACTTACTGTGGTATTGACTCACCCGCCTACCCATACACGTACTGTGGTATTAACCCACCCACCTACCCATACACTTACTGTGGTATTGACCCACCCGCCCGCCCATACACGTACTGTGGTATTAACCCACCCGCCCACCCATACACGTACAGAAGTATTGACACACGTACTGTGGTATTAACCCATCCGCCCACCCATATACTTACTGTGGTATTGACCCACCCACCTACCCATACACTTACTGTGGTATTGACCCACCCACCTACCCATACACTTACTGTGGTATTGACCCACCCGCCCGCCCATACACGTACTGTGGTATTAACCCACCCGCCCACCCATACACTTACTGTGGTATTGACCCACCCACCCGCCCATACACGTACTGTGGTATTAACCCATCCACCCACCCATACACTTACTGTGGTATTGACCCACCCACCTACCCATACTCTTACTGTGGTATTGACCCACCCGCCCGCCCATACACGTACTGTGGTATTAACCCATCCGCCCACCCATACACTTACTGTGGTATTGACCCACCCGCCTACCCATAAACGTACTGTGGTATTAACCCACCCGCACACCTATACACGTACTGTGGTATTAACCCACCCGCACACCTATACACGTACTGTGGTATTGACACACCCCGCCTACCCATACACGTACTGTGGTATTAACCCACCCGCCCACCTATACACGTACTGTGGTATTAACCCACCCGCACACCTATACACGTACTGTGGTATTAACCCACCCGCACACCTATACACGTACTGTGGTATTAACCCACCCGCACACCTATACACGTACTGTGGTATTAACCCACCCGCCTTCCCATACACTTACTGTGGTATTGACCCACCCGCCTACCCATACACTTACTGTGGTATTAACCCACCCGCACACCTATACACGTACTGTGGTATTAACCCACCCGCCCACCTATACACGTACTGTGGTATTAACCCACCCGCCCACCTATACACGTACTGTGGTATTAACCCACCCGCACACCTATACACGTACTGTGGTATTAACCCACCCGCCTACCCATACACGTACTGTGGTATTAACCCACCAGCCCACCCATACACGTACTGTGGTATTGACTCACCAGCCCACCCATACACGTACTGTGGTATTAACCCACCCGCTCACCCATACACGTACTGTGGTATTAACCCACCCGCTCACCCATACACGTACTGTGGTATTAACCTTAGCCATACTGAACGTGTATGGGCAGGTGGGTGGGTGGGAAGACCTCCGAAACGAACTCTTATTAATAACACACAATGTACAGCAACAAGAAACGATCCTCTAGGAGATATGGATGCTACTTCTTCAGTTTGCAAAATTCAACTGAGCGAGGCTCTGTCTCCCGGTACTGTACTTCAATTAACAATAGCATATATTTGTGACCTCCAAGCACCTGTTTAGAGAGTAATGGTGACTGTTTTGCTGCTAAATGCCCCTTCGCAAAGAGTACGAAAGAAAAAACAAGTTCCTACATACCACATAGATCCTATCACAAAGTTGCAAATTAATAATACAAATTAATAGTTTAAAACGTAACTATACTTGCAGTAACTTTTTAATTTAAAAAATCTCTTTTATTTTTTATCAAACTGAGTTAAAATTGAAATGGGTTTAAATATGAACTTCAAATTTTAATTCTTTATTTTTGTAATAATTTGTAAATTTGTAATAAGAACCTTTATGCTCCAGTTTTTCTGTAATGATAAAGTGTAACTAATCACTTTAGTAGAAAATGGTAGTTTAAACGTAACAAGAATAAATATCTCACGATTTACATAATGTTGCCCCCCCCTTTACCCCCTTCCAACTATTTTCTAGAATAATAGTATAAGGAACCAAGAAACGAGATAAAGTCACAAACTTGCTGGTTGGGATTTAGGCTGAAGAGGCCGTTGTGGCCTACAACAGCCGTAGCTCCCTAATACAACTTCCTGATCCAGATCCTGGCTCTCCCTCGACAATCATTTTCAAACTTGCAGATCCGTGACGGTCTGTGCAGTTGTCGGTCCGTGCAGTTTTTTTTTAATTTTTATTTAAAAATTTGATAATAAAATTTTATTATCATTAAATTTTAATAATAATAAAAATTATTATTACAAAAACAATAATAAAGTTGACGCCTGTGCGTCAACTTTATTCAACGAGTGAAGTACCGACCGTTGGCTCAGTGGGGATTTGAACCTTGGACATTGCTCTCCGCAGTCCGAAACCTTAGCCACTGAACCACAACGCAAGCAATGTTTATAATGCAGTCTATGTTCATTTGCTGGTCTATTGTGTGGGGCTCCATATAAAAATATGGAAATAATTCTAACCAGCGCTTTTTCGATATTTGCAGTGCAATAAATAAGTGGCGTGCAATTGCAATAAATAAGTGGTGCGATAAAGGTACGTGCCGTGCCGTTCTAGTGTGCGCGCTCATTTAGTTGTGTTCGATTATTTAAGTCTCTATTACTTTACAGAATCGAATGTGACGTTATCTTGTTGCTAACGAAGATCTTGAGGAAGTGAGTCCAGGTACTTCCGGTCAAACAGCTGACCGCTATCAGCTGAGAGATCGACACAGGAGTCGGTGAAGGTTCCACGTTTTATTATTCCTCACCTGCTCGTCCTTCCAGTTCTTCATTTAAATACTCTTCATATTTGGATTTAAACACTTTTTATCTATTTCTGTAATCGCACTAAAAGCTCAACGAAGGCAATTACCGCAAATATTCAATACATCGAATTAATTTTGCGCAGAATTGCGAGAGTATTAATTAAAAAAAAGAGATGCTGGAATTGAAAATTTAGTTTGCAACATGATACATACTAATTGGGTGAAAACAATGTAGTTGCATTATTATGCTGAAAATTCTCATATATTGTTTTTTTTTTGCTTTACTATTTTTCTCATTGTAATAGAAAAGCCAAACGTTAACATGACATTTATTTAAAAACTAAGCATCATTTTGTACTTTAGTAATTTAGTAATACTTACGGTGGCCTGCGATCAGACCGACATGTGTAATGGCGATCCAGTGAAGAAACAAATTTTCAATTTATTTTCTGAGTCTTAGCAAAATCATATCTTCTATTCAGTCGTTGCAACTTTTTATAACTCAAAAAGATGAACCGTTAGAGGACGATGACTTGCTCACTCCAGTGTCAACATTAGCAAAAACCAACCACAGATTTCTCTGGAGTGTGGTCTCGTCTGCTGGAGGAAGTCGTGCGAAGGGCTCCGCCCACTGACTCAGCATCAGGAAGGCTTTATTCAATATTGGTTATTGTTAAACAATACAAACCATAATTAATGGCCATTCCTGACTGTCAGCGAATATTTTAAGTAAATAACTTGCAAAATGTAACAACCGGTGTACGAGTATGTTAATTAGTTAGAAATTTAATTTTTTCCTTATTTTCATTCGGTGAAAATGAGACTAATACCTGTTATTTTTTTATTATAGCTGGTTCTGATACGCTAGTATTAGTGGTAAATGTGAGACGTTTGTTGTGTATGTTAGAAATCTTCAGACACGATGTTCGTTATAATGCATGTTAAGTTAGAGAACTTCATATAGGCCTATGATTTTTGTTGTAATGATTGTTATGTGTGTTAGAGAACTACATATAAGATGTTTGTTGTTATTGTTACGTGTGAGTTATGTTAGATATCTCCATATACTATGTTTGTTATGATTGTTATTTGTGTGCTAGAGACTCTCATATATGATATTTATTATAAAGCTTGTTACGTGTATACTAGACAACTTCACATTAGACATTTGTTATAATGATTGTTATGTGTGTTAGAGAACTACATATAAGATGTTTGTTGTTATTGTTACGTGTGAGTTATGTTAGATATCTCCATATACTATGTTTGTTATGATTATTATGTGTGTGCTAGAGGATCTCATATATTGATATTTATTGTAATGTTTGTTTTGTATACTAGAGAACTTCACATTAGACTTTTGTTATAATGATTGTTATGTGTGTTAGAGAACTACATATAAGATGTTTGTTGTTATTGTTACGTGTGAGTTATGTTAGATATCTCCATATACTATGTTTGTTATGATTATTATGTGTGTGCTAGAGGATCTCATATATATGATATTTATTGTAATGTTTTGTATACGTGTTTTGTATACTAGACAATTTCACATTAGACGTTTGTTATAATGATTGTTATGTGTGTTAGAGAACTACATATAAGATGTTTGTTGTTATTGTTACGTGTGAGTTATGTTAGATATCTCCATATACTATGTTTGTTATGATTGTGCTAGAGACTCTGATTATTATGTGTGTGCTAGAGGATCTCATATATGATATTTATTGTAATGTTTGTTTTGTATACTAGACAACTTCACATTAGACATTTGTTATAATGATTGTTATGTGTGTTAGAGAACTACATATAAGATGTTTGTTGTGATTGTTACGTGTGAGTTATGTTAGATATCTCCATATACTATGTTTGTTATGATTGTTATTTGTGTGCTAGAGACTCTCATATATGATATTTATTGTAATGTTTGTTTTGTATACTAGACAACTTCACATTAGACACTTGTTATAATGATTGTTATGTGTGTTAGAGAACTACATATAAGATGTTTGTTGTTATTGTTACGTGTGAGTTATGTTAGATATCTCCATATACTATGTTTGTTATGATTGTGCTAGAGACTCTCATATATGATATTTATTGTAAAGCTTGTTCTTGTATACTAGACAACTTCACATTAGACACTTGTTATAATGATTGTTATGTGTGTTAGAGAACTACATATAAGATGTTTGTTGTTATTGTTACGTGTGAGTTATGTTAGATATCTCCATATACTATGTTTGTTATGATTGTGCTAGAGACTCTCATATATGATATGATATTTATTATAAAGCTTGTTACGTGTATACTAGACACTTCACATTAGACATTTGTTATAATGATTGTTATGTGTGTTAGAGAACTACATATTAAGATGTTTGTTGTTATTGTTACGTGTGAGTTATGTTAAATATCTCCATATACTATGTTTGTTATGATTGTTATGTGATGGTTAGAGACTTTATATACGATGATTGTTATGGGTGTGTTATTGACCTTCGTATATGACATTTGTTATAATGATTGTTATGTGTGTTAGAGAACTACGTATAAGATGTTTGTTGTGATTGTTACGTGTGACTTATGTTAGATATCTCCATACACTATGTTTGTTATGATTATTATGTGTGTGCTAGAGGATCTCATATATGATATTTATTGTAATGTTTGTTTTGTATACTAGAGAACTTCACATTTGACATTTGTTATAATGATTGTTATGTGTGTTAGAGAACTACATATAAGATGTTTGTTATGATTGTTATGTGTATGTTAGAGACCTTATAGTGATTCACGTTCTATTAATTATAGTGGGTACAGGATTTTTTTGGTTTCCCTATTTATTTTTTGTTTTATAAAACGGCTCCTTTTAATTTAAATCATACTTGTTTAAACTTATAAAAAATACAAAACTCTTCAATTGCACTTTATTTCAGTGATAGTTTCGTGAAACACTCCGTAATGTGCGTATTAATCATCGAGGAGTATCTACGAACAGTGTATGGTAGTATTTTATTGTTTAGAGTCTCCGAATTTTAAAATATAAATATTTTTCTGAAGCACTGTTTTTCATGAAATTGCTTTTTAACTGGCTGATTAGATTTGCTATTGTTATTATTAATAATTAAATTATATAAATTTAAATTTCCCGTGGGGGAAGGTTTTGGGTGCTTGTGACCTAGTTGCTGTTGGATTACTGTGCACTGTATGTTTTGTTATACTCATTAGATTTATTGCCTGGCATTATTAGGTCTGTATCTGTGTGCATCACCCCATCCCTTCTCTTTGTGTCACCTGTATACGGAAAATAGACTCTAATTGAACAATCCCTGAATGAATGGATTGGATTTATCTGAAATGACTTGTTGTGCATGGAGCTAAGTGAGATGTTTTTGGCTACCATAGACCCTCTTGTGTAACCAACGCCAAAAACCGACACTAACTCTTGACTCTTTTTTATTCATGTGGCACAATAGGTTTGCTTTTTTAGGCAGGCCATACCGAGATATTGCGAGAGTCTGACCGGATACGGTTATGGCCGAAGGCGCGCGATGTGCGGAGGTCATCGCTCGATCACTGTGGCACTGTCAGCACAATACCAGCTGATCGCTGCCTCCTAGATATCGACTCAACAACTCCATAAATCTTGCCTTTGTGCACATTTGCTTGCTTAGCTTGCTCCACCATTCACATTGGACACTGTTCAAGTCGGACTGGTCGGCACAGTCTCAGAGGACGTTGAATAGAAAGATCTAAGAGCATTTACGTAAACTTAGCCTAATAGCTATCGATGATTTTATTGGTTGAACTAAACAGCATCTGAGTCAGCATTTAATTGAATAATGACGGATTTAATTCAATACTAATGTTAATAATTTTCGAAGTGTGCAACAATAATGTCCATTGTTGAATTTTCTGACATAATATTAGTCTTCAGGACCCATGGAAAATTTTGTTCATTGTTGGCTTTAACCAATATATCACTCCTAGATCAGTCAAGTTGTCTACAAAGTGACTGTTAGAAACAAATTAACTGTCATTAGTATGTTTTAAAGCAAACAATATGATAATTAAATTTTGTTCGTAGATAAAATACACCATTTGATGTCAGTTATAAAGCATTGTTAATGCATGTATTTTGAATCAACATACATTACTTCTAATTCATGATCAAAAACCTGAAGCATTTCACGTAAAATGTTAAGTCAAAGTAATTAATATAAAATATTAAAAAACATTTCAATACCAATTATGACGGAAAAGGAAAGCGAAAGAATAATGTCTGTTGTTTGTTTCTTTAAAAAACTATGAATGATCTTCATATTCGGGTGTGTTTCACTGTTTATTGTGGTTCCACTATGTTTGACGTCATGACAGGGTTTATCTTAAGCTTTTCTGCCGAGAAACCAGCACTAACACTCCATTAAATAGAGTTAAGGGTTTGAAATATAGGCTATAGTCCAAAGTATACATTGGGTTTGAAATATAGGCTATCGTCCAAAGTATAAATTGGGTTTGAAATATAGGCTATCGTCCAAAGTATACATAGTGTTTGAAATATAGGCTATCGTCCAAAGTATACATACATTGGGTTTGAAATATAGGCTATAGTCCAAAGTATACATTGGGTTTGAAATATAGGCTATAGTCAAAAGTATACATTGGGTTTGAAATATAGGCTATAGTCCAAAGTATACATTGGGTTTGAAATATAGGCTATCGTCCAAAGTATACATTGGGTTTGAAATATAGGCTATCGTCCAAAGTACACATAGTGTTTGAAATATAGGCTATCATCCAAAGTACACATAGGGTTTGAAAGGTCGTTGATGTAGTGTGTATAGCAGCCATAAGGATTAACGGTGATGACTTGGACATGGCTGAAGAGCCAATGGAGACGCCATACAGTCAGTGCCTATTGGTTCAGATGACCTCAAGTGTGTCCCATCTCATCTGGGACACTGCCGGCTGTGATGACAGGTCTCGCTGACCGTCACCAGGAAGCGGAGGGCTCTGATAACAGACATCAGTCCAGTGTTCCAGAGCTGCCTCGGACCGCGATCACGCCAAGAAACTCATCTACAAGTGTTCGTATAAATCCCTTCTTTTGTTGGGACACCTTTAGTGTATTCACCACAAAAACCATAAATATTCATTTTTAATAAAGTCCTACCGAAAGATAACTATCATTCTACGAGATTGTATCCTCCATTTGCATTGTTGGCCTTAGTTCTAATATGAAGTTGGTTCGAAAACAAAATACGGTATTATATTCCCATACATGGAAAGTTAATAGCGAATCTGTGACATATTGTTCCATCCCTGTATAGGACCCACATCTTAATTCTGTACGCCTCTTGCCAGCGTAACACATTCAGTGCTACGTGGCCGGTCGGCCATGCTGTTCGACCGCTAGTGGCTGCGTGGCCGTCTAGTCGGTGAAGCGGTTGTCAATTGTCATTTGTGATAGCTCATGGCCGTCTAGTCGCACACATTGAATCAGTCTTTGCCCAGCCTATGCCGGTTCGCTTGCTGGTAGGTCCCGCACTTCTGCGGTATCCTACGAGTAGGACGTGATTTTCAGTTTCCGGTTATGGTAATTTTTGGGAGCTTTATGGTTATGGTAAATTACTGATTTTAATTTGTGTTTTTTTTTTTCGAGAAACTAGGAATAAAATTAAGCAAAAAATATGTACTGCAAAGGAGACAAAAATAAAAATATTATATTTATGTTCTACAAACACCCTGACCAACCTAAATGGTGATCTGTAGCATGTTTTGAAACATTTATCTCCGATTAGACTAATTGTGAAAAAATGTTAGAAATGGATTTGATAATAGTAGTTTTAAATATTTGTCTTGTGTTTTACTTAATTCCTTATATTAATAACTAGTTTATTACAAAATAAAGTAGTATAAAAGAATTTTGGACATTATTTTTTTTGCAAAGTCAATTTTCAGGGGCTGATGGCCGATTAGACGGCCATACATAAAAATTAATTTTTTTAGTATTCCACATATACAGACTACTTCTGACAGTCATAAATTGACACTACACAATCACAAAAATAAGTTTTGAAAAAAATTTCAACCATTGGGGTAAGTTTGTAACTTATATATGCAGCCACATTTAGTGAAAACAAAAATATGGCCTTAGAACTGAATGTGCTAATGCTACGGATATACATAGAAATATTGCAGATCCAATCTAGGCCGATGGTTGCATCTTTACGGAAACTTTTTCTTGATGTACCGTATCTTAAACTGACATTTTAATTGTTGTGTTCTATTTATTCTCAATTAATTTTGTTTTCTTATTTACTTTACATTGTTTTTCATGTTGTATGGCTTATAGTGCAGCATCAGATAAGTATTTTATTGATTTTATTTTGAATTTTTTAAAGTTGTTTTCTTTTTTACAATTTCAAGTAAAAATATAAAACATTTTGATTCTATGTTTCTTTTCTTTTTTTTAATAAAAATTTTGATTATGATTTGTGGGTATGATGTGAATATTATTTTTTGTATTATAATTATGTATCTGAAAATTATCATTAATTTTTGTCGGATATTTTATGAATAAAATTGTGTCGTAAATGTATTGCCCATATACTGTGAGAATTTTCATATTTTGGAATTGTCATATAAAGGCTCTTCGATAGATATTGTGTATTTATTTTTATCGATAGAATTAATTATTTAATCAACAAATGAAACAGCTGCTGGTTACTGATTTACTATTACAAAATCCTTGTTGAATGGAATCTATTAAATTATTTTGTTGTATATATGTCATAAATTGATAATGTTCAACTTTTCCGCAAATTTTTGGGAATATTGTTAGTAAAGAGATAGGTATGTTCTTTGAGGGATCTTTTTTAATGTATTGAAATTATTTTAGAAGTTATTAATTCGTTAAGAAGTATGAAAGAAGAATTCACAAGTTTCATATCTCGAAAGCCCAACTAAATTTACAAGTTTCATATCTCGAAAGGCCCAACTAAATTTACAAGTTTCATATCTTGAAAGGCCCAACTAAATTTTGCCAGATGAGTTTGGCATCTGTCCCATATCTACATTGAAATGAGTAAAAACTGCCATTGGTGTTTAAAAAAAATACATTTTAATCATTTCATTCAAATGTCAAAGTAGACTTAGAATTTAATTTTAAATCTGTTAGAATATTTAAGTAGTGCAAACGTTTGATTCAGATACACTTTGATCAACATGCAAGTATGCCGGGATATTGTATACACTTTGATCAACATGCAAGTATGCCGGGATATTGTATACACTTTGATCAACATGCAAGTATGCCGGGATATTGTATACACTTTGATCAACATGCAAGTATGCCGGGATATTGCATACAGTCAACACCAAATATTTAAGTAGTGCAAACGTTTGATTCAGATACACTTTGATCAACATGCAAGTATGCCGGGATATTGTATACAGTCAACATGCAAGTATGCCGGGATATTGCATACAGTCAACACCAAATATTTAAGTAGTGCAAACGTTTGATTCAGATACACTTTGATCAACATGCAAGTATGCCGGGATATTGCATACAGTCAACACCAAATATTTAAGTAGTGCAAACGTTTGATTCAGATACACTTTGATCAACATGCAAGTATGCCGGGATATTGTATACAGTCAACACCAAATATTATTATTTAACTATATAAGTGAACGAACTTCCAAATTTGAAACGTTTACAATGTAGTTGGTGGTTGAATTGTTATCAAAGATCGTCAAATTTTGCTACTTTCAGAGGGCCTTGAGACGTTGTTCGGAATGACTTTGAGTTCTTATTGAAAGTGTAAGTCATCAGCATATTAACTAAGTTTGAATGAATCACGTGATTGAACTGCATGTTAAACAACACGCCTTTGTTTTATTGTTGTTAACTGAAGATGCACTGCGTACACTGAAACGTAGCCAATCATTGGTCCCTAATTACATCGCTTTGAAAGTGTTAAATTACCATTTATATTGATGAAAAAAGCAATTCATTCTGTTTTTTTAATTCAACCTTTTTCCCTGCAGATAGTCGTCGTAAGTTAATAAAATTCCCATTTACTATCTTGTGGATTTTAAAGTTTTTACTTACCATGGAATATATATTCTGAATCTATAAACTGAACCAGATTCAGTACAACTGTACTTGTATGGGTAGGTGGGTGGTGCAGTACAACTGTACTTGTATGGGTAGGCGGTGAGAAAATACCACAGTACTTGAATATGTGAGCAGGTGGCTCCTCAATATACTCGAAAACATGTGAATATACAGGGTTAGGCAAAAGCTGGAATATATTTATTAATTTAAAACTATTGAAAGAAATTTAATGAAACTTTGTAGTTATGTTCATGTCCCTATACCAAATATTTAGACATATTTTACTTGTGTTTTTTTTTCGTCACTAATTCTTCTTAGCTATCCGGCTATTTATCAACAGTTGGAGGTCTCTGTTGTTGATTGTTAATAATCGTAACGAAAGACTGTGTTTTAAAAATAACTACGTTATTTATCAACAATAAATATCAGAACAATTTTATAGAAACCCTTAACAGTAATTTTACCCTAAAAATAGTTTTTTTAAATTATTATAATAATTTATTACATAGTTATTTGTAAAATTGAATTAACAAACCTTGGTCCTATTTTACCCCTGAAATAATTTCGGAAGATAAAAGTAGTTTTACAGTTGGTAAAGAGGATGTTTGTAACCTGTTTAACAGGTTACAAAGTTGTACGCAGTCCAAGTATTTAACAATGCTTTATTTCATTCGGATAATGAACAAACATTTCTCTGCTGAAAGGTACTAATATAATATTAGCTACTACTGCAACTGGTGAATGTTTAAAGCGGCAAATTGTTATGGGCAGACAAAAAATATACGAAATACAACCCCTGACTAAACAACATACATCTTCCAGAATAAAATAATAACACTCTACTGTATTATTTATTGCTCAACCACACCCGTCCACCTCCACCGCACACTCAGTTCGTTGTTCAGTTTATGCTCAGTAGAAACTACCATATTGCAAATGTAACCAATAGAACATATCGAATACGACAGCTTGGTAACTGAGGTATTTATTTTAATTTATAGTTAGTAGATTTTATGGAACGAGTAGTCTGTGTACTCTTCACTATTTTATGGAACGAGTAGTCTGTGTACTCTTCACTATTTTATGGAACGAGTAGTCTGTGTACTCTTCACTATTTTATGGAACGAGTAGTCTGTGTACTCTTCACTATTTTATGGAACGAGTAGTCTGTGTACTCTTCACTATTTTATGGAACGAGTAGTCTGTGTACTCTTCACTGTTTTATGGAACGAGTAGTCTGTGTACTCTTCACTGTTTTATGGAACGAGTAGTCTGTGTACTCTTCACTGTTTTATGGAACGAGTAGTCTGTGTACTCTTCACTATTTTATGGAACGAGTAGTCTGTGTACTCTTCACTATTTTATGGAACGAGTAGTCTGTGTACTCTTCACTATTTTATGGAACGAGTAGTCTGTGTACTCTTCACTATTTTATTCGATACTAGCTGAACCCGGCGGACGTTGTCTCGCCTTTCATTTTCATAAAAAGTAAACTGCAAAACAAATAATTATTTATTTTTTATTTTCACGTTTCACCACATGTTTTAATTACCGAGGAAAAAAGGTTAACACCAAATACAGATCACCTGATCAAGTAAAAGTAGTGTGTGCTACACTCTCAAGGTGAAATGTAGAACTACAATAAATCAAAACATATTCAGTACTGTTGTTGTGAGAACTTCAATCTGCTTATACATTAAACCACACAGTCATATGTTTTTTGTAAACAATTCAGATTCTCCATTTGAATAACATGGGATCTTTAGGAGCCCGTGGGGCGAAACCCTGTGGACGGATCTGCATCAAACTTCACAGAAACCATCTCGGGAGTATACAGGACAACATCCTAAAGTTTCATGGCGATCGGTTGGATGGTTTGGCAGCGCATAAACTTCAAACATATATATACAAACATCCTCTTTTATAAATATAGATTAATTCGTATATCTGTGAGGATAAATTTCATGATGTTCGTAGGTTAGAAAAATAAATCTAAGTGTAATTTAAATGTAAACACTAAGAAACACTAAAAATCGTATAATAACTAACACAAAAACAGCTACTGAAAACATAAATACTGCAGCTGCACACAAATTTTGTTTGTTTTTAGCCACAACATAAGACACACACTTTACTATCTATCAGCTGGTTTATTTGTATGAACATAAAAGATGTTTAGAGTCAGTTTTTATTTGATTGATCTTCTCTGCACTGTTTATTCTTACGTAAGTATCGATTTGTCCATCCCTTACACTTTATTATGTGTATAAATGTTGGAGTTGCCGCAATTGTATGACTTACTGTAATTTGGCCTTGTTTAAGCCAACCACTAGCCTCACTCCCTCACTGTTCCTTTCTACGACATTTGTGCCTACATAGATTTCATGTATGTCCGGAATGTTTGTGTAGGTTAGCAGAACAGTTCTGCCAACCCTAATAATCCGAGCAAATAACAAATATAGTAATTACAGTACCAGATATTTTTTACATATTTTGTCCTTTTATTATTATTTACATAGGCATTTTTGGGTTTATGAGAAAAATCGATCGGTGATTAAAAATGGACGTATGAAAAAATAACTTTATAATTATTTAATTTACTAGTATAATTACCGTGCGCTAAATAGTCATTTTTCACTGTCGTGATAATAAATAATTCTTGAAGCTCTTTTTACTAGTAGGGATTATAATTTGATAGAGTAAAATGACTCAAACGCTCCAGTAATGTTAATTTTACTTTCTCCCATATGTGTTAGCATATAGAAAGTATTGTGATCGTCCAAACAAATTGTTTTACAAGTTGGTCTAAAAATCCAATTTAGGGTCTCCTGAACCCAAAATAGTGTTTTTTTCCGAACAAAATTTTGATGTCTGTCCGTTATGTGTGTCTGTCTGTGTGTATGTGCAGTTCCCTGGAGACCAAACGGATGGATAAATTTTTATTAAATTTGGTATGTAGGTGTATCTCTCTCTCTCTCTCTCTCTCTCTCTCTCTCTCTCTCTCTCTCTCTCTCTCTCTCTCTCTCTCTCTCTCTCTCTCTCTCTCTCTCTCTCTCTCTCTCTCTCTCTCTCTCTCTCTCTCTCTCTCTCTCTCTCTCTCTCTCTCTCTCTCTCTCTCTCTCTCTCTCTCTCTCTCTCTCTCTCTCTCTCTCTCTCTCTCTCTCTCTCTCTCTCTCTCTCTCTCTCTCTCTCTCTCGCTCGCTCGCTCGCTCGCTCTCTTTAATTTTAGTTTCTTTTATTTTTATAAGCAAAAACATACAAAAATGTGATTTTATAAAAAACGGCCCTAATGATTTTGATTAAATTTTCAGGAAATATGTAAATTACACTTTAAATATTTCATTAAAAACCACATGTCTATAACCTGACTAGGTTTTTAGTTACGGCAAAAAAATATATTTGGGTATCAAACTGGTAATTTTAAAATTTTAATTTTTTAGTGTTTAATATGGGGAAAGTTTGTGCCAATTCTTTGGAACCATTTATTTATTGTGAAACAGTTCAGTAACAAAGTTTCCTCATCATACATTTGTATCTGATGTTTGGAGATCTGGACGTTGTTTTGGAAAGGTTTCGTAAAATAAAAATTACTCTCTCTATAACTGGGATGTTAAAGCCTTTAATACTATTAAAATGACAATACATGATTTCATAATTATACTTAAAATAGCTTATACATATTCGAAATTCCTGTTGATTACGAATGTAAGTACATCACCTCCTTAAGTCAGAACTACTTCCCATGATTATCAAGGCCAACGTAGATAGTTTAAACCACCAAAATTTGCTTGTTTCTTAAGAACATCTTGAGCGATTGTGGAGTTTCTCCGGGCCCGAGGCTACGCAAAGTAGGGCTTGTTGCGTTTCTAAACGTGATGGACGGTCGGAGACAATGGCTGGACGTCGTGATGCAGGGAGGAATGTGAAAGCGGATACTGGTCGAGAATATTGATCGCCCCCGGAGTCTGTCGCGTCACCCGCAGTCACCTCACCGCTTGCCAAATAATCACATCCTCTCGCCCTCCCTCTCAGAGTGACATTTAAATGTCTTCGTGCCACTGGTGTAAAGGTTCTCATCCAGCTTCTATCCTCAAGTGATACACCTCACCGCTTGCCAAATAATCACATCCTCTCGCCCTCCCTCTCAGGGTAACATTAAAATGTCTTCGTGCCACTGGTGTAAAGGTTCTCATCCAGCTTCTATCCTCAAGTGATACACCTCACCGCTTGCCAAATAATCACATCCTCTCGCCCTCCCTCTCAGAGTGACATTTAAATGTCTTCGTGCCACTGGTGTAAAGGTTCTCATCCAGCTTCTATCCTCAAGTGATACACCTCACCGCTTGCCAAATAATCACATCCTCTCGTCCTCCCTCTCAGAGTGACATTTAAATGTCTTCGTGCCACTGGTGTAAAGGTTCTCATCCAGCTTCTATCCTCAAGTGATACACCTCACCGCTTGCCAAATAATCACATCCTCTCGCCCTCCCTCTCAGAGTGACATTTAAATGTCTTCGTGCCACTGGTGTAAAGGTTCTCATCCAGCTTCTATCCTCAAGTGATGCGCCTCACCGCTTGCCAAATAATCACATCCTCTCGCCCTCCCTCTCAGAGTGACATTTAAATGTCTTCGTGCCACTGGTGTAAAGGTTCTCATCCAGCTTCTATCCTCAAGTGATGCGCCTCACCGCTTGCCAAATAATCACATCCTCTCGCCCTCCCTCTCAGGGTAACATTAAAATGTCTTCGTGCCGCTGGAGCGAAGGTTCTCATCCAGCTTCTATCCTCAAGTGATACACCTCACCGCTTGCCAAATAATCACATCCTCTCGCCCTCCCTCTCAGGGTAACATTAAAATGTCTTCGTGCCGCTGGAGCGAAGGTTCTCATCCAGCTTCTATCCTCAAGTGATACACCCTACCGCTTGCCAAATAATCACATCCTCTCGCCCTCCCTCTCAGGGTAACATTAAAATGTCTTCGTGCCGCTGGAGCGAAGGTTCTCATCCAGCTTCTATCCTCAAGTGAGTCACCCTACTGCTTGAAAAATAATCACATCCTCTCGCCCTCCCTCTCAGGGTAACATTAAAATGTCTTCGTGCCGCTGGAGCGAAGGTTCTCATCCAGCTTCTATCCTCAAGTGATACACCTTACCGCTTGCCAAATAATCACATCCTCTCGCCCTCCCTCTCAGAGTGACATTTAAATGTCTTCGTGCCACTGGTGTAAAAGGTCTCATCCAGCTACTATCCTCAAGTGATACACCTTACCGCTTGCCAAATAATCACATCCTCTCGCCCTCCCTCTCAGGGTAACATTAAAATGTCTTCGTGCCGCTGGAGCGAAGGTTCTCATCCAGCTTCTATCCTCAAGTGAGTCACCTTACTGCTTGACAAATAATCACATCCTCTCGCCCTCCCTATCAAGGTAACATTTAAATGTCTTCGAGCCACTGGAGCGAAGGTCCTCATCCAGCTTCTACCCTCATGTGACAGTCACCTTACCTCTTGCCAAATAATCACATTATCTATCAGCCAATTTCTTCATCTTTCCATCAATCATGTAAATCTCAAATATAGTGTTCCCATCTTTTGGAATGGATGATTGCTCTTTTAATAATACGTATTAACTTTTCGTTTAATGTGTGAGTAGACGAGAATTACCTTGCACACATAAGGACAGTAAACTCAGACCAACTTCTGTAAACTGACGCAATTCTAAATGCTCTGATCCTTTAAACAGATGTGATTGTATTCCTGTAACAAGCGTAGGGCGTCCTGCCATATATCATACTCAGGCAAAACCATGGAGGGAATAATGGACGTTAGTGATCTTTGTCCACCCAGATACATCATCAGCAACCAAGGTGGTTGGCTTCTGACAACACAGAATCCTCTCATAAACTATATAAAATCTGCTCAAAAGTAAACTGACTGTCGGCATACTCTCCCAGAGTAAATTCAGAGTATGCCGATCATAAATATTACTTCTGCACCTAATATTTCACTGACCTTCTTACCATCTCAACATGCGAATGCTACTCCTCTTCCCCCTCTAATTTCTGCACACCTACCGTGACCTACCAACACGTATGCTAAATATCTAGTCTTACTCATCTAGTAACCACTTGTAGCTTATGGCAAATTACCCACCGGCGCACTAGCACTCCCTACTTGTAGCTAACCAACTAGTAGGCCTTCTCCTTAGTACATTTGTGGCTTGTATTAACGAACCAATGAATTAAACTTCTATTGGAGAAGTAAATATTTTAATCATTTTCATTTTGATACCCAATAAGCTCGTCCCACTCTATTTTACCTATTTTTACTTAGTAGGTAAAATTGAACATATTCGGCTGTTTATTCCACCCGACAGTACGCTCTCTATTTATAAGCTATTACATACATTTTATTTAAAGAAGATTAAAAGATTTAAGAAAGATTAGACTTAAAAAAACTTCGGTTTGACATGAGAATGATGCTATCGTATAAGAAAACTTAGCAAATATATTGATGCAATCCTTTAGTCTCGTGGATACTTTGCTATGGCATACATTATTACCATTGGGTGTGGTGATTGATGCAATCCTTTAGGTTCGTGGATACTTTGCTATAGCATACATTATTACCATTGGGTGTGGTGATTGATGCAATCCTTTAGGTTTGTGGATACTTTGCTATGGCATACATTATTACCATTTGGTACAGTGATTGATGCAATTCTTTAGGTTCGTGGATACTTTACTATACATACATTATTACCATTGGGTGTGGTGATTGATGCAATCCTTTAGGTTTGTGGATACTTTGCTATGGCATACATTATTACCATTTGGTACAGTGATTGATGCAATCCTTTAGGTTCGTGGATACTTTACTATGCATACATTATTACCATTGGGTGTGGTGATTGATGCAATCCTTTAGGTTTGTGGATACTTTGCTATGGCATACATTATTACCATTTGGTACAGTGATTGATGCATTCCTTTAGGTTCGTGGATACTTTACTATGCATACATTATTAGTCTACCATTGGGCGTGGGGATTGATGCAATCCTTTAGGTTTGTGGATATTTTGCTACGCATACATTATTACTATTGGGTGTGGGGATTGATGCAATCCTTTAGGTTCGTGGATTATTACCATTGGGTGTGGAGGCAGGCAGAAAATGCTCTGGTTAATATATAAATAAACTATAAATAGAATAAGAAGAAAAAGAAATAATATATAGAATAAAAGACTTTTTTGCACGTACTGATTTCAATGTAATTGCAATTTTATTAGACCTTTCTTACTTTTGTATTTAATTATGACAATATTATTATTTGATTTTAGATTTAGTTAATAATTTAAGCTATGCCGATTAAGATATACATCTTGTTTATAACAAATGTATCAACTCAATCAAATGAAATTTGAAATATCGCACACTCCTAACCGAGTAACACACCCAGTACTACAATCCTCAACGGCTACTCCATTTTGTAGTGTTTACTGTAGATGGGATAATAGGGGGGTCAAAAATTACAAAACAACGCCACTTAAAGCTACAGACTAGACGAAAATATGAGTAATTTAAATCATTGAAGCTCTTCTTAAAACACGAGGAGGCAACACTTATCTCCCAGAGAGAAACTATTCATAGGCCTGTGAGGTACGAGGGCCTTCATCAGCGATGTGAACCATCGGAAGGATTTCATGTTGAGGAACAAGTACAAAAATATATAGTTATTATGGTGATTTAATGTTGGCAAACCACGTACGCCATCCACAAATATATAGTTATTATGGTGATTTAATGTTGGCAAACCACGTACGCCATCCACAAACCACGTACGCCATCCACAAACCTAGAGGTTTTACAGGGACTAAGTCGATCACCATAGTAGCATTGTAAATTCTTGTATTTGTACTATAATAATTTTGTCTTTTGTAACGTTTTATTGTTTATAATTTATTATATGCTAATTAAGATTTAATTATAATTTTAACTATAGTAGGCTAAGTTTTCGATTGTGTCTCTTATTGATATTGGTTCGAGTATTGTTGTTAGTATATTTTTTTACTTAGAGTTTGTGTTGTATTTGGAATTTACTTATTGATCGCGTATTCACCTTCCTATCCACTTTATCTGGGAGCAGAGAGACGTGACGTGAAGTGAACGTGTCACTCACACACAGCGATCAGTTGGCAATACTGATTAGCAGTTGAATGGGGTACATAAGTCTATGTAGGAAAATATATAAGTTGATATATACAGAATGAAGTATTGTGGATGGAGACTGTGATGATCGTCTACTGCTACTTCTATGTAGTGTCAGTCTTTAACGAGCATGATATTCGTTTCAGTATAAATAAAAAAAAAATTAGTAAAATATTTAAAAAGATGAGTAAAGTCAAACATTTAAAGGATTTATATGTGGTTTTTCTAACTACAGGTAAATTTTTATACAGTGTGTTTGAAAAGTGTGGGGCAAAACTTCAGGAAATGATTAAACACATCTTCATAGGAACTTTTTTGTTTATTTTTAGTTATTTAATCGGACGTTCTCGAGTTGCGCGCTTTATGACCTAGGGTCCGTAAAGGGATGCTCGAGTTGCGCGCAGTACCCAAGAGGGCCATAAAACTAGTGCTCGAGTTGCGCGCAGCTACCTGCGCCATACCTGATGACAGCTTATCATGGTTTAGTTTACAGTCATCTCTCATATGGTCTGGCTTTGTGGGGAGGCTGCTCTGCCACAAACCTGACCAGAATATTTAGAATTCAAAAAATGGCAGTTAGAATAATTAGCAAATTACATTATAGAGAGTCGTGTAGGCCAGTATTTAAACGGTTAAACCTGCTGACGTTGCCTTGCCTCTATATTTTAGAGACAGCAACATATTGTATGTTTAAAACTGCACTGACAAGAGGCAGAGATATTCACAATCATCATACTAGAAGCAGGGATATATACAGAATTGGAAATCACAGGACGGTAGTCTACGAACACCTACCCTCACAGATTGGTGTTCGTATAATTAACAGACTCCCAGAATGTATTAAAAATGCTACAACGCCCAAGGCGTTTAAGAACCGTCTCAAGAAATGTTTGGCCAAACTGGCATTTTATAGTGTAGACGAGTTTTTTTCATATAATTGGGAAGCCACTGAATTTTAAAATTGATACTGGAGGACATTTTGGAGGTATAATTGGCGAATGAATGGGAATTTGGGTGCGTGAAAAAAAAATGTATGTTTGAAAGTGTTATTGTGATTGAATGGATGGCAAATTTTATTTTATTTATTAATGACTATTGCGATACAATTTTGTCAATTGTTAACAAGATGCAATAAAAAAAAAATATATATATATATATATATATTATTATACCCTCAATGAAATGACTAAAGTTTCCAATATTCTAATAAATTATGTTCATACTGAAACTAACTTTATATATCATGAATTAAATACAAATACTAAATATTCTATATCAACAACTAAATAAATATACTAAATATAAAACCATTTACAGTACTTCAAGTGTGCAATCAATTCTAACAATTAATATTGCAGAGTGAAATTAGTTGTTGTCGACTGTTAACGACGACTTCTAATGATTAGACATATCATTTTCAAAATTAATTTTACCTATTTTTTGTTTTGTTTGTATTATGATGTTTCGTTGATAATATACGGTAATAATAGATTAACGTATATTTTGTATACAACGAACATAACATTTTCACGTTTTGCTGATTACATTGTGGAAACCTACGTAGATGAAGACAATTCCACATTTCCACCACAACTAATATAGGCTTCTCCTTCGTCCGATTTGTGGAGGACTACAAATGCATGTTGAGGCCTTTCATAGTAATTTTAACAATTTATGTCCATCCCCACATCCAAAACTATTTGTTTTTATTAAATGTTTGTTGGCAAATTCAAAGAGACACACATATTTTACAAAACACAAGTGGACATGTCATTAGGGCAAAAGACACGTAATAGAAAAAGATTCATCAATGAAAAAAAATACTCAGTACCAGAACAAAGCCATTAGTCAACTCGATTTTATGACATGTATAGGCTTCAAAGTATCTGTGTAGATGTATTATGTAATAATGATTTTTGTTTAATCTTGAATTTTGACATCAATAAAGAATATCATTCAACTTTCAACTAATGTAAGGCCTATTATTGTAACCTTTGTACTTGACGTTTCTCTAAGAAACATAAATTATAAACTATAATTATTTTTATTTGAAAAGTATACATTAATATGCACTAAGGAAACGTTAGAGCATATTATACTGTTTTAACGAGCTTAATAATCAATATTGAATTTTTATAGTGCAAAACCATTCAACATAGTAGAATATTGCTTCTCTTAAAAAATGTTTAGTTTTCAGATACCTTCATTATATAAGAGATAAGAAAATCTTTGTCTCATCAATATATTTATTAATATGTAAGAAAGTTCAAGGATAACGTGTAATCCTCCTTCAGGGTAGTATAATCAATCTAGTAAAAATAATTTCAGTGTCTATACAAAAGGGCGAAAGCAACTCGTTAACGGCCACTTAATCATTTCCAGAAGTTTTGCCCCACACTTTTCAAACACCCTGTATAAAATACCTGTAGTTAATAAAATTACATTTAAATGCTTTAAATGTTTGACTTTATTCATCTTTTAAAATATTTTATAAATTTTTTATATATATATATATATTTTTTTAAGTTTATAAGATAAGTTTCGCATAGTTTGGCGGCTGTCAGTCTGTATGTGTGTTTAAAAAAATACCTTATCTCCAAACGGTATTATCTATAGTTTTGAAACTTGACACAAATATTGACCTTCACGCCACCTAATATACTCTAAAATTATAAAATAATATTTTCACGCTTTTCAAAATGGCGGCTGTTTAAAAAGTTTAATGCTAAATTTTATGAAAACCAAAGCAAAAATAAAATTTTACAATACCTAATTTTTAGCTTAAAAAGAGGCAAATCTTTTGGTACCTTATTTATTACAATCAGACAGTATAACTGATACTATGTTATTTTTTTATTATGTGTAACATGTTTTTGCGACTGTTTTATACTTGTGTTTATTGACTTGAACAAAACCACCAGTCAAATTTAGCACACAATCAGAAAAATTTCATTTTCTCAGTTATTTACTATCCGATTGTAACAAATAAAGTGCCAAAATATTTAACGTTTTTTAAGGTAAATATTAGGTATCTTGACAACTTTCTGTTTTTACTTTGATTTTCATAAAATTTAGCATTAAAAGTGATAAATGGCCGCCATTTTGAAACGGGCGAAAATATTGTTTTATATTTTTAAAGAACATTAGGCTGCTTAAAGTTAAATATTTGTGTCAAGTTTCAAAAGTATAGCTAATACCGTTTAGGAGCTAAGGTATTTTTTAAAGAACACACGTAGAGACAAGACACACGTAGAGACAAGACACACGTAGAGACAAGACACGCGTAGGGACAAGACACGCGTAGAGACAAGACACGCGTAGAGACAAGACACGCGTAGAGACAAGACACGCGTAGAGACAAGACACGAGTAGAGACAAGACACGCGTAGAGACAAGACACGCGTAGAGACAAGACACGTGTAGAGACAAGACACACGTAGAGACAAGACACACGTAGAGACAAGACACACGTAGAGCCAAGACACGCGTAGAGACAAGACACACGTAGAGACAAGACACGCGTAGAGACAAGACACGCGTAGAGACAAGACACGCGTAGAGACAAGACACGCGTAGAGACAAGACACGCGTAGAGACAAGACACGCGTAGAGACAAGACACGCGTAGAGACAAGACACGCGTAGAGACAAGACACGCGTAGAGACAAGACACGAGTAGAGACAAGACACGCGTAGAGACAAGACACGCGTAGAGATAAGACACGAGTAGAGACAAGACACGCGTAGAGACAAGACACGCGTAGAGACAAGACACACGTAGAGCCAAGACACGCGTAGAGACAAGACACGAGTAGAGACAAGACACGCGTAGAGACAAGACACGCGTAGAGACAAGACACGTGTAGAGACAAGACACACGTAGAGACAAGACACACGTAGAGACAAGACACGCGTAGAGACAAGACACGCGTAGAGACAAGACACGCGTAGAGACAAGACACGCGTAGAGACAAGACACGAGTAGAGACAAGACACGCGTAGAGACAAGACACGCGTAGAGACAAGACACGTGTAGAGACAAGACACACGTAGAGACAAGACACACGTAGAGACAAGACACACGTAGAGCCAACACACACGTAGAGACAAGACACACGTAGAGACAAGACACACGTAGAGACAAGACACACGTAGAGACAAGACACACGCCAAACTAAGCGAGATAAGAGACAGATATCTTCATAGGATTGTTTTTGTTTAATAATATGCTTAATAAACGAGGAAGTTTTCCCCGTACTTTTCAAACACCCAGTATTGGTTCTGATACAACTATACAGTACATCATATGAGATTATAAATACTGTATTCCAACACAAATATTCTACCTGTATTGGTTCTGATACAACTATACAGTACATCATATGAGATTATAATTACTGTATTCCAACTCAAATATTCTACCTGTGAAATACGAGTACGCTGATGCTGAAAGGGGTGTTTATGTTTGTCTAAGTAAACAGCGCATCTTAACAGTGATTGCTATTATCACTGTAAAACGTCTTTGTTATAAGATCACGTTTCCATAATTTTTGAAAGAGAAAATACTGGCTCTTCTATGGTAAAATTTCTATTCATTACTTCTTAGATATAATACAACCATCCATGTATATAAGAATAACTAGATCGGTGTCTGCAGCGGTGGCACTGGCGCGTATTCGGTCCACCTTCCCCCTCCCCTTGGTTGGATAAATATTGATAATACTTTTATAAATCGGATGAACATTAGTTTTGGTGTGGACTTTTTTTATTCCTGGCAAGCCTTTGTTTTTGAGTTGATAGTTAGTTTATAAAAGATTTTTTAATCATTTTTTTTGAATATATATATTACAATTAGTATAAGCCATATACCACTCACTCACTCACTCACTGATCACAAAATTTCAAAAACCACCGAACGGACTTCCACGAAATTTTAAAGTAAGTTAGCTTTAGAATCGAAGGGACCCACTAAGAAAGGATTTTTCGAAATTCCATTCCTAAGGGGTACAAACAGCCCCTCAAAATTTTCTTTTTTCTATAAGAATAACATTGAGTTGATTTTAGTAAGCTGTAATTAATAACAGCTGTTAAACAAATAAACATGTTTATTTTATATATTTGACATATAATGCATTAAGAGTTTAATCGTCAGTTGTTAAAAAAACACACATTTGAAATAGGCTAAGTAATACCCTATACTAATAAATAGATAGCAAGGCAAGTAGTGTGAGTGAAATACTGTAAATAATTTAATATTGTAATTTTACTTTATATGGTTAATCTACTATTATTTGCAGTCAAAGTCACATGCCGAGGCCGAAGGCCGAGGTGTATCGAGCGCAGCGAGAGTTATGATTGGCACGCGAAGCGAGCAGGGGTGTCTCATAGTAATTTATATTTTTTAGAAATCTCGTTCATGTTTACGTGCATCAATGGATGTGCGAAAAAATACTTATTTATAATATTTTCAATTAAAATCTGAATAACCAGACCTGATACAAACCTGTAACCTAAGCATTGAAATATTGGCCTGTATGACTATCGTTTCATGTTACCTATTTATTAGGTAATATGCCTAGAATTATGTTATTTGATAATCTTGCGAGGAAGTAGAACATTAGTTTTGTTGGATTAAAACAAAATTTAAACAAGCTTCTTTAAAAACATATAGAACCAATCAAGTGCATAATAAATACAAAATTATGAGATACTTTCTGTTTGATAATTTGTAACAATTAATTGTTAACTATGAACTGTTTTCAAATTTGTTTTGTGATTTCCCCAAAAAGTTAAAATATTTTATTTACTCTGTAACTTTTAATACACACATGTTTAATAAACCTACTGTTTTAATACTTAAATTACTGTTCATAAATATTCTATTCCTAAAAATATATCAAATACAATAAATTGCAAAATGTATATTCACGTAAATGAAATGATAATATTTCATTTGATATACTACCATTAAACACACATATATATAAAATGACCAATAACCTGCTTACTTGTTATTGGGTGAGCAATATTAAGCTGTCATAGACGCATCGTTTTAAATAATTTATTACTGTTAATTATATTTATTTCCTCGAAATTTAAAAATATAAAAATAATTTGCGTCTTTATTCTCGTAACGTAATGATAATACTTGAGCTTTTATAGACCTTCTGTTTTAATAAATTAATAATGTTCATAAATGTTTTTCCCTCAACATTTATTAAATGTAATAGTTTGAAAAATTAATTTCATTCATAACCTAACTTTTATGAATTCAAAAGCTCAAACAGTATAGTTTTCTATTGTTTCTATGGTCTAATAACTATAATCTCCATTGTTAGCAAATCTAAATTCGTTTGTAATGAAATGTATTTTTAGGTAATTGAAAGCAAACATAAGGTGTAGAGAATTATAATAAATTTACATATAATTAAAAAAATAATCAACAATGTTTTGGTTAGTTAGAGCGGCGGCAGCTCTTTTTGCCAACCAAGTAGTAGGGGAATAATTGATCGGTGGCCGGACCGCAGTCCTACCACGGAGCTAAGTCGGCCTTAGTTTGTAACAATGACTAATTTGCTCATCTACACTCATCACACTCATTCGAAATCCATATTCGCCCATATCTTGACGATCGGCGTCTTACGAATAAATAAATAAACAAGCGATCTAGTTATTCTTATATACATATACGAAGAAAACACACAACATAACCTCAAACTAACATTGTCAACATTGAGGTAATACCCTCTATAGTCAAGTTCACAACTGATTTTCACTATCACTAAAATCTGTTGATTGCTTATTACGTGTTTGATTTGAGATTCATGCCGAAAATTTGAGATTGTTGTATTTTTTGAGTTTTAATTTTAACTACTTAGGACTTAGGAAAGACTTAGGTTTCATGTTATATATTTAATAAATATAAAAAACATATTGAATTTTTTTCATACCTTTGGCTAATTCACACCCACAGTCACATCGGGACCTATTGAGGCGACGTTTCTGCTTTTGCTGTCAAATTGGAGTTTTGCTGGAAAGAACATTTTTTTAAGGTAGTTCACTGGTAAAAAGCAATCAAAGTTGTTCCAATTCTCGTTTCTACTGCGCTACTACGCTATATCTGGATATTTATAAAAATTAAGTTATGAATTTGATCTGTTTGCAGATTTTTGTTTCACATCGCGTTTTATTTGTATGGAGCATTAATGCATGCGTATTAATTAATAACATGTGATTTTATAAAGTTAAACAATTACATTCGTGTATTTTATAAATGTAATAGCTTGTAATAGTTGATAAGTTTTTAATAGTTACATTTAAATTTGCTAACAATCTTATACAATTTGTTGTAGCCTATAGTTGTTCTTTATTGTTGTTAAAATGTTCTATTATAAACATAAATTTTCTCACGTCGTTTTAAGAATACGCCTGGAAATGTTTGTGGTATTTCCCCTAAAAATCCTCTCTTCACATTCTGTAAGAAATTACTATTACTCCCAGATAATTTAAGTCTGCAGAGGCTGTCAACCATGTTGTTTTAATCCAACAATGATATTTGCGAATCCATATTTTTCGCTATTCATTGACCAAACGTTGTGTATGCGTCATGCGATGTCAATTTAAACGTTATTATATTGAGCATTGGGTTTACTTTCGATATTTTGAATATATTCACCTTATTTTGAATAATAGCCTGGATGAAAATAAAACCTTCAAACTAAATATTTTATATTTTATGAAACTAATTAGGAATACGCAAATAAGTTCCAAAGCGCAATTTCATTCTTTATCAAACGCAGTTTGTTTTAAAAAAATCCGTTTAAAAATAACTGTGTAATTTGGATGCACGTGATCGTATGTCCAGTTCAAAAATAACTTTGTTCTTATGGGTTTAAAACCAACATGGCCGAAGGTCTCTACAGACTCTTAGTGTTGGTTTTATTATATCAAGGGAGATTAGTTAATTGATTCGCACTAATGGTTATATTCTTACACATATTAGATTTCCAACATGTTTTACTACTGTTACTAAAAAGATTTTAAAAACATGTAAACTTCAAAATATTCATATTATGCTTGTTGGCAGCCGTCAATTGTCAAAATTGAAAATATGATATGATCTTAGTAGTAGTGTTATGGACATTCGGGGTCGTCCCATGATGAGTTTGCGTCCAGTAGTGAGGCGAATGTCAGTTCGGATTTCTTCGGCAACCTTCGGTTTCGGCTACCTTCCTAGGAGTGCGGGGGCATATTTTACGACCACCATCCACTTCCGGCCACCCTTAAAAAGGGTGACGTCATATTTTTATTAATATAATAATCATTACAAATATCTTTGGTAATCCAATAATTAATAATCCATATCTTTATCAATATAACAATTAATAATCCATATCTTTATTATACCTTACCTTACCTAGCTGGCCACTCAAACCCAAGTTGGTTTTTGGCCTCACCAACAGCTTGACGCCATCTTTGTCGGTCATCCATCATGTCCTCTGTAGCTCTTATGTGTCTCATGTCTTTTTGGACTTGGTCCCACCAGCGAAGTCTTGGTCGTCCTAAAGGTCTTCTTCCTCTTGGTATATCTTCCAAAGCTGCTCTTAAATTGGAGTTCCTGTTTCTTCTGTGAACATGGCCTGCCCATCTTAGTCTTTGACTTTTAATTGTTGCAATTATGTCTGGGTCTGTATAGAGTTCTCGTAATTCTCGGTTTTTTCTTATCCTCCACGTACCATTTTCTAATATGGGTCCAAAAATCCTCCTTAGAACTTTGTTTTCAAAGGTTATTAATTTCCTTACCGTTTGTTTGGACAGTGCCCAAGTTTCCGATCCGTACATAACAACAGGAAGTATCATTGTTTTATATATTCTTAGTTTTGTTTTCTTAGAGAGTATTGTACTTTTTAGGAGGTTTTGAAGGGACCAGTAACACCTATTGCCACTGAGGATTCTTGAATTAATTTCTGTTTCCTCTGTATTATTTTCATTAATGATTACCCCTAGATACTTAAATTCTGTGCATTTTTTAAAGGAGTACGTTCCAACAACTAAAGAATTTTGGACTTGAGCTGTGTTTCTTCCAACAACTAAATATTTAGTTTTTTCTGTATTTATTAGTAGTCCTATTTTTTTGGCTTCTCTAATGAGGGTTTTTATTAATTCTTTTAGATCATTTTCACTTTCTGCCATGAGAACTACATCATCTGCATAAGCCAGAATATTCATTCTATTGCCTACTTCAAGGCCGAGGTGTTGCTGGTTGACTTCCTTTAAAGCTCCTTCTATAGCTAAATTGAACAACAAAGGTGAGAGCCCATCTCCTTGTCTTACTCCAGTGTTGACCATGAATTCTTGAGTGTACTCGTTATTAATGATTACTTTGCATTTAGACCCCTCTGTGCAATGCTTTGCTAGTGTAATAAGCTTTTCTGGTATGCCATGTTGTTGCATATATTTCCATAATTGTTTTCTATTAATACTGTCATATGCTTTACTAAAATCAACAAATAGCATATGCGCTGTCTTATTAAATTCCCAATATTTGGATAGTACTTGTTTTAGGATGAATATTTGATCTGTTGTGGATCTTTGGGATCTGAAGCCAGCTTGATAATCTCCAAGAATTTCTTCTGCATAATCTACTATTCTATTATTAATTATTTTGGACAATACTTTGTAGGCACAACTTATTAGTGATATTCCTCTATAGTTATTGCAGTCTAGCTTATCTCCTTTTTTATAAATTGGGACGACTACTGCAGCTTTCCATTCCTCAGGAATTTTTTCTGTTTCCCAGATATTCAAAATTAATTCTTTATTATAATATTCAATAAATATGTATTTACATAACTATATTCTCATAAATTATAACATACAGTACATTCTTTTACAGTAATTTCCCATATTGCGTAACGCTCCACACTGCCTCGTACAGACATGAAAATGTTACGTAGGCCTAACACACGACTGCCTCGTACTTACACTGTATTGTCGGTAGAATGTTAGTACAAACGCCTCTGAAGGAACGTCAACCTCCTCTACCTGCTCAGAGGTCACTGTTTGATTTTTACGGGTAAACAAAGAGGCTCCCACAGGTCTAAACCATATGCCCCTGTGTTCCCTAGGTCTGCTCTAGTTCATGGGGTGTAGTTATGTTCCAAGATGTTCCCTAGGTCTGTAGTTCATGGGGCGTAGTTATGTCCCAAGATGTTCCCTAGGTATTTAGTTCATGGGGCGTAGTTATGTTCTAAGAAGTTCCCTAGGTCTGTAGTTCATGGGGCGCAGTTTTGTCCAAGAAGTTCCCTAAATCTGTAGTACATGGGGCGTAGTTATGTACCAAGATGTTCCCTAGATCTGTAGTTCATGGGGCGTAGTTATGTCCCAAGATGTTCCCTAGATCTGTAGTTCATGGGGCGTAGTTATGTCCCAAGATGTTCCCTAGATCTGTAGTTCATGGGGCGTAGTTATGTCCCAAGATGTTCCCTAGATCTGTAGTTCATGGGGCGTAGTTATGTCCCAAGAAGTTCCCTAGATATGTAGTTCATGGGGCGTAGTTATGTTCCAAGAAGTTCCCTAGGTGTGTAGTTCACGGGGTGTAGTTATGTCCCAAGAAGTTTCATAGATCTGTAGTTCATGGTGCGTAGTTTTGTCCCAATAAGTTCCCTAGGCCAGTAGTTCACGGAGCGTAGTTTTGTCCTAAGATGTTCCCTAGGTCTGTAGTTCATGGGGCGTAGTTATGTCCCAAGAAGATCACTAGATCTTTAGTTCATGGGGCGTAGTTTTGTCCCAAGAAGTTCCCTAGATCTGTAGTTCATGGGGCGTAGTTTTGTCCAAGAAGTTCCCTAGGTCTGTAGTTCATGGGGCGTAGTTTTGTCCAAGAAGGTCCCTAAATCTGTAGTTCATGGGGCGTAGTTATGTCCCAAGATGTTCCCTAGATCTGTACTTCATGGGGCGTAGTTTTGTCTAAGAAGTTCCCTAGGTCTGTAGTTCATGGGGTGCAGTTTTGTCCAAGAAGTTCCCTAAATCTGTAGTTCATGGGGCGTAGTTATGTCCCAAGATATTCCCTAGGTGTGTAGTTCATGGGGCGTAGTTTTGTCCCAAGAAGTTCCCTAGGTGTGTAGTTCATGGGGCGTAGTTATGTCTCAAGAAGTTCCCGAGATATGTAGTTCATGGGGCTTAGTTTTGTCCCAAGAAGTTCCCTAGATCTGTAGTTCATGGGGCGTAGTTTTGTCCAAGAAGTTCCCTAGGTCTGTAGTTCATGGGGCGTAGTTTTGTCCAAGAAGTTCCCTAAATCTGTAGTTCATGGGGCGTAGTTATGTCCCAATATGTTCCCCAGATCTGTACTTCATGGGGCGTAGTTTTGTCCAAGAAGTTCCCTAGGTCTGTAGTTCATGGGGCGCAGTTTTGTCCAAGAAGTTCCCTAAATCTGTAGTACATGGGGCGTAGTTATGTACCAAGATGTTCCCTAGATCTGTAGTTCATGGGGCGTAGTTATGTCCCAAGATGTTCCCTAGATCTGTAGTTCATGGGGCGTAGTTATGTCCCAAGATGTTCCCTAGATCTGTAGTTCATGGGGCGTAGTTATGTCCCAAGATGTTCCCTAGATCTGTAGTTCATGGGGCGTAGTTATGTCCCAAGAAGTTCCCTAGATATGTAGTTCATGGGGCGTAGTTATGTTCCAAGAAGTTCCCTAGGTGTGTAGTTCACGGGGTGTAGTTATGTCCCAAGAAGTTTCATAGATCTGTAGTTCATGGTGCGTAGTTTTGTCCCAATAAGTTCCCTAGGCCAGTAGTTCACGGAGCGTAGTTTTGTCCTAAGATGTTCCCTAGGTCTGTAGTTCATGGGGCGTAGTTATGTCCCAAGAAGATCACTAGATCTTTAGTTCATGGGGCGTAGTTTTGTCCCAAGAAGTTCCCTAGATCTGTAGTTCATGGGGCGTAGTTTTGTCCAAGAAGTTCCCTAGGTCTGTAGTTCATGGGGCGTAGTTTTGTCCAAGAAGGTCCCTAAATCTGTAGTTCATGGGGCGTAGTTATGTCCCAAGATGTTCCCTAGATCTGTACTTCATGGGGCGTAGTTTTGTCTAAGAAGTTCCCTAGGTCTGTAGTTCATGGGGTGCAGTTTTGTCCAAGAAGTTCCCTAAATCTGTAGTTCATGGGGCGTAGTTATGTCCCAAGATATTCCCTAGGTGTGTAGTTCATGGGGCGTAGTTTTGTCCCAAGAAGTTCCCTAGGTGTGTAGTTCATGGGGCGTAGTTATGTCTCAAGAAGTTCCCTAGATATGTAGTTCATGGGGCTTAGTTTTGTCCCAAGAAGTTCCCTAGATCTGTAGTTCATGGGGCGTAGTTTTGTCCAAGAAGTTCCCTAGGTCTGTAGTTCATGGGGCATAGTTTTGTCCAAGAAGTTCCCTAAATCTGTAGTTCATGGGGCGTAGTTATGTCCCAATATGTTCCCCAGATCTGTACTTCATGGGGCGTAGTTTTGTCCAAGAAGTTCCCTAGGTCTGTAGTTCATGGGGCGCAGTTTTGTCCAAGAAGTTCCCTAAATCTGTAGTACATGGGGCGTAGTTATGTACCAAGATGTTCCCTAGATCTGTAGTTCATGGGGCGTAGTTATGTCCCAAGATGTTCCCTAGATCTGTAGTTCATGGGGCGTAGTTATGTCCCAAGATGTTCCCTAGATCTGTAGTTCATGGGGCGTAGTTATGTCCCAAGATGTTCCCTAGATCTGTAGTTCATGGGGCGTAGTTATGTCCCAAGAAGTTCCCTAGATATGTAGTTCATGGGGCGTAGTTTTGTCTGGTAATTACGTTCACAGTCAGTAGTTTAAATTAGGTAATGTTGAAATCATGGCTACATGAAACTCTTTATTGACGATCACGATGTTTTGAGATATTTTACTTTTTTGCAAGACTATAAAAGTCTTTTATTGGCAAACCTATTAGACGTATATCATCACCCTACTTTTTAACGTTTAGGCGTACATTTAGTCTTATTGTCTAATATTAAACTCAAATTTGATTTGCAATTGAAAAAATTTAAGATTTAATGTTTTATATTTGGTAGTTTATATAGATTGCAAAAAATACATTGTCTAAATTCAATGTGCTGTTAAATTGCATTAAGTTAAATACAAATATATTCAGCAAATGTATTATAGAATTATACAGGTTGGGTGGAGAACAAATTTGATTGTTCATAAATGAATATTAAATGAGTGGTTCTCCCACCCACCCATACACGCACGGTAGTAATGGCCCTACCACCAACTCATACGCGTACGTATCCAGGAAATTTGTTCTCTAGTTTTATAAATGTGTGTTAGTTGATTATAGTAAGATGCACTAACGCTACGGAGCGATTACGTAAACGTAGTTAGAGGTAGATTTCCCTCGGTTGTGAGTCTTGAGGGTCGACCGAGGAGCTCCTGGTGACCTGAATGACGGTTACGACTCCGCTCAATATGATGGTTACCAAGCCAGGAACGATCTGAATATAGAAGCAATTAGTTAAATAACAAGAACGATCTGAGTTTCTGGATATTTACAGTTAGACGCCATCAGTCATGGAATTTATTTTATATATGTTATTACAATAATATCATTGTGTCCTCTCGAAGCCATTGTAAGACTACAATATGATTAGACCATTTTATAGGACTCGTTAAACATGAGTAATCTAATTTAACCAACCTACACGAGGTTGCTGTCTCATAACCGACATACACGAGGTTGCTGTCTCATAATCGACCTACACGAGGTTGCTGTCTCATAACCAACCTACACGAGGTTGCTGTCTCATAACCGACCTACACGAGGTTGCTGTATCATAACCGACCTACACGAGGTTGCTGTCTCATAACCGAAGAAAAAAATTTTCATTAGTTTATATCCAGATTAAGACTATATTATTTATTATTTAAAATTAACGGACATGATTTTGTATGTCGATAGCAGATCCCTGCCAGTGAAGTATGCTCGCTATAGGCGTGTAAGCAACGTTCACTCACTGATTGACCATACTGTACTTTTTACAAAACATCAGTACTACCAATCAATTATATGCAGCAAATATATGACTACATTTCACCTAATTTACAAATCTAGAGTACAATAATTTTGGACAGTAGAGTTTCAATCGTTAGTAATGATAAAACATAGAAAATGCTACAAAAGACCAATTAAATGTTTTAAAAATCTTGATTAGGCCCTATAGTATTTCTTTCGACCCCTCTCTGAACCATCATATTTCTTACAAGATTATCGAACAATTCCACGGAAGGAAATTGGGAAAAAAGTGATGGAGATTCGGAGGACGAAGCAGAACGGAGAGGGGACAGGCATTGTGGGCACAGTGCCCGTTATTGGGCAAGCCGAGCTGTTCATGGTCTTCTGGTATCTTGTCGTCACGGCTGACCGCTCACGGTTCGTCCGCCGAACAATTAGACCTTTCGGCCAAATCTGTTTTTGGTGTTGTGGGCGGGAAGCGACTTAGTGCTTTTACCTGTTTACTGGATTTGATGTATCCGGAGACTGCACTTTGGCGGAGAGATCTGCACTGCCACTGTCTCCGCTGGTCGCTAGATAGTAGTGTTCAAGGGCGACCGGCGATGCCCTCTCTAGCCTCTTGGTCGATCAACCTCTTGTCATCCATCATGTGGAAGTAAACATCCATTAAAGCGAACCTTGGCCATTTTCCTGTGACTATCTGTCGTTGACTTACTGGCATGTGGCCTCCAACACTATGATTCATGGAGACGTTGTAGAAATCAGTGCTGCTGGGTTCAAACGTTATTGTATTGTATAGTGTGGTTATAATAAGTATTTGTAACATATGGATTTTTACTAAATGTAGGCCCATTATGTTAAAAGAGTTACTTTCATCGTTGGCTGTTATTACCGATTAAATTTGGTCTGTGAACTGGACTGATAAAACTTAGATTTCAATTACTGACTGATTGAAATTAATTAGTAAACTTGCAAATAATAAATTCGTAAGATCTCAAATATTAAATTATATCGGTGCAGAAATTACGTTTATCTGAGTTTGAAGTTTGTTTAGCCTGTTTAGGCTATGCAAGTTTACGCGGACCGAGTGAACTCGGATGCGCGCACGCATCTTTCGGACGCCATTCGTAACGTGTCAACACTTGTCCCGAGCAGGTCTGTCCGAATAGATTCGGTCGTGGTAAAGTCGGATACGAGTGAACAGATTCATAGTTTAAAATGGCGGCTAATGTAAATCAGAAAAAGAAATTAAGTTTTAAAAAGTTGTCTGAAAGAGAAACAGTGCATTTTATGGAGTTGTATGAAGCGGAGGATTGTTTGTGGAACGTTGGATCAAAAAATTATAAGAATAAGGATGCTAGTGACGGTGCCAGTGATCATATTGTAAAAAATCTAGGTATATCTGGTTTCAAAGCTCAGGACGTGCTTAGGAAAATAAATAATATAAGAAGCTCTGAAACAGTAACTACACCTTTTCGCAATATATCAGCCATCTTGTAAAATGCCAGTCAGGCATTGAAAATCACTCCGAGTCCGAGTAGAGATATTCGTGTCCGTGTCGTCCCAAAATTTCCGTGAATGAAATAAGCAAGAAACAGTTTCAACATTTCCGTAAAAAAAAAAAAAAAAACATTTCCGGGTGGTGGGGACGAGGGTGGTTCGACACCTGTGGTCACTACCCGTTGAGGAAATTTACTGTTAGAATAATATGCCTGACGACATAGCCCATTATTTCAAATAAAAATAACGGCCTATAGAGAGTCCGAATATAATTATGTCCACGTCCCACGTCTTTACAAGTACGTATAACTTATTAGTATTATGAAATTGGTGTAGAAAAGCGTAAAAGTGTGCCGATGTAAGGCTTTGTTGAATCCACTATCATACATTTGTTCTCCCAAAAGAAACAAAGAAATCTTTGTTGTACCTCGTATTATATTTATGCGGCATAAGGCTACATTTATTGAAATATAACCTGGTAATAATGATTATAACCTGTAATGATTATAATAATTAACTTATTACTATGCCCAAAATATGTCATGTTAATTCTCACATTTTAAAAAGTAATTACAAATAAATTAAAGGACCAACCATTTAGATGCAGATTATATAGACCTTAAAATGAGATATTAAGCAAAATGTTATGACAGCGAATAATTAAGAGATATTGCATGCCATTCACGCTCTTTATCGAAAAATCACACAACAGTTTTATCGAAAAATCAAGCAAGCGAGTTTAGTGAAAGCAGGGCTTTAACTCAAATTTAAATAAAAATAATTGATATTTTTGTACAAAAGTGGTTTTATTTATCAAACTTATATTAAACTGTCTACTTAGTATCAGACTGCCTACTAGTAATACCCCTTGTGAGGGGAGCGTAGTCGAGCGGCAGTAATGGACTACCGGCTACCTGGAAAGTGGACCTAATGAGGGTTCTTCTAGAATTCGGAAATTTTGGACATGGACACTTTGGGACATGGAAATTTTGAGACTGCACCTTCCTGTCAACTCCACTCGGTCCGAGTTACAGAACGATACTCAGTCCGAGCAAGCTCGTATCGGGTCAACTCGGCTTAAGAAAATAAGAGGCTTATAACAAGTCAACCATACTAGTTTTTCTCGTTTAATTGTAGACTAAGTTATAAATTACGCATTTCTAAATTTCATTATTAGTTTTAATAATTGTTATCCTAATCGGAACAAAAAAGAACTAGATTTCACAGTGCATCAATGTTACACGTTTATTACTCAACAAATAATAACCGTCTGAACCCATTAATGTATCGTATTTATATTTGACTCGTGGTTGATAGGAATGTTTTCTATAACTTTTATAAATGTAGAATTTTAACTTTACAACACCACAGTTCTTTCCAACTTCCTGAAACAATGTTTTCTTAACTTTTTTAGGTCTTAATTCAATTACTTGGTCACGTTGTGATCCGTATGAAATGTATTGTTACGATACATTACTTTTGCATGCGTAGGTAAACGCAGTGATTTTATATTTACTTAAATCAATTTAAGTTGATCAATTTTTATTTGCTTTAAATCAGTTTAAAATCACTGCATTTACCTACGTATATATGATATGTGTCGCAACTAAACACTTCATAAAGAGTTCAACGTGACCTAGTAATTAGTTTTAAGACCTCAAAAAACCAAGAAAATGTTTTAGAAAATTTATAAGAAAGTTTTACCTTGAAAAGTTAAAATTTTGAAGCTATTTTTAAAAGTTAAGATAAATATAACGAATCAAAATATAAATGCTATAAATTAACGGATTTTAAAAATGAAAGCGTAAAATTTATGCACAGTTAAAAATAATTTTTTTCCTGTACCTTTTTTTCTAACTATGATAACAATAAAATAAAAACTAAAAAAAACAACTAAAAAAAGGAAGTTCATTGTTTAAAAGTACGGGGATACCAAAGCAGTCATCATCCCTCAGATTTACCTCATAACTACCTGGTAAGGGCATTCCTGTAAATATAACTAAATGAACAAGTGCAAGGGTGAGAATATAACAAAATTGGCTTCAGTCATCAATTGAGATGTTACTTCCAAGTCGAGATACAAGTCCGAAGATTGAACTCAAGACCAATAAAATATTTTAACAGAATTCATTGTTAGTCTAAATGTCAAATAAATTTTATTATAATTTTATTTTAAAAATAACAAATACCACTATACTACAAAATGTAGCTATGTGCATACATTTGTTTCTATGTTATATTTAATAATACTGTTGTATTCTCACCTTGTGCTATATCAATCTGTAATATAAACAGTTGTACTTAATATTATTACTCAGAGAATTATTCTGATTTGAGACGCCAACACAGCTTGTGTGTATTTTAGGGACAACATGAATTCTTACATGAGTGTATAATGAATGTGAATTACATGTAGTCTCGTTTAAAACTGAAATTGACTTATGCTCAGAAGGCCATTTATTAACAGCCTAATAGCCAGGAAACTAAGTTGCAGGTTAAGGTGGAATCTGAACCACGTAGTGTTAATGTTTATCAGCTATGCCTAATACTTGGCTTGTGTTCTCTTATTTCTCTTCCCTATACAAACTCTGAATAATACCTCTGAACAAACTCTGATACCCCAATCTTCTCTGGTAGTCCCCTCGCTGATGGGAATCTTTGTGTGGACGCCATATCGGTATACGAGGACTAAGAACATAACCTATCGCTTACGATCTCCGCAGCAATTGGTAGCCGCATTACGCCACGAGTGGCAACAATATTATTTATGTTTGCATGAGTATAACTTTATTTTCAGCAAGATACTATTTGCAAGTAAGTATTTAACAATTTAAACTATGTTCAAATTTTATCTTAAGAACAGACTTTTTAATCTAGAAAACTCATTTATTTTTGTATATGTTCTAACAATGTTCAAACTCTCATTAAAATTAGGATTGCAATAATATCAACTAAGTTAATATTTGTTGTACCTTTCACTTGCTATGTCACGTATAAACTACGTTATTAGTTGTTCCTGATAATTACACTCAATGTTTGGAATTAAATATTATTAAACATGTGCTCCTTAACTTGGGCTTAAACACTTAAAATTGAATTAAACTGGGACAAAAACTAAATTATAATTAAATACTCTTTCTTTTGTCGTGTTTTTTTAACGACATTTTCAATCAACAAACGTTTAAATTTGAACTAGGATGTACACTCAACCTTCTATAATCAATTTATTGCCTGGGGATTATACCGGATCACCTCTAGGTCAGGTTGGACCCTCATGTGTGTTTCTATCACCCCCCTTTTAGTAGGTAGAAGGGTTGTGCGCTCCTCACACGCTTTGACCTTTGTGCGCTTCTAACACGTGCGCTATTAACACGACACGGCTACACATACGAGAAGTTCAGAGATTCAACGCATTTCCAGTTTTCAAAGTATAGGAGTTTTATCAACGCTTTCTCAGGTAATTTCCTTGACAGACTAAATCCATTAAAAAGACCAGTTTACTTACATTAATTATTGTAATTGTTGTTGTTTTTAAGCTGTACAATTAACTTAAAATATTTATAATGATTTGGCTATATGCAATTTATGCTTGTTAATCTGGCCTAATAATAGAGTTATGGATTGCTGGCAGTTGTCATTTAAGGCGTCATGGTTGGTCGATCATCTACTGAGTCATTGGTAAATTAAAATTATCGCTAATTTGTAATTAATTATTTGTTTTTATCTGCCAGAAACAAAGTCTATATTTACATAGTCTCTTGGTCCATTTCTCGACTGTGTGCGAGTTCCTACCTCAACACGAATCGCCGGGCTCCGATAAACGGTCAGGTCGAAGTGGTGTACAATGCTGATTAGTTACGCAACGCTACATGTAACACCTTTCAGCTACATATAAACCTTCATCTTCCCGTAGGCCTATATAACAAGTGTGATCTCAGATATCAACGGTCTATATAAACGGTCAGGTCGAAGTGGTGTACAATGCTGATTAGTAACAAACGCTACATGTAACAACTTTCAGCTACATATAAACCTTCATCTTCCCGTAGGCCTATATAACAAGTGTGATCTCAGATATCAACGGTCTATATAAACGGTCAGGTCGAAGTGGTGTACAATGCTGATTAGTAACAAACGCTACATGTAACGCCTTTCAGCTACATATAAACCTTCATCTTCCCGTAGGCCTATATAACAAGTGTGATCTCAGATATCAACGGTCTATATAAACGGTCAGGTCGAAGTGGTGTACAATGCTGATTAGTAACAAACGCTACATGTAACACCTTTCAGCTACATATAAACCTTCATCTTCCCGTAGGCCTATATAACAAGTGTGATCTCAGATATCAACGGTCTATATAAACGGTCAGGTCGAAGTGGTGTTCAATGCTGATTAGTAACAAACGCTACATGTAACACCTTTCAGCTACATATAAACCTTCATCTTCCCGTAGGCCTATATAACAAGTGTGATCTCAGATATCAACGGTCTATATAAACGGTCAGGTCGAAGTGGTGTACAATGCTGATTAGTAACAAACGCTACATGTAACGCCTTTCAGCTACATATAAACCTTCATCTTCCCGTAGGCCTATATAACAAGTGTGATCTCAGATATCAACGGTCTATATAAACGGTCAGGTCGAAGTGGTGTACAATGCTGATTAGTAACAAACGCTACATGTAACGCCTTTCAGCTACATATAAACCTTCATCTTCCCGTAGGCCTATATAACAAGTGTGATCTCAGATATCAACGGTCTATATAAACGGTCAGGTCGAAGTGGTGTTCAATGCTGATTAGTAACAAACGCTACATGTAACACCTTTCAGCTACATATAAACCTTCATCTTCCCGTAGGCCTATATAACAAGTGTGATCTCAGATATCAACGGTCTATATAAACGGTCAGGTCGAAGTGGTGTTCAATGCTGATTAGTAACAAACGCTACATGTAACACCTTTCAGCTACATATAAACCTTCATCTTCCCGTAGGCCTATATAACAAGTGTGATCTCAGATATCAACGGTCTATATAAACGGTCAGGTCGAAGTGGTGTACAATGCTGATTAGTAACAAACGCTACATGTAACGCCTTTCAGCTACATATAAACCTTCATCTTCCCGTAGGCCTATATAACAAGTGTGATCTCAGATATCAACGGTCTATATAAACGGTCAGGTCGAAGTGGTGTACAATGCTGATTAGTAACAAACGCTACATGTAACGCCTTTCAGCTACATATAAACCTTCATCTTCCCGTAGGCCTATATAACAAGTGTGATCTCAGATATCAACGGTCTATATAAACGGTCAGGTCGAAGTGGTGTTCAATGCTGATTAGTAACAAACGCTACATGTAACACCTTTCAGCTACATATAAACCTTCATCTTCCCGTAGGCCTATATAACAAGTGTGATCTCAGATATCAACGGTCTATATAAACGGTCAGGTCGAAGTGGTGTACAATGCTGATTAGTAACAAACGCTACATGTAACACCTTTCAGCTACATATAAACCTTCATCTTCCCGTAGGCCTATATAACAAGTGTGATCTCAGATATCAACGGTCTATATAAACGGTCAGGTCGAAGTGGTGTACAATGCTGATTAGTAACAAACGCTACATGTAACGCCTTTCAGCTACATATAAACCTACATCTTCCCGTAGGCCTATATAACAAGTGTGATCTCAGATATCAACGATCTATATAAACGGTCAGGTCGAAGTGGTGTACAATGCTGATTAGTAACAAACGCTACATGTAACGCCTTTCAGCTACATATAAACCTACATCTTCCCGTAGGCCTATATAACAAGTGTGATCTCAGATATCAACGGTCTATATAAACGGTCAGGTCGAAGTGGTGTTCAATGCTGATTAGTAACAAACGCTACATGTAACACCTTTCAGCTACATATAAACCTTCATCTTCCCGTAGGCCTATATAACAAGTGTGATCTCAGATATCAACGGTCTATATAAACGAATCAGTTTGTATTTCGTTCTAATTGGCAACTAACTGTTCATAATCTTGATACTAAGTGACTGTTTTAGTCGGTATCCTTAAAATAAAAATGTTTAACCATGAATATTATATGGTTATAAAACAAACAATAGTGATAACTTCGGGAAATATTATTTACCACGACAACAATTGAAGGAATTAGGCAATTAAGGCCAATTATTCGCACCATAATTTAATTATGTACTTATTTTTAATTGAGAAATCAAAACGAAACTAATTTTTGGCACAAAGAAGAAAGATGCAGAGGTCACATCCAACAGTGCGCTGAATGTATGTCAAGTTAGTGTGCAGAATAATTCTCAACTTTGCCATGCAGATGGTAGTGCAAGCACCTTGTACGCCCAGGGCTACTAAGCCCCTCTCAAATAGTTCTCAACTTTGCCATGCAGGTGGTAGTGCAAGCACCTTGTACGCCCAGGGCTACTAAGCCCCTCTCAAATAGTTCTCAACTTTGCCATGCAGGTGGTAGTGCAAGCACCTTGTACGCCCAGGGCTACTAAGCCCCTCTCAAATAGTTCTCAACTTTGCCATGCAGGTTGTAGTGCAAGCACCTTGTAAGCCCAGGGCTACTAAGCCCCTCTCAAATAGTTCTCAACTTTGCCATGCAGGTGGTAGTGCAAGCACCTTGTACGCCCAGAGCTACTAAGCCCCTCTCAAATAGTTCTCAACTTTGCCATGCAAGTGGTAGTGCAAGCACCTTGTACGCCCAGGGCTACTAAGCCCCTCTCAAATAGTTCTCAACTTTGCCATGCAGGTGGTAGTGCAAGCACCTTGTACGCCCAGGGCTACTAAGCCCCTCTCAAATAGTTCTCAACTTTGCCATGCAGGTGGTAGTGCAAGCACCTTGTACGCCCAGGGCTACTAAGCCCCTCTCAAATAGTTCTCAACTTTGCCATGCAGGTGGTAGTGCAAGCATCTTGTACGCCCAGGGCTACTAAGCCCCTCTCAAATAGTTCTCAACTTTGCCATGCAGGTGGTAGTGCAAGCACCTTGTACGCCCAGGGCTACTAAGCCCCTCTCAAATAGTTCTCAACTTTGCCATGCAAGTGGTAGTGCAAGCACCTTGTACGCCCAGGGCTACTAAGCCCCTCTCAAATAGTTCTCAACTTTGCCATGCAGGTGGTAGTGCAAGCACCTTGTACGCCCAGGGCTACTAAGCCCCTCTCAAATAGTTCTCAACTTTGCCAAGCAGGTGGTAGTGCAAGCACCTTGTACGCCCAGGGCTACTAAGCCCCTCTCAAATAGTTCTCAACTTTGCCATGCAGGTGGTAGTGCAAGCACCTTGTACGCCCAGGGCTACTAAGCCCCTCTCAAATAGTTCTCAACTGTGCAATGCAAGTGGTAGTGCAAGCACCTTGTACGCCCAGGGCTACTAAGCCCTTCTCAAATAGTTCTCAACTTTGCCATGCAGGTGGTAGTGCAAGCACCTTGTACGCCCAGGGCTACTAAGCCCCTCTCAAATAGTTCTCAACTTTGCCATGCAGGTGGTAGTGCAAGCACCTTGTACGCCCAGGGCTACTAAGCCCCTCTCAAATAGTTCTCAACTTTGCCATGCAGGTGGTAGTGCAAGCACCTTGTACGCCCAGGGCTACTAAGCCCCTCTCAAATAGTTCTCAACTTTGCCATGCAGGTGGTAGTGCAAGCACCTTGTACGCCCAGGGCTACTAAGCCCCTCTCAAATAGTTCTCAACTTTGCCATGCAGGTGGTAGTGCAAGCACCTTGTTCGCCCAGGGCCACTAAGCCCCTCTCAAATAATTCTCAACTTTGCCATGCAGGTTGTAGTGCAAGCACCTTGTATGCCCAGGGCTACTAAGCCCCTCTCAAATAGTTCTCAACTTTGCCATGCAGGTGGTAGTGCAAGCACCTTGTACGCCCAGGGCTACTAAGCCCCTCTCAAATAGTTCTCAACTTTGCCATGAAGGTGGTAGTGCAAGCACCTTGTACGCCCAGGGCTACTAAGCCCCTCTCAAATAGTTCTCAACTTTGCCATGCAGGTGGTAGTGCAAGCACCTTGTACACCCAGGGCTACTAAGCCCCTCTCAAATAGTTCTCAACTTTGCCATGCAGGTGGTAGTGCAAGCACCTTGTACGCCCAGGGCTACTAAGCCCCTCTCAAATAGTTCTCAACTTTGCCATGCAGGTGGTAGTGCAAGCACCTTGTACGCCCAGGGCCACTAAGCCCCTCTCAAATAATTCTCAACTTTGCCATGCAGGTTGTAGTGCAAGCACCTTGTACGCCCAGGGCTACTAAGCCCCTCTCAAATAGTTCTCAACTTTGCCATGCAGGTGGTAGTGCAAGCACCTTGTACGCCCAGGGCCACTAAGCCCCTCTCAAATAATTCTCAACTTTGCCATGCAGGTGGTAGTGCAAGCACCTTGTAGGCCCAGGGCTACTAAGCCACTCTCAAATAGTTCTCAACTTTGCCATGCAGGTAGTAGTGCAAGCACCTTGTAAGCCCAGGGCTACTAAGCCCCTTTCAAATAGTTCTCAACTTTGCCATGCAGGTGGTAGGCAAGCACCTTGTAAGCCCAGGGCTACTAAGCCCCTCTCAAATAGTTCTCAACTTTGCCATGTAGGTAGTAGTGGAAGCACCTTATAAGCCCAGGGCTACTAAGCCACTCTCAAATAGTTCTCAACTTTGCCATGCAGGTGGTAGGCAAGCACCTTGTAAGCCCAGGGCTACTAAGCCCCTCTCAAATAGTTCTCAATTTTGCCATGCAGGTGGTAATGCAAGCACCTTGTAAGCCCAGGGCTACTAAGCCCCTCTCAAATAGTTCTCAACTTTGCCATGTAGGTAGTAGTGCAATCACCTTGTAAGCCCAGGGCTACAAAGCCCCTCTCAAATAGTTCTCAACTTTGCCATGTAGGTAGTAGTGGAAGCACCTTATAAGCCCAGGGCTACTAAGCCACTCTCAAATAGTTCTCAACTTTGCCATGTAGGTAGTAGTGCAAGCACCTTGTAAGCCCAGGGCTACTAAGCCACTCTCAAATAGTTCTCAACTTTGCCTTGTAGGTAGTAGTGCAAGCACCTTGTAAGCCCAGGGCTACTAAGCCCCTCTCAAATAGTTCTCAACTTTGCCATGTAGGTAGTAGTGCAAGCACCTTGTAAGCCCAGGGCTACTAAGCCCCTCTCAAATAGTTCTCAACTTTGCCATGTAGGTAGTAGTGCAAGCACCTTGTAAGCCCAGGGCTACTAAGCCACTCTCAAATAGTTCTCAACTTTGCCTTGTAGGTAGTAGTGCAAGCACCTTGTAAGCCCAGGGCTACTAAGCCCCTCTCAAATAGTTCTCAACTTTGCCATGTAGGTAGTAGTGCAAGCACCTTGTAAGCCCAGGGCTACTAAGCCCCTCTCAAATAGTTCTCAACTTTGTCATGTAGGTAGTAGTGGAAGCACCTAATAAGCCCAGGGCTACTAAGCCACTCTTAAATAGTTCTCAACTTTGCCTTGTAGGTAGTAGTGCAAGCACCTTGTAAGCCCAGGGCTACTAAGCCCCTCTCAAATAGTTCTCAACTTTGCCTTGTAGGTAGTAGTGGAAGCAACTTGTAAGCCCAGGGCTACTAAGCCCCTCTCAAATAGTTCTCAACTTTGCCATGTAGGTAGTAGTGCAAGCACCTTGTAAGCCCAGGGCTACTAAGCCCCTCTCAAATAGTTCTCAACTTTGCCATGCAGGTGGTAGTGCAAGCACCTTGTACGCCCAGGGCTACTAAGCCACTCTCAAATAGTTCTCAACTTTGCCATGCAGGTGGTAGTGCAAGCACCTTGTACGCCCAGGGCTACTAAGCCACTCTCAAATAGTTCTCAACTTTGCCATGCAGGTGGTAGGCATGCACCTTGTAAGCCCAGGGCTACTAAGCCCCTCTCAAATTGTTCTCAACTTTGCCATGCAGGTGGTAGGCAAGCACCTTGTAAGCCCAGGGCTACTAAGCCCCTCTCAAATAGTTCTCAACTTTGCCATGCAGGTGGTAGGCAAGCACCTTGTAAGCCCAGGGCTACTAAGCCCCTCTCAAATAGTTCTCAACTGTGCCATGCAAGTGGTAGTGCAAGCACCTTGTAAGCCCAGGGCTACTAAGCCCCTCTCAAATAGTTCTCAACTTTGCCATGGAGGTGGTAGGCAAGCACCTTGTAAGCCCAGGGCTACTAAGCCCCTCTCAAATAGTTCTCAACTTTGCCATGCAGGTGGTAGTGCAAGCACCTTGTAAGCCCAGGGCTACTAAGCCCCTCTCAAATAGTTCTCAACTTTGCCATGGAGGTGGTAGGCAAGCACCTTGTACGCCCAGGGCTACTAAGCCCCTCTCAAATTGTTCTCAACTTTGCCATGCAGGTGGTAGGCAAGCACCTTGTAAGCCCAGGGCTACTAAGCCCCTCTCAAATAGTTCTCAACTGTGCCATGCAAGTGGTAGTGCAAGCACCTTGTAAGCCCAGGGCTACTAAGCCCCTCTCAAATCCACAAGGCTAATAACAGTAATTAATTATTACTACCGATTTATAAAATGTACATTTATTGTAATCTATTTACAACTGCTAGTGAGGCATTAACTGTGGCCATATGTAAGCGACCAATGCTTCTTTTTTCTCTGTGTTTTTGGAGAGTAACAGTAGGGAACAGTTTTTAATATTTTTAAATGAAGTTAGTTTTTTTGTTAGTTCAGTGCACAGAAGGCTACCTTCAATGTTTCGTTGAGCGCGCCGTGATCCACGTAGACGCAACATCACAACATGGCTATACTGTTGGTATTGCCTACAAATTAAGTACTGCGGCGTTTCATTTCAATGGCCCAATATGAATACATAATAAATTTCATCAGCATTGCTTAATAATTCCACCTGTTTAAGAATTAGAACATTTCATGAGATCGGTGAACTTTTTTGCTGCTTTTGTGGTACAAACAAACAGTCGAATGTCGGATAAAAACCAAGATCAATTATTAAGTACACCAAAGAGGAAAGCATTTTAAAAAGCTTACAAATATCCGTGGGTGGGCTTACAAGTTTACAATTTATCTCGTTCCTTACACACATCATGATTATATATGTACTGGGACCATTAATTATTAATGGATATCGTGATTAATTCATTGTTGGCTTCATATTACTTTTAATGAATAAAATAAAATATACACAAGTAAATTTATTCAAAATATTAAATCTAATTCTAGCGTCTATAATGTTTAAAATACTAGCATGAATTTGTAGGATATTATTTATCAATAATTATAGGTTAGTTTCTTGAAACGTCCACTGTTTTGCTAATATAGTCTATATACTTCTTATATAGCTACTAAATTAACGACTTTCAATTAAGAATTTTGTTAACTTTTCCCCATCGTTACTTCTGAGGTTCTTGAAAAAAAGCTGTGATAAAAATAGTACCTAGATATAACTTTAAATAAAATGTATTCTGAAGAGGCAGCATGTCTTACTAATAATTTTACCTTGCTTAATAAAAATTCAAGCCAACCATTGGACTTGCCAAAATAATTTTCTGCTCAGCCTACATGGAAATGTCATATTTTCCCTTGCATTAATAAATTTGCATCATTTCAGTTTACTTCGAGAAATGTTACTACGATATCGTTTAAGAACTGACATTCGCACATTTTAGTAAAGCTATATCGTTTCGTGTTAAAGTTTCTGTTTCAAAATTGTTCTTCACGTAAGTTTTAAATCTATTTCAACCAAAAGCAAAGTGGATAAAGGAAAAGTACCTCTTTTAAGTGATTAAACTTTAACCAATAAAAATAAATTATTTTATTTTTTATGCAGCAAAAAATAAGCAAATAAATATTCTAAACAATTACACTGTCTTTGGGACAGATATAGGCCTACACCTACAGTATTTATCATTTCGACTTGTTCCGCCGATCGTTGCTATTCTCTTACAACGTCATCTTCGAGTAAATTGATATAATTGAGTTGCGTTACATTATTCTTGAACAGAATAATAACATTGGGTATCCTAAAAAAAGACGTTTTTATAGTGGTCAACCTGGTTCCATTCAAGAAGAGGTCACGGGTTCATATCTTCGGTACCTCATATGGATGGCCCAACCAAATTTGCTAAGACGAGTCTCATCAGTTATCCAGTAGCAATATTATATATGTAGTTACAAATGATTGGCGTATAAGGATATAAAACAAATAAATAATATTACTCAAACAAATAATAAATAAAACACATGGCATCAGGTATCAAGGACAAAAGGCTAAGAAACTAAAACAGTTTTACTATTTATGAATAGGGCTAATTTTAAATCAGCACAACTGTTGTCGAATAATACAGGCTACAGTTCTCCTTGGCAAGTGATTCCAAGGAAGAAGGTTACGTTCCTATGATCAGAGAGGCATTAGTACTGTACAGATATTGATGTACTTGTGGTGGCATTGTTTAGCGAAGGCATTGTTACATATAGGCTACTGTACGCAAGAACTGAGTGTTGCCGCGAGTGAGCTGTGATTGGAGGATGCGAGACATCTGGAGAGGCTGGACTGGACCATTAAGCTCCGCCTCTCGCCCCGCTCCGGCTGGCCAATGGGGACTCGGGACCACAGCAGCTCAGATTCGTGGGGGCGCTTGATATCACACATTTTGGAATGTATTTTCTCCATTTAGGAATACTCTTTGTCGATCAATTCACTGGACTGGTCTGATCAGGAATTCATAAAACATCGGCCTAAAATGGAAAAATAACTGAATTTCTGTTTTTATTACAGTTTTGATGTTTGATTTTATTTCTTCTGAATTACCCTTTGGTTAAAATAGGCTACATCAAAACGTTTCAAAGAATAAATTTGTATGAAGTTTCAAAAATGATGACAGAAAAGATCTTAAGATATTCGCAACTGTTTTAATTTTATTTTATTTTCAACGGCAGTGCCAATTTACAATGCGTATATTACATGATTCAGATGACTGACAAACATAATGAAGTTGATACAATTGAACACAAACTCTAGCTATGATGTTGAAAAAATAAAGATACAATATACAAAGAAGATCATATATACAATATAAGATGATGGCAGAACAAATAGTAGTAAGTACAAACAAATGCATACAATATTAGTTGTCTAAAAATATTAAATACATATCCTTATATCGAAACAACAAGAATATTTATGACTAAAATTAAATTAAGAACAACAATAAATATTTATACATATATAACTATAATTTCAGATCGTATCAATAGATATTTTATACATTTATTATATATTTAAATGTTGTGAATTGTTAATAAGTGAAACAAAAGCTTAAGTAATACACTCACTATTTTTACAATATTGTTACAAAGAAGTACGCATAATAATACGTACAATAGTACGTATTTATTGAGAACAGTGCTATGTTTTCGTTGTGTGTCATGTGTTTGTATGAGCGGCTAAAGCCCCGCGCCACCACGGCAGAACCGGCGGCAGCGGACATCCACTGACGTTTTGAAATCACAGAGTTATAACACAGAGCTGCTTGTGTTCTCATTGAAGATGAATGGTTCGAAGCTGTTTGCTCTGGTTGAAGTAGTACAACATGCGTGACCCGGAGTACTTCGATAGTATACGGTGTGATATTGTATGGGAAGAGAGATAGGAGGGCTCCTGTCAATCAAGTCAGTATACTAGTACAACATGCGTGACCCGGAGTACTTCGATAGTATACGTGGTGATATTGTGTGGGAAGAGAGATAGGAGGGCTCCTGTCAATCAAGTCAGTATACTAGTACAACATGCGTGACCCGGAGTACTTCGATAGTATACGGGGTGATATTGTGTGGGAAGAGAGATAGGAGGGCTCCTGTCAATCAAGTCAGTATACTAGTACAACATGCGTGACCCGGAGTACTTCGATAGTATACGGGGTGATATTGTGTGGGAAGAGAGATAGGAGGGCTCCTGTCAATCAAGTCAGTATACCAGTACAACATGCGTGACCAGGAGTACTTCGATAGTATACGGGGTGATATTGTGTGGGAAGAGAGATAGGAGGGCTCCTGTCAATCAAGTCAGTATACTAGTACAACATGCGTGACCCGGAGTACTTCGATAGTATACGGGGTGATATTGTGTGGGAAGAGAGATAGGAGGGCTCCTGTCAATCAAGTCAGTATACTAGTACAACATGCGTGACCCGGAGTACTTCGATAGTATACGTGGTGATATTGTGTGGGAAGAGAGATAGGAGGGCTCCTGTCAATCAAGTCAGTATACTAGTACAACATGCGTGACCCGGAGTACTTCGATAGTATACGGGGTGATATTGTGTGGGAAGAGAGATAGGAGGGCTCCTGTCAATCAAGTCAGTATACTAGTACAACATGCGTGACCCGGAGTACTTCGATAGTATACGGGGTGATATTGTGTGGGAAGAGAGATAGGAGGGCTCCTGTCAATCAAGTCAGTATACTAGTACAACATGCGTGACCCGGAGTACTTCGATAGTATACGGGGTGATATTGTGTGGGAAGAGAGATAGGAGGGCTCCTGTCAATCAAGTCAGTATACTAGTACAACATGCGTGACCCGGAGTACTTCGATAGTATACGGGGTGATATTGTGTGGGAAGAGATAGGAGGGCTCCTGTCAATCAAGTCAGTATACTAGTACAACATGCGTGACCCGGAGTACTTCGATAGTATACGGTGTGATATTGTATGGGAAGAGAGATAGGAGGGCTCCTGTCAATCAAGTCAGTATACTAGTACAACATGCGTGACCCGGAGTACTTCGATAGTATACGGCGTGATATTGTGTGGGAAGAGAGATAGGAGGGCTCCTGTCAATCAAGTCAGTATACTAGTACAACATGCGTGACCCGGAGTACTTCGATAGTATACGGGGTGATATTGTGTGGGAAGAGAGATAGGAGGGCTCCTGTCAATCAAGTCAGTATACTAGTACAACATGCGTGACCCGGAGTACTTCGATAGTATACGGGGTGATATTGTGTGGGAAGAGAGATAGGAGGGCTCCTGTCAATCAAGTCAGTATACTAGTACAACATGCGTGACCCGGAGTACTTCGATAGTATACGGGGTGATATTGTGTGGGAAGAGAGATAGGAGGGCTCCTGTCAATCAAGTCAGTATACTAGTACAACATGCGTGACCCGGAGTACTTCGATAGTATACGGGGTGATATTGTGTGGGAAGAGAGATAGGAGGGCTCCTGTCAATCAAGTCAGTATACTAGTACAACATGCGTGACCCGGAGTACTTCGATAGTATACGTGGTGATATTGTGTGGGAAGAGAGATAGGAGGGCTCCTGTCAATCAAGTCAGTATACTAGTACAACATGCGTGACCCGGAGTACTTCGATAGTATACGGGGTGATATTGTGTGGGAAGAGAGATAGGAGGGCTCCTGTCAATCAAGTCAGTATACTAGTACAACATGCGTGACCCGGAGTACTTCGATAGTATACGGGGTGATATTGTGTGGGAAGAGAGATAGGAGGGCTCCTGTCAATCAAGTCAGTATACTAGTACAACATGCGTGACCCGGAGTACTTCGATAGTATACGGGGTGATATTGTGTGGGAAGAGAGATAGGAGGGCTCCTGTCAATCCAGTCAGTATACTAGTACAACATGCGTGACCCGGAGTACTTCGATAGTATACGGGGTGATATTGTGTGGGAAGAGATAGGAGGGCTCCTGTCAATCAAGTCAGTATACTAGTACAACATACGTGACCCGGAGTACTTCGATAGTATACGGGGTGATATTGTGTGGGAAGAGAGATAGGAGGGCTCCTGTCAATCAAGTCAGTATACTAGTACAACATGCGTGACCCGGAGTACTTCGATAGTATACGGGGTGATATTGTGTGGGAAGAGAGATAGGAGGGCTCCTGTCAATCAAGTCAGTATACTAGTACAACATGCGTGACCCGGAGTACTTCGATAGTATACGGGGTGATATTGTGTGGGAAGAGATAGGGGGGCTCCTTTTAATCAAGTCAGTATACTAGTACAACATGCGTGACCCGGAGTACTTCGATAGTATACGGGGTGATATTGTGTGGGAAGAGAGATAGGAGGGCTCCTGTCAATCAAGTCAGTATACTAGTACAACATGCGTGACCCGGAGTACTTCGATAGTATACGGGGTGATATTGTGTGGGAAGAGAGATAGGAGGGCTCCTGTCAATCAAGTCAGTATACTAGTACAACATGCGTGACCCGGAGTACTTCGATAGTATACGGGGTGATATTGTGTGGGAAGAGAGATAGGAGGGCTCCTGTCAATCAAGTCAGTATACTAGTACAACATGCGTGACCCGGAGTACTTCGATAGTATACGGGGTGATATTGTGTGGGAAGAGAGATAGGAGGGCTCCTGTCAATCAAGTCAGTATACTAGTACAACATGCGTGACCCGGAGTACTTCGATAGTATACGGGGTGATATTGTGTGGGAAGAGAGATAGGAGGGCTCCTGTCAATCAAGTCAGTATACTAGTACAACATGCGTGACCCGGAGTACTTCGATAGTATACGGGGTGATATTGTGTGGGAAGAGAGATAGGAGGGCTCCTGTCAATCAAGTCAGTATACTAGTACAACATGCGTGACCCGGAGTACTTCGATAGTATACGGGGTGATATTGTGTGGGAAGAGAGATAGGAGGGCTCCTGTCAATCAAGTCAGTATACTAGTACAACATGCGTGACCCGGAGTACTTCGATAGTATACGGGGTGATATTGTGTGGGAAGAGAGATAGGAGGGCTCCTGTCAATCAAGTCAGTATACTAGTACAACATGCGTGACCCGGAGTACTTCGATAGTATACGGGGTGATATTGTGTGGGAAGAGAGATAGGAGGGCTCCTGTCAATCAAGTCAGTATACTAGTACAACATGCGTGACCCGGAGTACTTCGATAGTATACGGGGTGATATTGTGTGGGAAGAGAGATAGGAGGGCTCCTGTCAATCAAGTCAGTATACTAGTACAACATGCGTGACCCGGAGTACTTCGATAGTATACGGGGTGATATTGTGTGGGAAGAGAGATAGGATGGCTCCTGTCAATCAAGTCAGTATACTAGTACAACATGCGTGACCCGGAGTACTTCGATAGTATACGGGGTGATATTGTGTGGGAAGAGATAGGAGGGCTCCTGTCAATCAAGTCAGTATACTAGTACAACATGCGTGACCCGGAGTACTTCGATAGTATACGGGGTGATATTGTGTGGGAAGAGAGATAGGAGGGCTCCTGTCAATCAAGTCAGTATACTAGTACAACATGCGTGACCCGGAGTACTTCGATAGTATACGGGGTGATATTGTGTGGGAAGAGAGATAGGAGGGCTCCTGTCAATCAAGTCAGTATACTAGTACAACATGCGTGACCCGGAGTACTTCGATAGTATACGGGGTGATATTGTGTGGGAAGAGAGATAGGAGGGCTCCTGTCAATCAAGTCAGTATACTAGTACAACATGCGTGACCCGGAGTACTTCGATAGTATACGGGGTGATATTGTGTGGGAAGAGAGATAGGAGGGCTCCTGTCAATCAAGTCAGTATACTAGTACAACATGCGTGACCCGGAGTACTTCGATAGTATACGGCGTGTTATTGTGTGGGAAGAGATAGGAGGGCTCCTGTCAATCAAGTCAGTATACTAGTCAAATGAAAATATTATTAACATTTTTAAGTGGAACAAGTACTATAAATGACACAAAAACACTTGTATTACGTCACATAAAGTGTTTATTAGTCCATTAGTTGGCTTGTCATTGAATTGAACAAACACAGAGTACTGTATTTATATCGCATTATGATATTTAAATGATTTTTATCTCAATCTGCTGCAGGGGCTGGGATGAATTTATTATTGTTAACGGTTTTGAAATATTTAGTCATTTTTGAAGCAACTATTAAACTCACGTCCTCACTGTCCATTGCAGCCGAATCTCAGCTCTCGACATACTGAGGACATCTGCTCTAGAATTGCGCAAGTCCGTTGCCGTCCCGCCGAAGTGGGAGCACCCAGTTTGCAAAATACGTTGCCACCCCACTATAAGGGCAAAGAAAATGTAGGCTAGTATCACAATATTTTTTGGACGCTGTATATGCTATTATTTTTATTTTACATGATAACTTATGCTATTTAGAGTCAGGTATATTATTCAAATGAGTGTTGACTTTCATCTAACTCTAAATGTCATGGTTAAAGAAAGTAAACAGAATTAAAGTCTCTTAAAGTACGTGTTCATCACTTTGAAGAAATATCCAGCATTATGCTACAGGAAAATATATTTTTACTGGTTTTCGTCTTCTCTACTGTTATTTTTATTCTACGTTTATTATTTTCTTCAAAGCTCTCGAGAAATAATCGAGTGAGTCTAGTTTTCCAACTATAGGACATTAAGCCTAATTGGAATATATAATAGGTGACTTCCTAAAAAAGAACAATCCTATACGCGAACATAATATTATTTTAATGGTTGATAGTGACCAACATATCCATGGGTTGGTTCATACACTTGACCATCCATATCTATATGCAGATGTGTTGATTGATAGAAATATATTTAGCAGGGTTAAAAATGAAGTGTAACTCCTTTTAAAAGTTAATTTTTTCATAGGTTTAGTTAGTTATGAAAGTTGTAATACTAAGTTCTTATTTAGAAACACATAACATTAATTCCATTTGTAGCTGTCAAACAATTAAAAACATAAAGTTTTAAGAAAAATAGGAGAAAAAACTATTTAAGAAAAATAGTTTTATTCAAAATAGGATAAAATATAATTACAATAATTAATCGTATGCCTAATTTTTTACAATATAAAATTAAAGTATAACTATTATTGATTTCAAAAATATTTACTTTTTAAACAAAATATTTAGTAAGTAACATTCCCTCTCACCCATTTCTTGACGGTCGGCGTCATAGGAATAAATAAATAAGGAAACATAGTTTGCGTACGTAAATACACTTACGTACGCGTACACACAAGTTACAACATGTTTGTTATTTATGTTAAATCAAAATCCATATTCGCCCATATCTTGACGATCGGCGTCTTATGAATAAATAAATAAAAAATAAAAAAAAATAAAATGAAATTTAAATTGTATTAATACTCAATGTTAGACATTAGGGATTTTTATAACTATGTCACCCAGCTTAAATCATCTCTTGTATAATGGGAAAATACGCGGATAATCTGTTTTCTACTTTTAACAATAGATATCATTGTTTTACATCAAATTAACTACTTTTACTATTTTTAGTAGAATTTGCTCAGATTACAGATGTTTATCGATTAACAAATTTAAACCATTTTTACCATACTTACATGAAAATACAGTGTTTAGGTAACTTATCTATTAGAGAAAATACTACAAAAAATTTAGGCTACTACTTAATATTGATAACATGTAACGTGGAATGCTATTTGTAGTAACCTTGTTACCAGTAGTCAGTGAGGAACCCACATGAATGAAAATAAAAAAACTATTTAATATTAAATTTTAATATGTTATTAAAATTATTAATACAACTAAACAAATGTATTTATATTAGAGATGTTACCAAAATAAACCTATAGATATACGAGTTTATCATTTACAATAAGAAAACGTTTGCTGATTTAGTTTCAACAACTATTAATAGTCAGTTATATATGAATGTACTCGTATTTAAATAAAAGGTCATTATGTAGCTTGTGATAATGAATATTACGTAAATGTATACTAAAAACATTACAGGGTAAACTGCATGAATGCATTAAAGTGATTAACAGATTTTCAGCTTCAAAAACCAACCCCAGATTTTGTGTTATTACAGTATTGTACAGTCATAGGCAAAAACCAAGGACCTTTGAGAGTGGCTCAGTTTGTCCTTGCGCGTAAAGACAAACTGAACCATTTCTGATTTTAGCACATGGAGAACAAAGTGACCCAACGACAACCTGTACCACTCAGGAATGTGGTCCAGTTTGTCTGTTCACGAAAGGACAACCTGCGCCACCTTGGAATTTTGCACGGTGCGGACAAAGTGTCCCAACGACAATCTGTCACAAATAAACTGGCTCAGTTTGTCGTTGAGACACGATATCGCGCCCCCAATAGCCCGGGCCGGGTTTGATATCCGGTGTGACCATGATAGATTTTACCGCTTTACCACTGCCGTGGTTTGGAAGTCACGCTAATAATAAGCCGAAAAGTCGATGGTTCAACAAGTTACAAAACAAATATCGGTTCATCTAAGCAGGTGAGTGGTAGGGTCCTCACAATTGAATGTGTATGGGTGGGTGGTAGGGTCTTCACTACTGTGTGTGAGGGTGAGTGGTAGGGTCCTCACAATTGCATGTGTATGGGTGGGTGGTAGGGACTTTACTACTGTGTGTGTGTGGGTGGGTGGTAGGGTCCTCACAATTGAATATGTATGGGTGGGTGGTAGGGTCTTCACTACTGTGTGTGTGGGTGGGTGGTAGGGTCCTCACAATTGAATGTGTATGATTGGGTGGTAGGGTCCTCACAATTGAATGTGTATGGGTGGGTGGTAGGGTCCTCACAATTGAATGTGTATGGGTGGGTGGTAGGGTCCTCACAATTGAATGTGTTTGGGTGGGTGGTAGGGTCTTCACAATTGAATGTGTATAGGTGGGTGGTAGGGTCTTCACTACTGTGTGTGTGGGTGGGTGGTAGGGTCCTCACAATTGAATGTGTAGCCTATGGGTGGGTGGTAGGGTCTTCACAATTGAATGTGTATGGGTGGGTGGTAGGGACTTTACTACTGTGTGTGTGGGTGGGTGGTAAGGTCCTCACAATTGCATGTGTATGGGTGGGTGGTAGGGACTTTACTACTGTGTGTGTGTGGGTGAGTGGTAGGGTCCTCACAATTGAATGTGTATGGGTGGGTGGTAGGGTCTTCACTACTGTGTGTGTCGGTGGGTGGTAGGGTCCTCACAATTGCATGTGTATGGGTGGGTGGTAGGGACTTTACTACTGTGTGTGTGTGGGTGGGTGGTAGGGTCCTCACAATTGAATATGTATGGGTGGGTGGTAGGGTCTTCACTACTGTGTGGGTGGATGGGTGGTAGGGTCCTCACAATTGAATGTGTATGGGTGGGTGGTAGGGTCCTCACAATTGAATGCGTATGGGTGGGTGGTAGGGTCCTCACAATTGAATGTGTATGGGTGGGTGGTAGGGTCTTCACTACTGTGTGTGTGGGTGGGTGGTAGGGTCCTCACAATTGAATGTGTATGGGTGGGTGGTAGGGTCTTCATAATTGAATGTGTATGGGTGGGTGGTAGGGACTTTACTACTGTGTGTGTGGGTGGGTGGTAGGGTCCTCACAATTGAATGTGTATAGGTGGGTGGTAGGGTCTTCACTACTGTGTGTGTGGGTGGGTGGTAGGGTCCTCACAATTGAATGTGTATGGGTGGGTGGTAGGGTCCTCACAATTGAATGTGTATGGGTGGGTAGTAGGGTCCTCACAATTGAATGTGTATGGGTGGGTGGTAGGGTCCTCACAATTGAATGTGTATGGGTGGGTGGTAGGGTCTTCACTACTGTGTGTGTGGGTGGGTGGTAGGGTCCTCACAATTGAATGTGTATGGGTGGGTGGTAGGGTCTTCACTACTGTGTGTGTGGGTGGGTGGTAGGGTCTTAACTACTGTTGTGTGTGGGTGAGTGGTAGGGTCCTCACTACTGTTGTGTGTGGGTGAGTGGTAGGGTCTTAACTACTGTGTGTGTGGGTGGGTGGTAGGGTCTTAACTACTGTTGTGTGTGGGTGAGTGGTAGGGTTCTTACTACTGTTGTGTGTGGGTGAGTGGTAGGGTCCTCACAATTGAATGTGTATGGGTGGGTGGTAGGGTCTTCACTACTGTGTGTGTGGGTGGGTGGTAGGGTCCTCACAATTGAATGTGTATGGGTGGGTGGTAGTGTCTTCACTACTTTGTGTGTGAGTGGGTGGTAGGGTCCTCACAATTGAATGTGTATGGGTGGGTGGTAGGGTCTTAACTACTGTGTGTGTGAGTGGGTGGTAGGGTCCTCACAATTGAATGTGTATGGGTGGGTGGTAGGGTCTTAACTACTGTGTGTGTGGGTGGGTGGTAGGGTCCTCACAATTGAATGTGTATGGGTGGGTGGTAGGGTCTTAACTACTGTGTGTGTGGGTGGGTGGTAGGGTCCTCACAATTGAATGTGTATGGGTGGGTGGTAGGGTCTTAACTACTGTGTGTGTGGGTGGGTGGTAGGGTCCTCACAATTGAATGTGTATGGGTGGGTGGTAGTGTCTTCACTACTGTGTGTGTGAGTGGGTGGTAGGGTCCTCACAATTGAATGTGTATGGGTGGGTGGTAGGGTCTTAACTACTGTGTGTGTGGGTGGGTGGTAGGATCTTAACTACTGTTGTGTGTGGGTGAGTGGTAGGGTCCTCACTACTGTTGTGTGTGGGTGAGTGGTAGGGTCCTCACAATTGAATGTGTATGGGTGGGTGGTAGGGTCTTCACTACTGTGTGTGTGGGTGGGTGGTAGGGTCCTCACCATTGAATGTGTATGGGTGGGTGGTAGGGTCTTCACTACTGTGTGTGTGTGGGTGGGTGGTAGGGTCCTCACAATTGAATGTGTATGGGTGGGTGGTAGGGTCTTCACCATTGAATGTGTATGGGTGGGTGGTAGGGTCCTCACCATTGAATGTGTATGGGTGGGTGGTAGGGTCCTCACAATTGAATGTGTATGGGTGGGTGGTAGGGTCTTCACTACTGTGTGTGTGGGTGGGTGGTAGGGTCCTCACCATTGAATGTGTATGGGTGGGTGGTAGGGACTTTACTACTGTGTGTGTTGGCGGGTGGTAGGGTCCTCACCATTGAATGTGTATGGGTGGGTGGTAGGGACTTTACTACTGTGTGTGTGTGGGTGGGTGGTAGGGTGCTCACAATTGAATGTGTATGGGTGGGTGGTAGGGACTTTACTACTGTGTGTGTGGGTGGGTGGTATGGTCCTCACAATTGAATGTGTATGGGTGGGTGGTAGGGACTTTACTACTGTGTGTGTGGGTGGGTGGTAGGGTCCTCACCATTGAATGTGTATGGGTGGGTGGTAGGGACTTTACTACTGTGTGTGTGTGGGTGGGTGGTAGGGTCCTCACCATTGAATGTGTATGGGTGGGTGGTAGGGTCTTCACTACTGTGTGTGTGGGTGGGTGGTAGGGTCCTCACCATTGAATGTGTATGGGTGGGTGGTAGGGTCTTCACTACTGTGTGTGTGGGTGGGTGGTAGGGTCCTCACAATTGAATGTGTATGGGTGGGTGGTAGGGTCTTCACCATTGAATGTGTATGGGTGGGTGGTAGGGTCCTCACAATTGAATGTGTATGGGTGGGTGGTAGGGTCCTCACCATTGAATGTGTATGGGTGGGTGGTAGGGACTTTACTACTGTGTGTGTTGGCGGGTGGTAGGGTCCTCACCATTGAATGTGTATGGGTGGGTGGTAGGGACTTTACTACTGTGTATGTGTGGGTGGGTGGTAGGGTCCTCACAATTGAATGTGTATGGGTGGGTGGTAGGGACTTTACTACTGTGTGTGTGGGTGGGTGAGAGGGTCCTCACCACTGTGTGTAAGGTTGGGTGGGAGGGTCCTCACCACTGTGTGTAAGGATGGGTGGGAGGGTCCTCACCACTGTGTGTATGGGTGGGTGAGAGGGTCCTCACCACTGTATGTATGGGTGGGTGAGAGGGTCCTTACCACTGTGTGTAAGGTTGGGTGGAAGGTTCCTCACCACTGTGTGTAAGGTTGGGTGGGAGGGTCCTCACCTCTGTGTGTGTATGGGTGGGTGGAAGGGTTCCCTTAAATACCAATAATGGCAGTAACAAGTGTCACTAGTCCTAATGTGATGATTGAATCAATCATATCAATATATGTGTAGGATGGCAGGAGCTGTCAGTGGGAGTGTCCTGACAGTGTAGGGGGAGGGTCCATAAAAGATAGCCCCTCACATAAAATAAGTAAACAATATAAATGGCCATCCACTCTGTTATTTATAGAGAGGTAGAACATCACTTTCAATTCTATGTTCAGATTGACCTATTTAATAATTCATCATAAGTTATTTCATTAAGGTTTCCAAAATACCTTACGAGTCTGCAATGGCTGTCGGTCATGTTGGTTTTAGTCCCATAAAAACAATGTTATTTTCAACCGGACATGTGATCAACTGTATCCAAACTAAACAGTTATTTTTTAACGGATTGTTCCCAAACATTTTGCATTTGATCAAGAATGAAATTGCGCGTTGAGATTGCTTTGCAAATTCCTAATTAGTTTGATAGAAAAAATACAAAATATTTAGTTTGAGGTTTTTATTTTCACCTATTTTTCAAAACTAGGCGTAGACGATGTATTCAAAATATCAAAAGCAAACCCAATGGGCGATATGATAACTTAAAATGACACCTCATACACAACTTTTGTTTAAACAACTACGAAAAATATCGATTCGCAAATAACATTGTTCTTATGGGACTGAAACTAACATGGCCGACAGCTCTGTAGACTAGGGACTATGATGCAAGAAGCTACTTCTTCAGACTCGTCCTTTTTACACAAGAAGTCTGGAACTTTAATTAATAACTTAGATCAACAGTGGTTAATAGGCTAAAACATTTAAATACACTTCATAGTTAGATTCTACTCATTCAAAGAGTGCCTGTTCCTTCATACTTATATTTCAGGGTGTAATCCAACCTGCAGATGAATAGTGAATATTCATACGAAGTAAAACACAGTTATAAGCCTACTAAGTTCAATTGTTATCGACCAAGTCGTACAAAAGATAAATAGTTCAGTTATGTTTAGATCAACGATAACTTTATCAATGTCATAAATATGATTATTTCTTTATTACATGTTGGTATTTAACGTCATTAGTACCGGTGTAATTAGTCAATGATTGATTATAAAATTTTTTAGAAATGTCAGGAACTTATATAACACATCTAAAATCAGATACAAGTCTAATGACCAGGACCAAAGAATACATGTGAGGAGAAATCGAGGACCGCAGCATTGTGTATGCCGGACCGTTACCACAGATTGTGCCCGCTTGCCAATGACGCGCCTCTTATGAAACGCGCGAGGGCGGAGAGCGTGCTCTGGCACCATCGGTGACTTCTGCCCTCTTTCCCGGTCAGCACGAATCTATCTCATATTGTCTTATATCGAGCAAAAACTAGCTCCACTATAGTCCTTTAAAACATTTGTTCATAATCCAATTTTAAAGATTTAAAATTTGACAATACAGTGGAACCCCAACTATCCGAACTACATACAACTATCTGAATCACCGATTATCCAGATTGCTTTCAGAATGTCATAAAATAAATCTTACAATCTTCAGTTTTTTTTTTATTTTGTAAAAATAAAATAAAAAAACTAAAAGCATACAACAAAAAAGAGTAATGTTTTTAGTCTTTAGAAAGGTAAATCATACTGTACACTGTAACACCATCTTTAAAGAACAATCCAAATTCTGCCATGAAACATAATTCGATAGGGATCATATATTGTCTACTCACGCTGTCCTTCCCTCTGCCAAAAGGATGCACGACCTGGCTGCCCAAACACATTCGTTTACAGAATGGTACGTAAATACACATAATAGTACTCTGTAGTATGTAATTAAACTGTAACTAATTATATGATGAATGCCCTTTCTCATTTAAAATACTGTTTTATATCCCATTTCAACATGAATGTAGTAAATATATAAAATGGACTGCTTTTAGACAAAACTCTGATTATCCGAATTGGGTCTGGTTCCAATTGATTCGGATAGTTGGAGTTCTACTGTAATTGAATCAATATTTATTACCAGTGGCTCTTTAGGTTTTCCAATTTTGATGTTTTTTATTAATAATTTTTTAATTAGGATAATTTTAAGTACATGTATCACAGACGTTAAACAAAAAAGTTATAATAAACTAAGCCTTCAACGTCCTCCATTAAAATACCTACAAAATAATATATTCAATATATTCTAATTTTAACAGAAAAAAGTAATTTAGTTGTAATAATAATTTATTAATAAATGGAAAATTATCTGTAAAAAATTATACAGTTAAAATTTATAAAAAATCACAAAGACTTGGACATTTAAAAAAAATTAACTTGGTGGATTTCCAAGTCTTCATGTTTTTTTAATTCATTTATTTTAATTTTAACTGTAGTCTAATGATAATTTATTTGTACCATTATACCAACCGGCCACCCTATACTGTATCTCGTTATACCGGATACCATTTCAGAAGACTACTTATTCCAAAGTATGAAGGAATAGAATAATTTACATTTATTATGTAATGTTGAATATGACACCAGCCAACATAGTGAATGAGCAAATAGTGAAAATTAAACAGCCAGATTAAAATAAGCCACTTAAAAAGTGACCTACTGAATGCACTCGTACGAGTGAGATGCACTGAGTGGTGAAGTGAAACAAAGAACTACTCTTCCCCCACTGTATAATTCCATTAAAAAATTGTCATGGTAACCAGGAAGACGGGAGGCCGCGTGCTGGCGGCGCAATAGCAAGCCCTACTCTGTACGTCATTAGCAGTAGTTGTCATTGGTTGGTTTGATCAACACTAACGAATCAAGCTTAGAACGATTTAATTAAATCACCATTTAGTATTAAAGTAATAATTAATAATAACAAAAACACAATGAATAATAATGTAAACAATAAATAGCAATTAAACAAACTTGGCAGTTAATTACAATTATTTTTTTCAGCTTAACACTGTTGCGGAAAATGAAAACGGAAATTAGTCACGCCCGTGAAGTAAGGCAGCTCAGTGGTGGAACGATTCCCTCAGCCGCTGTACTCCAATGCGCTAAATATAACACGCTGTACGCTTAGTGTCCGGTTCAATTATAGGAAAATGATCATTACAGACGACTTGCTAAGATTGGATTTTTATGACCGATTAAATAACTCAAAGAGGTAATCAATAGCTCATGTTTTTTTTATATTCGTATTAGGTCCATGTAAGTTTTACCATAGCCTAACAGATAAAATATCAATTTCAGAAATACATAACCAACACTACTTTGTATAGTAAAATGAGAATTACGTTTGCGACTAACGCAAATTATCTTTATATAGTTAAAAAAAATCAACAAAATGTATATGAGCTTATTCCTTAAGAATCAAATATTATCTTAATTCTACGTATTACTGATTATATTTCCGTCGAACTTTCTATTAGAAAATAAATATACATTCTTATTTTTCAGCCTACACGTGCTATATTTTAGATATATGCATTTTGGTACAGGAATAATTTAAATTTTAAAAATGTTACAAGTTTACATGTTTATTAATATGATTGTAATGATTACACCTTGTTTCAAAGAAACTGAAACAAAAATACTATCCATAAAGTAAACATAAGACAACTAAAGGCCTATAGATCACGGGCCTTGTCAATATTTCGGCTGAAACTGTTATTCATAGTACTTACATAAATATCTAAGAAACAAGAATATGATAGTAAAATTGAAGAAAAACGGGAAAATATACTTTTTCTTCAATATATTGATGTGGGTAGGCTACTCGAATTTTGCGAAATTTTCCCCTGATCACGAATACCACAAGGCTTTTACAATCCAACTATTATTACGCTCATTAGCGCCGAAAATGTGTCAATTTCAGTAAGTTTACGTTCGGTTAGGATAGGGCTGGGTTATGTTAGGTCATATTAGGTCTGGTTAGTTTATGCAAGGTTTGATTTGGTTATTTTAGGTTTGGTTAGGTTTAGTTATTATTAATATCGATTAATAATAACACCGGTGTAGCATACATAGTTGGTTAAAACCCTTCAAAGTTCATAGCTAACATAACCTAACAAACCAATGTGTTAGTTATTAACCATTAACATTATGTAACTTAACCAAACCTAACATAACCTAACCTAGCTATACCCAACTTTATCCAATCCTAACAGAACGTAACCTTACTGAAATCGGCACATTTCCGTAGCACATCGCTATATTTAAGAAAAAAAACATAATTTTCGGGTTTTATTATTTTCGTAATTTTTCCGTTTTCTCCGCTGAAAAAAAGATCATACTCTTATTTCTGAGCAATGTATCTACCATGAAAAACATTTAACAAGAAAATTGATAAGGCCCCTCTTTTATACCGAACAGAACAACACTAATGGAGAATGAAGTCTATCCTAAAATATTAATTGGAGTTGAAATAAATCTAATCTCTTTATACATCTCCTGACTGGTGTTTAATGAATCTCATGTCTTCGACGGCCAGAGTGGGTGGGGTAGAAAATGAAACCTGCGCACTTGGAATTCCTGGCAGGCGAAGTGTTGAATAAAAACATTATGTATCTTTCCCACCCAATTAATTAACAATAAATCATATACCTTCACTAGCCTTGACTACTTTAAATACATAATATATATCTTTGGCAGCCCAATTTAGTCGCAAATCATAGTACACTTTTGACAGCCGTGCCCATCCGCCCTCGGAAAAGGGTAAATGACCACATGAGAAACCGAGGACATTTTTCTTTGCGTTTGAAAAAATAGCAAGGCGATACTCAGTTAGTAAAAACTATTTAGGCCTACTGTTTATATAAAACATAATTTATATAATTATTACAGAAATCAGTTAACTTGATGTTGGTTTTATACAAATTACAAATATTCATAAAATGTTGTCACATTTATCAAATGCCAGAAAGACAAATCTTTTGAGATGGAAAACGTATCCTCCAAATGGTGAAGGTGTAAGTTCGGCATACATAGTATTATATTTAACGTGTCTGACTAGGAATAAATCCAATATATGACTCCCTAGAACTGACTGGGTTGTCATGCTCCTGAAGGACTGCATGTTGGGGCCCAGCCAAGTCGTAAAGCCTTCCTATGTTATTCATTAATTAATGACACATTCTTCTTTTTACTGCAGCAAAATGAAGTAATAATATTGCTATAATTGTTTATAAATCTCGAATAACAAATGTAATGCAATTGTTCTCACAGAACAAACGACACGATTACCAATAATTAAGGACAGTTTTTTATTTCAACCATTTACCATCATTACTGTTCGACTTTGGCAGAGAATATTCTCATCTGATCTAGTCAATTATCAGTCAATATGTAAAACCTTTGATTAGGCCTATATACACCCACAATATGTATTTCATCTAATAGAAATATTTGTGCCTGTAATTTTGTTAGTTAATGAGGTCCGCGACAACAGCTAATTTATATTGCATTACATTTACATGAGACTACACTAGCGCTCCACAACAGACCACAAAAACAGCTGAAATTTTGAGTCTCAAAATTTAACATTGGATGGGAAGTCTATTTGTGTATGTATAAAATGAATGGTAAAACTGATATGACTACTCGGGGTTTGATGCTTGAACTACTATCACAATTATTCAATGTGATACATTACAGGCACTACTGTATACTCTGTATAACGTATGTGATACATTACAGGCACTACTGTATACGCTACATAACGTATGTGATACATTACAGGCACTACTGTATACTCTGTATAACGTATGTGATACATTACAGGCACTACTGTATACTCTGTATAACGTATGTGATACATTACAGGCACTACTGTATACTCTGTATAACGTATGTGATACATTACAGGCATTACTATATAAGCTGTATAACGTATGTGATACATTACAGGCACTACAGTATTTTACATTCAAAATTATTTAAATGAGCTATATCCTTTACTGATATAGTTGGTTTTTTATAAATAAAAATATGTATTAATTAAACTCATGTCATAAATTAACCTACGGGATTTGGTTCTGAATTATTTGTTTGTAATCATAAAATTAGTAGTAAATAAATACGTATATTTTCATTACAGAACAAATGTTGAACGTATCATTTATTAAATATGAACATTATTTTCAGGAGATTAGTTGAGTCAATTTTGTTCTACAAGTCTTCGTGCCGACTTAAACCACCGAAAATTACATGAACCCGAAGACTGTAATGGCTGTTGGGAGATACATAAAAAATAAATTAATATTGTGTAGAGTGAGTGGGAGGGACAACTCACGTAATCTGTTGGGTACGAGCATGTGTTGAAAGTGATGCAATAAAAATTTTTCAAAATTTTTATGCAAAGTTATTCGTCTATATTTTCTAAATATGTAAAGAGAAGTTTTGAAATTTTCTTTCATTTATTTTTATACTTATAGCCTACTGAATATGTCATTTTTATACTTATAGCCTACTGAATTTGTCATTTTAATCAACCTTGGGGTGAGTTCATCTCGGAAACGGTTTGCTTTACAAAACCAAATTTTAAAGTTACATTTAACAATTTTGTATAATTAACCTAAAATATTTTATTTAACTAAATTTTTTTAATTTTTAAAATTAATCTGTTTATATTTCTATACAATTTAATGTAAACATTAGCCAAATAGAAAATTATATGTATTGTTTGGACAAATTTACACTATTTAATAAAATAGGATATACACTATCAGGGATCTGAGGTGATTGGTTCTGTCAAAGATGATAGTAAATGACTTCATAAATTCCAATAGGCATGAATCACTCATAGGCCAACGGTGACAATGTAGCACAGGAAATGAGAAAGTGACTAACGAAGGACCGCAAGTACTGTAGAAGCACGCAGACCTATAGGCGTTAGTCACCTTTGGTCTGGCCAAGGACACAGACGTCGGTGCATTCAATACTATGTTTGACTCCTATCAGAGTTCCCGAACGCCCACCCAGGATATGACACCTCTTTGATCTACGAAACAACCTGGTGTTTACAAAACCAGTAGGTGTGTCAGCATCAGCAATGCCACAACATCTGATTGTTTTAAAATTGAAATAGATTCAGTATTCATATTCACGGCAATAGAGTTTTAATCTCTTTTTGGAAAAATTATTGCGGTATTTGCTAGGGCTATGAAAGTTGTTTGTGTGGAATATTTTGTCCGCCAAGTGTACAGTGATGGAATCAATAAAATAAGTCGGAGCACAATAAAGTACCTAATTGGGTGGGCATGTACAGGCTTTAAACAATTTCTCAAGATCTTCCACAGTTGTGAAAAAAAGTTAATTTATATTTAGGGGTTTCCTTAAAGGGAAAGTGTTTTAAATTAAGATTTTCCACAGTTGTGAAAAAAAGTTAAATTACATTTAGGGGTTTCCTTAAAGGGAAAGTGTTTTAAATTAAGATTTTCCACAGTTGTGAAAAAAAGTTAAATTACATTTAGGGGTTTCCTTAAAGGGAAAGTGTTTTAAATTAAGATTTTCCACAGTTGTGAAAAAAAGTTAAATTACATTTAGGGGTTTCCTTAGAGGGAAAGTGTTTTAAATTAAGATTTTCCACAGTTGTGAAAAAAAGTTAAATTACATTTAGGGGTTTCCTTAAAGGGAAAGTGTTTTAAATTAAGATTTTCCACAGTTGTGAAAAAAAGTTAAATTACATTTAGGGGTTTCCTTAAAGGGAAAGTGTTTTAAATTAAGATTTTCTACGGTTGTGAAAAAACAAGTTAATTTACATTTAGGGGTTTCCTTAAAGGGAAAGTGTTTTAAATTAAGATTTTCCGCGGTTATGAAAAAACAAGTTAATTTACATTCAGGGGTTTTCTTAAAGGTGTTTTAAAAGGGTTACCAATTCGTTTAATAGTAGCTTGTGCTTCTGTATTTAGAACTAAAGGGTTTTTAGCTGTATACAGTTTGTGAGCAACATTCTACTGCCAGCTCAGTACGTCGTCAATGTAAGAAAATATAATTTTTATTATTAAAAAAAAACTAATAATAATAGTTCAATTATGTTATTTAAGTTTTACCCAATCAACTCACTTGATCAACTTAAGACTAATGTCGTCTTCTATAAAGTCATGATTTTTATGTTTAAGTAAACTATAAATTTGAATTGTACAATATTTAATTGTGATTAACATTGTCAGTACAATGTACAGTTAAATAATAATTCATGAATACTATTAATTCTTTGACCAACTATACGCCATACTGTGGCAAATAAAAACAGCTATTCTTAACTAATCCTTAAGAAAAGATAATTAAGGTGATTTTTCAAATATAGAAGTGTGATAAAAAGCGGGGGATATAAATTTTCGCAACCATAAATAACCGTCGTATAAAAATGTTGAGTATGGGTCGTTGAAGGAACTGGTGAACATGACTCACGCAATGTCCTTCAATCCTTGGACAGGGAATTATGGACCACCCACCCACCCATAAACATACGGAGGTAATGGTCCTTTCACCCAACCATTACACATACAGATGTAAAGGATGCTGATTGTGTAGCAAACTACCATCCATATTCTCAAAAATATTACAGAATATTGTTAAGAAATGTTTATTGAAGTTTTAGAAAATAAATAATTTGTTTGGTCAAATCAGTTCGGATTTATGGAATCGATGTCTACATAAGATAGAATGCTCTGCTCACCTTCCTCAAACATATTTATAATGGGGTCAATACTTGTATGTTCTGAGGTGCAGTATTACATAGATATAATTAAAGCATTTGATACTGTTGACCACGATATCTTACTAGAAAAGATGTATGCTGCGAGGGTTAGGGGTTTACCTCACAAATGGTTTTCTTTCGACTTAAAAGGTAGAAAACAAAGAGTCAAAGTCGGGGATTGTTTGAGCGAGTCGGGTCTTATTACGTATGGTGTGCCACAGTGTTCTGTATTAGGGCCTATTCTCTTTTTAATATACGCTAATGGACTGTTCAGTGCAACATTTAGTGGGAGGCTAACTGCCTTTACTGATGATACGGCGTTGAGTAACTCTTCTACAAGTTTAAATCGTCTCCAAGAATACGTGAAAGGAGAACTTAATTGTTTAACATTGGTTTAGAAAATATTCTAAACAATAACATTGAGTGATAAGATTAAATTAATGATTTTTAACACAAAAAAGAAATGTATTTCAAAACAAATTAATTTACCACAAGCATGGCCTCTTGTCAAACTAAGATTGTAATAATGAATAATTTTTAAAATTGTAAAGGTTACAGAAATCAAGTATTAGGGCTCATAATACAACCGAATATATATTGAAAGATTCACAGTAATAAATTAGAAATGCATTATATCTGATAGTCCGTAAATGTTATTTCTTGCGGGAAATGTGCCCTCGACATATAACATATATCATGCACGGTTGAGTCTGGAATACGCTATGCATTATCAGGTTGGGGAGGTACATACTTATCGATAATCTATCCAATAATAATCCTACAGAAACATATTATTAGAATCGTAACTAAAAATCCTAGACTAGAACATTCTCAACCTTTATTTATTAAATTTAATATCCAACCATTTAGAAGTTTATATATTTATAAAATATTAAATAAATTTACTATCAAGCGAAGTAGGCACGATAATAATATCATAAAGCACTATAGGTTGGGAAATGAACTTTTCGTACCTGTTCCGAGACCCTTTCTGACGACTTTCAAACATTTCTGTAGCTATAATGTCCCTAGACTAATCAATCAAACTAACAATTTATGGATACAGAATATTATTGGTCACGACTATTTGAGGTGGCTAAAAATATGGCTGTAAACACTGATGATATTGAACCCTTGATAAAATCGTAAATCTATTTGTATAGACCTCTGTATATACCATACAGGTTATATTGTTGGTTTTTATAAAAATCTTCTATTAAATGTAGATATCTATGTCGTGTGTTTAGTTATGTATGACAAATATCTATATGTTCAATGGCTGTGACACTACACACACACATACTCTGACATTTACCCACTCAACCAACCTACACGTACTGTGACCAATGTTGTGTATTAACACATTAATATTAACACTGTATGTGTATGGGCGGGCGGGTGGGTCATTACCACTGTATCTGTATGGGCAGGTGGGTGGGTCATTACCACTGTATGTGTATGAGCAGGTGGGTGGGTCATTACCACTGTACGTGTTATTTCATTACCGTATTACTTTCTTGAATGTTTATGGCTACAAATGCTGGGTCTCGCACTTCAAACATATGGTCTCGAAAATGCAAAACCCCACTTTCCACTCTTGTTATGAAATATACTGAGTCGGCACTGGTGGCGCAGTGCTGTAACTCAGCTACTTGAGGACAAAGTGTTTGGGAGATTGTAGGCGATAGGTTCCATGCTCGGTTCCCTTAATACCGACGCGGCGTCCAATTCTCAAAGTTGGAACCTATCGCTCTGTGTATATGTGTATATATATTGTATATATGATCCATCGCACACCGATACACGCACTGTGGCATTGATCATATATACAAATCTTATGATTTGGTAAATAAAGATTTATTATTATTAAAATCCTTTTCAAGAATGCAGCATTGTGTTTTTTTTTTAATTATTAGACTATTAATTTAGTATGCTTTTTCTATAAGTACAGTATAATGTCCATACAGCAAAAATAAAGAAAACAATTGGGGTGAAACATATTTTGCTATTTTTTGACGCAGAAAAATTCATTAGAACATTAAAAAGTATATTAATTTACTTAAAAAAAAGAAAAAAATTCCCAGTTTTTACCCATCAGTTCTTCATCTAGCATTAATCTCTATCGAATTCTTATATTTCAAGCGCCAGCAGTTCGAGGCTGAAAGACAGTTTTGGCACTCTGCGCACGAGCCATGGCAGGTCCCTGACACGCTGAGGACATTCTCCGTAAGTCCGTCGTTAGATGGAATGACTGATTGGCATTCAGGGGAGATCCTGCGGGCGTACCTTCACGGAGCCGCCAGCCGCCTAGCGGTAGCGCCGGCCGGCCCCAACACACAATAGATCATCATATACAATATTTAAATACCGACTACCCAGACATACTGTGGTCAACTGGACGTTCATCAGATAGATTGGCAGAAGTATCATAGAGGGAGATATAATTATCCGAATATTATCTTATTTCTAGAAGTAACTTCAGTTGATTGTGAACCACTTTGAACACGGTTAATGAATTCTGTGTCAGTTGGTTTTCAACTGTTTAATTTTAGTCTAATATAGGCCTAACTCTTAATAAAAAAGTAAAAGAGATTCTCGAGTAGGAAAAAAAAATAGTTAAGTCAGAGAAAATATTCAACATTTAACATAAATTATAAGGGTTGTATACTTTTTATTTAAGAGTCTGCAGTTGCTGTCAGCTATATTGGTTTTAATACCATAAGAACAATGTTATATGTGAATCCATAGTTGTTGACCGAAAGTTGTGTATGAGGTGTCATTTTAAACGTTATCATATTGTGGATTGGGTTTGCTTTTGATATTTTGAATGCACACGCTTAGTTTTGAAAAATAGGTGAAAATAGAAACTTCAAACTAAATATTTTAAACATTTTTCTTACATAAAACTAATTAGAATTTGCAAAGCAACACGCAATTTCATTTTTGATAACATGCAAGTTGTTTGGAAAATATCCGTTTAAAAATAACTGTTTAATTTGGATACGCGAGATATGTCCGGTTCGAAAATAGCATTGTTCTTATGGAATTAAAACCAACATTCTCGACAGCCCCTGCAAACTCATAACGCATAAATATTTCAGATATTGCATGATTTTCAATACAAATACGTTAGAAATAACATGTCAAGAATGTTTAGGTTTAGAAGATTGTTAGAAATAAAAATCTCACCTCTTAGATGTAATTAAATTACCATGGAAACCAATGTAAAATACAATGAGTTGAGTTGAAATTCTTAGTATAAGGCCAAAATTATTGTATGAAGGAGTCGAATCAACGTACATCACAGCGTCACACTCCACGAACACAACACACCAATCACAAACACAATCACACGATGTCGGCGGCCACCACCCTGCGAGCAGACCTGGAGTCGGACAAGCACGCTATCTCTGTGTCAGAGTTCATCAAGGATAGACTGTTCTTCGTGACATTCAAGAACAAAACACACCGTAACACCACTGATGCCCACTACTTCACAGTAGACGAGGAGCTGGTCTACCAAAACTACTATGGGGACTTCGGGCCTCTCAATCTGGCAGCACTAGCCAAATATCTCACCAAGGTATAATCTCTTTTCATCTAGTGAAGGATATTTTCCTACCTCGGTCTAGTGTCATTCAACTAATAACTCCATCCCAATCGTACCAGAATAATGTTGACGTCGTTCCCTCACACAAACACACGTACGACGTTTATGGCCCTCCCTCCCAACCGTACCAGAATCAGTTGGCGTGGATGTCCTTCCCTCACACCAACACACGCACGATGTTTATGACCCTCCCTCCCAACCGTATTAGAATAATGTTGATGTCCTTCCCTCACACCAACACACGTACGATGTTTATGGACCTCCCTCCCAACCGTATTAGAATAATGTTGGTGTTCTACCCTCACACCTGTACACGTACAATGTTGATGGCCTTCCCTCTCACCTGTACACGTACGATGTTGATGGTCCTCCATCCCAACCGTACCAAAATAATGTTGAAGGCCCTCTATCCCACTTAACTGACAGTCAATGTTTGTGTCCCTCCCCGCCACTTCTCCCTCCGTTCCTGAGTTTATACGTTCCCTTCCCTAGTGTTTCATCAAGCACGGCACTTCAAATAATAATCCCTGTAAAACACTTGTATATGAACTCTGATTAATGTATCCTCAGTAACTATGAATGATAGAGTTGTGTATATGCTGGCTGAGTGCAAGGGCCTATCAATACCATCCAATCAACCCAGGCGCTCTGTCATATGGCACTATACGAGCTTTGAAGGCTTTTGAAGCACATAAGAGTATGTTTTGGGGCATTTAAGTTTAAACATCATTTGTTAATTCAGTCCTAGATTAGTATGCATTTAATGTTGAACGAAATAAAATCATTCGCAGAATAATTCATTCCAAAAAGGAATTAAACAAAACAACTTACGTGAAATATTAGTACCTTTATTCAAATAAATCTGTATAACATGCATCATAATGTGAAAAATACACCCTATATATATATATATAGGCTATATTAAACTGTCGATGAATTTATTTCAAAAGTAACAAAACGATAGCTTCGTAGTTTTATCGATTTTCCGGTAATTTTCATAATTTAAAACAGGTTCTTTATGAAAAGGCTTAAAACAGGTTACAGCGTGTTTTCTTGAATGTGATATAAAATTTCTATACATAATAGGCCTACTCATTATGTATTAATATTTGAAAGTATAACACTAATTACTTCAATATAATATATATATATATATATATATATATATATATATATATATATATATATATATACAATAAAAAAAAAAAACAACTTTGATTAAAAAAACCGAAATAGCAAAACTATATTTGCTTGCATAAACAATCACATAAATTACTTCGGCCTCGACACGCTAATTTAACTACAAAATAATAGTAGACTATCTGTATAATGTAAAATCACAATATTAAATTTATTTACAGTATTTCACTCACACTACTTGCGTTGCTAGCTATTTATTAGTATAGCGTATTATTTAGACTATTTCAAACGTTTTTATTTAATTTGTTTTTGTTTAATAGCTAAAGATTAAACTCTTAATGAATCAATAGCGTAATTTCAAATACAAAAACAGCTGTTATTAATTTACTAAAATCAAACCAATGTTATTCTTATGAAAACAATAACATTTTGAGGGGCTGTTTATACCCCTTAGGAATGAAATTTCGTAAAATCCTTTCTTAGTAAGCCCCTTCGATCGATATTAAAAAACTTTCTTTATAATTTCGTTTAAATCCGTTCGGTGTTTTTAGAGATTTCGTGATGAGCGAGTGAGTAGTCAGTGGTATATGGCTTGTATATATATAGTTTCAGGTTATCAAATAATCTATTAAAAACAGCCGTGACTAACAAAACAATGACAGATATATAATGAATATTACAATGAGAATTTTCTACAAATACTAGACTTTGACTGTACAATAATACTATAATTTGAACATTACAAAATTAATTTAATGTAAAAACTTACAGATAAAAATGTTCTAATCTGATCCTAGTTAGCCAGACATTAATACAATGCTTGCCACATAAGAGGACCGTGTCCGAAGGGTTGAAGTTGGCTCTCTTTGTAGCAATAACCCATCGTTTTCACAGTGCTTCATCCTTTGGATACCTGGAAAATCGTAAATATTGAAAATATGCCTGTTTTTTCATGTATTTGTTTGTTTTATGTCATGAGTTGAATAAGGAAATTGATTGTTCAATGCAGTTTGTCTCATTCACTCATGGAAAGCAATCTCATTCACCACTAATCACTATTTAAACACGAAAAAGTACGTTTTACACCATTTATATAAATATTACTTCATAGTAATGCAATAAATATTCCCTTTAATAGAAAGCAATATTAAACTTATGTTCAATAAACTTATTTCTATCTGTTCCAAACTGAGTACTGTACTACTGTAGATATTACTTTAACGTTGTATATTTACCTGTGAAGGAGGTCTGATTGCCTTTACATCTTCTATTTGTGCAGTTGTTAGGAGAACATACATCAGGCATGGTCTTCTATTTCAAATTAGTCGATAAAACGATTAAGAAAGGCCTAAAAAGCGGTTGTTTACTATTCGCGCTATACAGTAGTGTCGCGCCATTGACTGGATGATGGCGGGGGTATCCACCTGGTGCCGGACCGCGTTTCGTCAGCGAACAATCCATTTGTTTATACATCGATGCTGCCAATCTGACACTGGACAGAGATTAGATAACGATTCATTGTGTCCGCTACTTCTAAAGGGTCGCTAATTATTTCTCCACTCTCCAGCTCTATTTTGACAAACGCTTTTATTAGTTGTTCTACCTGTGCTGTTACACTATTAAAAGTTTTCCATAATTGTGTAGTATCACCTTTACAGTTTTGAACTATCCTCGTAAAATACAATTCTTTGCTTAATTTATGTCATTTTGTAGCTTTTTGCAAAAAAATTAAATTAAACTTTAAAATCAATGTCATAAGAAAATTTCTTATACATTGTTTAGAGATTTTTACGTCTATTCATTTTATGAAATATACAGGGTGTTCATTTGAATGCTTCTCACATCTGTAGCTTCAAAACCGAACAACATAGAAAAGTTCCGTTTTAGGGGATCTTTATTATTCATTGGGAGAACTAAAAGCAAAATATTTTCAAAGAAGGGGTGTTACCCCTAACCTCCCCACTGACCCCAACTCAAAATTTTCAAATCGCAACCCATACCTTGTAATACCTCTCTAATGAAAGCCCATAAAAAATGTAGCCTTTTGGTACAAAAAGTGTTGAAATCGCATCAACCGTTCAAGTGATGTGAACAAAAAGCCCAATTTTTAGTCGTTTTCAAAAAATCCTTTTTAACACACCTAAAAGATAAATTTTAACGTTAATGCTTTGTCAAAACCAGCCTAATTAGATAATCTTGGTGAAGTTCATATCAATGTAGACTTCACCCCAATATAATTCAATATAAGTTCATATCAATATAAAAACCCCACCCATATTTTATGGAATTTTGTTCTTAATTTAGCTAAACATTTTGAAATAAAACGATGCGGTGTGTGGCCACTCTTTGGAAAGCTCTGTAAATGCTGAGCAATTTGGTACACACATATTTGAAATCGGTGTACAGGTTGTGAAGTTGTGGTTAGAATAGTAGACCCTACTTTTTTAATTCCTCACTAAAGGTTTCCTACACTTTCTTTTAAAACCCTAAGAATTAAAATTTTGCAAATAACTTTGCAAAGTAATAGTGAAAAGAGGTATGAAAATAGAGTTTTAGAAGAATTGGCTCAAGTTGAAGTTATTAGCAAGTTTTTAGAAAATCCTAGTAATTCAATATATACTTCACTGTTTAATCTGACCTATCTGCTGGTTCCATTAACAAAGCCATAAAAATTAATACATTTTTCTATTTTAAAATGCAAATTTGTCACACACTTAACGAAGATGACACAAGTGTAGAAATGAGTCAACTTACCAATAGGAATGTTAATATTTTGAAAAATGTTTGTTTCAGTGATATTGTACATATTTGTACATTCCAACTAAATGGTTTTATGAACAAACATAATTGCCTTTAGTGGTCTGAAAAAACCCTCAATTCTTTGTAGAAGGTTTAATGCAATGGCCAGTAAGATATGTTTGGGTGACACTATTGTAGGACCCTTGTTTATTGAGGTAACACTGAATGGAGAATTATATCTAGATTTGCTTGAAAATTCAATTTAACCTCTTATAGAAATAATTGAAAATCAGGAAAATGAGATCGGAGAGTTAAATTTAAATGAAAAGATTCTTCGTTTCCAGTAATACTGAGGACTTAAAACACAGAATCGTAATGGAATATAAAAGCGTAACAAGGAAAACCTTCAAAAAAGTTAGGCAAGAGTTTGAAAACAGATTGAACTACTGTATGAATAATAATGGGAAACAATTTGAACATTTATTGTAACATGAAAGATAAAAAAAAAAATGAGAATACCGTAAAAAGTACTATTTCAACCACAACTTCACAACCTATGCACCGATTTCAAAAATTTTCATACCAAATTGTTCAGCATTTATAGAGCTTTCCAAAGAGTGGTCACAGACCATATCGTTCTATTTGAACATTTTTAGCTAAATGAATTAAAAGAAATCCATAAAACATGTGTAAGGTTTTTATATTTTTTATGACTAAATTGATGTGAACTTCACCAAGATTATTTAATTAGGCAGGTTTTATTACTTTGACAAAGCCTTAACGTTAAAATTTATCTTTAAGGCGTGTTAAAAAGGGTTTTTTGAAAACGACTAAAAATTGGGTTTTTTGTATACAAGCACCTGAATGGTTGGTGCGATTTCAAAACTTTTTGTACCAAAAGGCTAAAATTTTTATGGGCTTTCATTAGAGGTATTACAAGGTATGGGTAGCAGTTTGAAAATTTTGAGTTGGGTTCAGTGGAGGGGGGGGGCTAGGGGTAACACTCCTTTTTTGAAAATATTTTGCTTTTGGTTCCCCCAATGAGTAATAAAGACCTCCTTAAACAGAACTTTTCTAAGTTGTTTGGTTTTGAAGCAGCAGATGTGGGAAGTGTTCTAATGAACATGCTGTATAAGAATTCAACCTTGGACTATGTATTCTAGCTTCGGCAAACTTTGTTTGAATGTGTGGTCCAAGTGTTTGACTAGAATTTAAAACATGCTTTATTTTCTCAAGAAACATCTTGAAACATTGGTTTGTGTCATCTGATAAATAACATTCACTTCAGTCACTTTCTCTTAGACTGAATTGAAACTAAATTGAAATATAATATTTCTTTCCCATGCATATTTTTATCTGCTTTTTCAGTAATAATTTTAAGTTTAGATCTATACCTACTTATTAAACCTAATAAACAATGCTTTGATACTTAGATCAAACACTGCACTATCAAATAAATCAGCTTTAGAATGTTTAACAAAAATATGATCTATAGTTGATTTAGAAGTTTCAGTAATTCTTGTTGGAATATTAACAAGTGAAATAAAACCATCATTGCTCATTAAATTGGCATATTCTTGTACTAAATTGCTACTACTATAAGAAATTAAGTTAATATTTATATCACCAATGTAAATTGTATTGTTATTTAAAGGTAGTATAATATTCAAGAGCTCATTTATGAAGTTTATTTCTTGGTAATTATGTAATCTATAGAGAAATTTTACATTCAAAAGCAATAAATCAGCAGTTTCCATTTTAATGTTACATTCCGATACAGTAATAGTTGCATTATACAAGGTAGACAAAAATAATGCACACGTTCACAACTTTTGTATGTCTTCACTTGTAAAAGTAAAATCTTGAACATGATCATGGATACAAAGAACATGCTTTTTGATGCCATTATCGACATCTCATCTTTTCAGGGGGTCGGCCCACGAGGAGTTGAGTGAAAATCTTCAATGTAAGCCTAGGTTGAGTTTGGTATCAAGACAAATTAATTACCGCAAACTGGACTTCGAAATTTTTATCCTTTCCAGAGTAGTGGCCATTTGAATTTAAAAAACTAATTTGAACAAATTATTTCCCTGCTATTTAACGGTTTCAAGTAAATTATTCTGATCAAAAATCATACTTCATGGAACAAAATCATTAAAAAAATAAATTATCAAATTATCTTTGGAAAAAATAAAATTATTAAAGCGTTTCCATATTTTTTCCTCCCTGTATATATATATATATATTAGTGTTATGCTTGTTATTCCTATATATTTTCTTTATTAAGAAGATGTAAACTGATCTGTTACAAAATAGGTTAACTATAAGTTGAAGTCACCAAGTCTGACCAACAAGGCTATTGTCCACTATACTACGCCCAATGAGAAGAAGCGAGTCAATGCTGCTCTGTTGATGGGAACCTACGCCATTGTCCATCTACAGATGACCCCAATAGAGGCCTTCAACCACCTTTCTTCTCTCCATCATCCATACATCTCCTTTCAGGATGCCTCTGTTGGTGAGAGCCAATACAAGGTAGGTCAAGCAACAGCTCTAGTTTCAATGAATATTCAATTACAATTTTTATTAAATAAATAAAATTGTGTGGAATTACTCACTTTCTCCCGAGAGCTGAGGTTTAGATGAATATCATCATTAAAATAAAAGCTTAACACTTTCGCTGCATCTGCAGTTGTTGATAATCATACCTCAGGTGCTAAAAATTGTTTACACTATTACTTCGTACTAAACACACTAATTTTTTTACGTTTATAAACTAAAAAATCAAAAACTGTAACCAAAACATATACAAAGTAATTAGGTCATACTAGACACGCTACAGACAAAAACAACTTTCTTTCGTAGATGCTATTTCAATACTGAAAGAATAAGCCAACAAAAGACAAGGATACCCGATCGGGCACGACAGCATCTGAAGTCCGCCCAGTGCCTTCCTGATCGGGCAGTGTTAAGGAGGGAGAGGCAAGTTAACTCCCTAAACAAGATAATCAAGAAGGATATTCTTGACAAACTACCCAATATATTGTTGATGTTGGTGTCAGCCTCACCAAATGACAATAGTTTTTTAACAATCGCAGTATCTCTACAAAATCCGACCTAAACCTAGAATATAAATGTATTAAATGTCAAACAAATCAATTAAATAATCAAAGTTATACTAATTATTTTAAGTGGCCTTTATGTGGAGAGGCAATGACAGATTCAAATTATGAATGGGTTATGCATTATAATATCCAAGGGGGCTTAGCTACAAAAATTGATGATTTAAATATTTTATTAAAAGATTCTAATATTATTATTGCTTGTTTCAATGAACATTGACTTAAAAAAAATACTATTAATTTATTTAATTCTATTCCTGGATATACGTTAGCTGCATTTTATTGCAGAGATACAATAATTCGTGGAGGTTCTTGCATATTAGTAAAAAGTGATGTTCACTATATTGATAGACAAGATTTATGTATTTTCAATGAGGATTCAACTTTTGAAATTTCGAGTATTGAAATAAAGTCATTGAACATTGTCATTGTCTCTATCAGAACAGAACACCATCTGAGGGTAACTTTAATGTATTTATAAATAAGCTAGAATCGTTTTTAAATTTAATAAAGAAAGAAATTAAAACAAAAAAATTTTATTTAGCAGGCGATTTTAACATAGATATTTTGGATTCATGTAAATATCCTAAGCAAAAAGAAGTGTTTTTAAATTTATTGGAAGTGTATTCTGTAAATTCTAAATCACCAACAAGAATTACCCCACAGTCAAAGACCTGCATAGATAATATCATTACCAATCACTTTAAGACAGGCAATGTAATTCCTAAAATGAATTTAGAGTTAGGGCTTTCTGACCACAGATCACTTTTTTTATCAGTAAGACAAAATGACAGTCATGTAAAATCAAAGATTAGATTTAAGAGTAGAATATTTTCAATGAAAGAAGTTAATTTGTTTAATCAAAGTTTAAATAATGTTAAATGGTATGTGAATCCTAACAAAAATATGAATAATAATTATGACTTATTTTAAAAAACTTATAAGGATATTTTTGAAAGCTGTTTTCCTTTAAAATTTCATTCAACTAATAATATTAACAATAAAAAGAAGAGCTGGATCACAACAGGCATAAAAATATGCTTTATTTCATATGTTAAAACACATGAGAAAATCTTTAAAGCTGTGTGCAAAAAATCAAAACTGTTGTATAACTGTGATATAATACGTAAATCAGATAATAAGACTAAAGCAGCCTGGTCAATTGTTAATAAAGAACTAGGAGTGAAAAAACATAACATACATTTTTCAGATTTTGTTGTTGATAACAAAAGGGTGGTAAGTGGAGAAAAGATTGCAAATTTATTCAACGAAAGATTTTCGAATATTCCTCTTCTGTTAGATATATCTTCCTCTAAGCCTGAAGCAATGACATTAATACAGGAAAATAATCACTGCCATTCAGAATTTTCTTTCAATTTTATTTCATCAACCGAGGTTGCAAGAATAATTAATTCTTTTAAGAACAAGAAATGTGCAGGTTGGGATGAAATTCCTCAAACGTTAATGAAATTTACTGCTGCAGCAATCCGTAGACCACTAAGTTTAATTATAAATCAATCATTTTATTGTGGAGAATTTCCAAATAAATTGAAATATGCAGAGGTTAAACCATTATATAAAAAGGGGGAAAAAGAAATTTTAAATAATTATTGACCCGTTTCAATATTACCATCTTTTACCAAAATTTTTGTAAGAATTGCTTATAATCAGATTGTAAATTTTTTGGATGTAAATAATTTGTTTGTTGAGAACCAGCAATTTGGTTTCCGAGCAGGACACAGCACAATCTGCGGTAGCTCATTTTGTTGACCAGGTTGCATCTGCCTTGGGTGGATTACAGAGCACTATGGGTGTGTTCTGTGATCTAACCAAGGCATTTGATTGTGTTGAGCATGATATACTTTGCGAGAAACTTAAATATTTTAAATTTAGTGACTCAGCAGTATCTTGGATAAAATCATATTTATCAGGCCGTTACCAACGAACTATAGTTATTAAGAACAATATTAAATATTATTCAGATTGGCAAAACGTAAGATTTGCCTAAGATTGCTATTCCTTTTATATATTAATGATTTACCTACAAGTGTATCTTCTAGTCTTATACTTTATGCAGATGATACCTCAGAGATATTAAAAGCAAATTCAACCAAAGACATTAAATTAGTTTTTCAGAATTCACTTGAGGAACTTCAAAATTGGTTTTCAGTGAATGGTTTATTGCTTAATCACTCTAAAACAAAAATAGTTACATTCCAAACCCAACAAAATAGAGATTATATCGACAGTAATATTTTATTTCATAGTGACCCAATATCAATTAACTCTTCAGTTAATTTTTTAGGAATAGAAATTGATTCAAACCTTAATTGGAAAACTTTTGTCAGTAAAATATGTAAAAAATTAAATTCCTTATGTTTTTAAATGATAGTCCTTCGTGAAACTGTTGATTCTAAAACCAGGCTTATGATATATTATGGCCTTTTTTTACCAGTTATAACTTACAGTATTGAATTTTGGGGTACATCACCTCATGCAAGTAAAATATTTAAAATCCAAAAGAAATATATTAGAATCATGACATTTTCTTCTAGAAGAAACTCATGTAAACCATTTTTCAAACAGTTCGAACTACTGGCCGTTCCATGCCTTTATATATTAAGATGCTTGATTTTAGTGAAAAATAATTTAGAGCAGTTAATGAAAGCACAACATAAACATCACTATGAAATGAGATTTCATCAAAATTTCCAGTATCCAGGACATTGGTTGACATTAGTTCAAAAAACCCCTCAATATATGGGAAAAAAACTGTATAATAAACTCCCAAATAATTTAAAAGATAAAATTAAGGAAAACAGCTTTAAACATAAATTGAAAAGTTTCCTTACGGAGAAAATCTATTATTCAGTGGAAGGATTTTTGAATTATTAGGCTGTAGCACTAGGAAATAGTTCCTTTCTGTTTTATTTAACACATTTGTAATTTTGATTTATTCATTTTAGCATAATAATTTAGTTTTAAGGCAACTTGACAATGTCATTTGTTCTGTACTAGCCATGCTAGTTGTAAAAGAATGTATTTATTATGACAATAAAGTTATTCTTATTCTTACAGTGATAGAAGTTTGCATTAAATGCTTTTATTATATAAAGAATACATCTATGTATATACAGGATAGAAAAAGTATGAAAACGCTTTCACAACTTTTTTATGACTTGTAAAAGTGAAAACTTGCACATCGTAATCATTACAAAGAACCCACTTTTTGACGTCATTAGCGACATTTCTCTTTTTCGGGCTATGCCGATTTCTGCGGCTATTTCATTGAACATTATCGTCAAAATTCACAGAGTGAAAATAAGGATTATGATCTCATTTGTGCTGGAATTAGAGACATATAATTGTATAGTTTAATTATTGACATCACTTGTATGATGATTTATATAACAAATGTAAATTCATTGTACAAAGTATCATTAAATTACAATCCCAGAGTCATATAACGAAGAATGTTCATTTGAGCTTCACAATGGTATTTTCATTTCAATAATATAACAAACCATTTAATAATAAATAATATAAGTTCATAGAATGTTTGGTCAGTTAAATTGGGAATTGATTGATGTAATTTTCTCATGCAAATTGGCTTTAAATTAATTCAATATTCAACAATAAACATAATCTTAGAAATAACAAATAATTTCTCCTTTCCAGGTTCGACTGATAGATTGCTTGAATGCTATCCGAAAGGCAATATATTTTGGACTCATTAATTTTGATGACTTCAATGTGGATGAATATGAGAAGTTGGAGAGTATCAAATTTGGTGACATCAACTGGATTGTTCCGAACAAGTTGCTAGCATTGTCAGGACCTGTGGACAATCCAACCGAGGCGTGCTATCATGCTCCAGAATACTATCTAGATTTCTTTCGTCAGCACAATGTTACTACAATTATCCGACTCAATGTCAAGATGTATAACTCCAAAGCGTAAGTTAGAGTTATAATAGATCACTATTTTTAAATTGTACTTGTTAAAATTTAAGAATTGAAAATATGACTGATATTTTAACATTTGTCAAATGCTTTTTTCAGCTTGCAAATTTTAATTAGGTGTAAGAAGGAAAAATTTTCCTGTTTAAAGTGGAGGGTTGTATAGCAATTAGTGAAACCTAAAAGCAGATTCACATGATACCTTTAAGTTTCATTGTTTGTCCTCTACACTGCCAACTAACTAGTTGTTAACTGAAATTTTCTGAAAATCTAACTGAAAATTGAAAAAACAACAGATTTTAAAAGAAGTCGGAGTGGAGCACACGGTAAGTGTGCACCGCTGGCTTCTATTACAAGACGGCCCCACCACCGCCTTCCAGACAGAACAGCTGATTAGGCCTTGCATATACGCTATGGAGCACAACCGGGACTGTGCGACAGTACTGCGAGATTAGCGGAAGCTAGCTGAAGGCACCTCTTTGAGTTTTCTTACGTTTAAAATCACACATTTCGTAATTTCAATGTGTAAATAATTTAACCTAAACTTTAAATGTGGTTCATTTTCTTTTTCAAATCTCACAGGGGGTTCACGTGCTCATGTGCTCTTATGGAGTAGCCGCCACTGGTCTCATCATAAAAAAAGTTTGTTTTACACAACATATTAAAATATTATTTTACAGTCTTTAAAATATGTGTGAATATGGTGAGTGATTGCAGGAAGTTATACTTGCCATTCTCAACTGGAGAGAAACTCTAGACTCTTGTCTGAGAATTTGTTTCATCAACTAATCCATATAATATCAAAGAATAGAATATTGTACTTACTAGACTACCATGAAAATGGCGGAGTTTAACAACCCCATAAACATACCAATAAAGAATTTTCTATAAAAGATTCTATGTAAAATTGAATTAAAATAGGAGAAAAGAAATCCAGTGGATAAAACCAAATAGCTTAAATGGGTAAAAAAAACCAGTGATTATTAATCCATACCCTTAAAATATCAACATAATTTATGATCCCCCAACAAAAAAGTTAGCATTTTACTGTGTAGATAGTCCATTATAGGCCTCAATACAACTGATATTAGTTACATGTTTACCAATGCAGGTTTGACCTCAGAGAAAAAGAGAAACAGAGGTCACTTTCTTATTGCTGCAGCAAATGCCTAAGTGGCATTTATAAATCGATTACAACTAATTTACATCTATAGTAATAATTATTATTTTATCCTTTAGGATTTTTGCACTACCCTCAACATTAAGATTATTCTCATCTAGATTTCCCAAAGGAGGTCTTGCAAAATAAAAAAAATAAAAAAAAAAAAACAGTCAGCTTTATTATTCACTCACCAAACAACGATTTACAACACTTGATATCGCTAGATCCACTATGGTTCACAATAAGTGATAACACAACTCACTGCCTTTAACAACTACTGTATACTGATGACTGGTCTTTACACAGCATAGCTCAGAAAACTCCAGAAGCAGAAGCTTGGAACACCATCAAATTAAAAACATCTGTTTTTAGATTAATCTTGAAACTTGGAACAACATTGAAACGTCTATTTCAATAATACCCTCGCAGTATATTTCAAACATATTTTACTTGCAAATCCGTATAAAAATTAGATTAATCGTAAATTTATTAAACTCAATTTATTATACAACTTATTTGAGAAAAGAACGCCTCTTTTTGAATATAGATATGTTTCAAGAAGTGGATTTTGCCAATTCTTTCTTATACTCTAAAAATCTGATCTAAGCATACAATATTTTAGTGTTTTTGAGTATACCTATGTCAGGGTTTGGGGGGAATAAGGAAGGTACTACCCCTGCCAACCTCTGTTTCTTTCTTCTCTGTGGTTCAGCTTCAATACAACTGAGATTAGTTACATATTTGAGACTAGATTGCTTACAGGTTTACCAATGCAGGTTTGGCTCATTACGAGCTGTACTTTTTGGATGGTGGTGTTCCTTCTGCTGAAATTGTTACCCGCTTCTTTGAAATTGTAGAGAATGCATCTGGTGCTGTTGCAGTTCATTGCAAGGTATTGAATCTACTTATTGGAAATTGGGATTTTACTATAAAGATAAAAAATTTACAAAAACAAAAACTTAACAAATATTCTTCTTTGATGCCTACGAGAACAACTAATGATTATGTACACTTATTTATATTAAATAGATTTACTAACTTCTCATTGAATTTGAGGTTAGGTTATAGAGAAATAACACAACATAAAGTCCATTTCAGTCTCTATTACATCATATAAAGGTGCAAAATACGCCAAAAATGTCTGTCCTAAGTGCTTTTTATCTATCTGTTTATTCTACTAGTAATGTTGTGATAATGCATGGTTTATTGCTTCCTAACTCAATCAAAACATAGCTTTAATAATCATGGAAAAACATTATTTTGCAGAACAGCCCATGACAACACTTGTCATGAAATGACAACAGTTAAGAATGAAATTTCATACGGTAACTATCTATTTCATTCTTTCAGTAGAAAAACGGTCTATTAAGCATATTCATAATGTATTTTGATGGTTTATGATGGTTAACAATGGGGTCATTTACAGTGAAAAAAACACTTAGCTTCGGAGAAATAAAAACAAAAATAAATTGAGTTTGGAAGCAATTTTAGTTATATTGTGATGGAATAATTATAAAAATGGCGTAATGATTAAGCACGTTTATTGTTGTAAAAATGGTGTTGAAAAGATTAATGTATTACAAAAACCAACTTTTGTAATACATTAATCTTTTCAATACCATTTTTACAACAATAAACGTGCTTAATCATTATGCCATTTTTATAATTATTTAGTATTCATTAGTACTGATATCTTAAAAATTAGAGTTGTACAAATTAAAGAAACAACAAAAACCTGAGATATGTGAAAAGCGTATATAAAAAATTGAACATAAATTAACCTCATGTTTAACAATGCACATGCCTTTTCACACTAGAATCCCATAGATGTTTCCACACCAATAGCTTAAGGGGTTGAACCACAAATTCCATTGAACACCTGTGGTTTCTCACTTGCAAAATTACTAGTACGTTGATTTACCTTTTTTTTAGTTTTTTCCTTGCAACTTATATTTTCCCCATATATATAATAATATCACAGATAACTAACTCTACCCAGATAGCTCAGTCCCATGCTAAAGAGTGTTAACAAATTTTTCGTTGTCAACTGTCCGCTTTAAAGCGCGGTGAGCGGCTGTCAACTGAGTGGCGTTGCCAGATTGAACTCAACAAACTAACCATATTAAAAATGAATATTACAAACAACGTCGCATCCTAAATTCACAGTCGTGTAGTGCGTGTTGCCTATATACTCCTTAACCAGTCCTACGCTTTTCCCGTATACTGTGAGCCATCTGGGTAGAGTTAGTTATCTGTGACAATATCATGATTGTAATAAATTAAATAGCTATTCATATTTTGTAATTCACCTTGTTTACTGAAGAACAGTTTTGTAAGTATTAGTTAAATTAAATATTTTAAGTATCAATAAAAAGTAATTTAATAAATATTAAACGTTTCTGTGATTTGGGCCTACTTTGTTTGAAAATTTACTTAGCTAAAAAAATTGCAAGCTTCTACCTGTATCTTATCGTGTTTCTTCCCTGTAAGTAGGTACCCATAAGTTGTAGCTTCCTTGCAATTGGCATCCATCTTTTTCTCTAAGGGGCCGTCCCTAAATTACGTAATGCTTGAAGGAGGGAGGGGGTTCTACGCAGCGTTAGGTAACTATTCAAATCAGCATATTGTTTAAATTCATTCACAAAATTTTATTATTTTTGCCAAAATAAAAAATTTTTTGAAATGACGTTAAAGTTAGATATATATTCTATCCCCTCCACCTATTAGAAAACAAATGGAAGAAAGTCTAAACATCGACTTTATCATAAATAAAAATATGCATGAAAGTGGATGACAAAAATTAGAGAGGGGAGGTTGGTGACAGCGTTAACTAATTTTCGAGGGGGTTTAGTATTATTACCATTACACGGAGGGGGGGGGTCTGAAAAGGCTGATTTTAGCATTATGTACGTAATGAACATCACTGTTCATTAAGGATAGTACTTTTAGAAATATACCCTTATTTAATTAAAAATATGTATTGAATCTGTTGTCACCCAGTTCAAATCTTGTATTAAATTATGGTACTACAAAAAGGTCTTATGTTACTATTTATTTGGTGAACAGGCATCGTCAGGTGATTACTATTACAGTTGAACGAACAGCCATCGTCTAGGCAGTTTGGCATATCATTTGTGAGGAGGAGGAAGAACACTGGTCCCAGTACAGATCCTTGCGGGACCTTCTTCTCACACCATTTGTTACAGATTGCATTTTGTATTATTTTGGTTGGAAATAATTTGATATATATTTTTCATTTATATCAAGAAACATTGGAGGCATATTAGCAAACAACGATCTCAATTAGTAATGACAGAGGGTGAAATGACATGACCAGATTGCAGATGTACACGTTTTTGGATGCCAGTGTGAAATGGCCTTTAGCGTTTAGGGTTTAAAGGCTTCATTGTTATAGTTTGAAAGAGCAAATAAGTAATACATGTAAACAAATGCCAGTTGTCCTACACCTTCTGGAGGTAATGCATCTCGCGTCAACATAATACATTAAACATACAGACAGACACATGATGTAATTGAAGATAGATAATCCTAAATGAGTAATAAGTAAAAAATATCTCGTAAGTCAATAACTATGTATTTTTCATATAGCAAGTATTGGACTCCATATTCTATAAAACGATTCAGTTTAAAATAGAATTCAAAAGGAGGAAAGCAAAGGCAGTCATAGTCGTAAGAAGATGGACAGAGATTATCTGATACTTGTTGGACAGGCTGCATTAATGTTACTTTGCAGATTTTACAAAAACTTTGGATGATGGACATTTTTTATCTCGAAATTCTGCCTAAACACAATACTGGTCAACAAACATTAGGATTAGTTCAGATCAAGCAGTTTTTAATCAATAAACTTTTAAATTTCATAAGCAGCAAAATGTGAGAAAATAGCATTTTAAAATCTTGCTCTAATCACATAAAATTAAGTAACATCGATTTTTTTGGAGAAATTAAGAATAAAAAGGAGCTAAGTTTATGAAGATGAGTTGTTTTTAAATACAGTTGTGAAGGAGTAATAATAGTTTATATACCACTGTCTCAAGTGCCAACAGTAGGACTCAAATCAAGTAAAAATAAATCAAAATAACTTTACGATTAACGTACTCTACTTTGTAGGGTTAATATTGAATCCATTTTGGTAAACAGAACCTGACGTAAAATGTTACTTGGCAGGCAGGTCTAGGGCGCACAGGATGCCTGATAGGAGCATACCTCATAAAGCACTATCGCATGACTGCATTGGAAGCCATAGCTTGGATGCGAATGTGCAGACCTGGCTGTGTCATCGGCTGCCAACAGTCTTGGTTGGAAGAGATGGAGCCTACATTTTGGAATATGGGTGATGCTTTCCGGTCAGTACACCTTATTTATCGATTTAAGTTATTATGAAAAATAGTTATTCATTGAAATAGTAATCTTAACAAGAATTTATCAAACTGTTAAAAAATAGTGAAAATTAATTTACTGAAGACACTACATAACCAACCATAAGCAATGATTCTCACAACAAGATTGCGTCTTAATCAAGATGGAAGATCTTTCAATAGTACTATTTTTTATATTGCAGGAATATATCCATTTGTACAGATATAATATGCTTCCATCTGGATTATGTAATGTTCTTTAACCTTACTTTATAATTACTTCACCCTTGCATGGGTGAAAACTCATTTGACTACCTCCTCTCAACTATCATCACTAATTACTCATCAGAAGCTGGAATATTAAAACTAAAACCTTCCAAGACAAATGCTATTAGAAAACCAAGGTCAAGAAAAGCAGTTTAAATATTGCATTACCAATATAAAGATATCAATATGGTAGGGATTTCAGTCTTGCACTACCATGGTGACAACTTGATCAGAACCTTAAGTCATCTGCAGCAAAAATGTAAAATGTGTTTCAACTTGCGCGGTACGGAGTCGTGACAGTAGGATATGGAGAGGTTTTAATAACTGTAGTATAAAGCATGTGAGAAGTACATAAAAGATTGAGTGACCATTCACTGTTTCAACTTGCGCGGTACGGAGTTGTGACAGTAGGATATGGAGAGGGTTTAATAACTGTAGTATAAAGCATGTGAGAAGTACATAAAAGATTGAGTGACCATTCACTGTTTCAACTTGCGCGGTACGGAGTTGTGACAGTAGGATATGGAGAGGGTTTAATAACTGTAGTATAAAGCATGTGAGAAGTACATAAAAGATTGAGTGACCATTCACTGTTTCAACTTGCGCGGTACGGAGTTGTGACAGTAGGATATGGAGAGGGTTTAATAACTGTAGTATAAAGCATGTGAGAAGTACATAAAAGATTGAGTGACCTTCACTGTTTCAACTTGCGCGGTACGGAGTTGTGACAGTAGGATATGGAGAGGGTTTAATAACTGTAGTATAAAGCATGTGAGAAGTACATAAAAGATTGAGTGACCTTCACTGTTTCAACTTGCGCGGTACGGAGTTGTGACAGTAGGATATGGAGAGGTTTTAATAACTGTAGTATAAAGCATGTGAGAAGTACATAAAAGATTGAGTGACCTTCACTGTTTCAACTTGCGCGGTACGGAGTTGTGATAGTAGGATATGGAGAGGTTTTAATAACTGTAGTATAAAGCATGTGAGAAGTACATAAAAGATTGAGTGACCTTCACTGTTTCAACTTGCGCGGTACGGAGTTGTGACAGTAGGATATGGAGAGGTTTTAATAACTGTAGTATAAAGCATGTGAGAAGTACATAAAAGATTGAGTGACCTTCACTGTTTCAACTTGCGCGGTACGGAGTTGTGACAGTAGGATATGGAGAGGGTTTTTAATAACTGTAGTATAAAGCATGTGAGAAGTACATAAAAGATTGAGTGACCTTCACTGTTTCAACTTGCGCGGTACGGAGTTGTGACAGTAGGATATGGAGAGGTTTTAATAACTGTAGTATAAAGCATGTGAGAAGTACATAAAAGATTGAGTGACCTTCACTGTTTCAACTTGCGCGGTACGGAGTTGTGACAGTAGGATATGGAGAGGTTTTAATAACTGTAGTATAAAGCATGTGAGAAGTACATAAAAGATTGAGTGACCTTCACTGTTTCAACTTGCGCGGTACGGAGTTGTGACAGTAGGATATGGAGAGGGTTTTTAATAACTGTAGTATAAAGCATGTGAGAAGTACATAAAAGATTGAGTGACCTTCACTGTTTCAACTTGCGCGGTACGGAGTTGTGACAGTAGGATATGGAGAGGTTTTAATAACTGTAGTATAAAGCATGTGAGAAGTACATAAAAGATTGAGTGACCTTCACTGTTTCAACTTGCGCGGTACGGAGTTGTGACAGTAGGATATGGAGAGGTTTTAATAACTGTAGTATAAAGCATGTGAGAAGTACATAAAAGATTGAGTGACCATTCACTGTTTCAACTTGCGCGGTACGGAGTTGTGACAGTAGGATATGGAGAGGGTTTTTAATAACTGTAGTATAAAGCATGTGAGAAGTACATAAAAGATTGAGTGACCTTCACTGTTTCAACTTGCGCGGTACGGAGTTGTGACAGTAGGATATGGAGAGGTTTTAATAACTGTAGTATAAAGCATGTGAGAAGTACATAAAAGATTGAGTGACCTTCACTGTTTCAACTTGCGCGGTACGGAGTTGTGACAGTAGGATATGGAGAGGTTTTAATAACTGTAGTATAAAGCATGTGAGAAGTACATAAAAGATTGAGTGACCTTCACTGTTTCAACTTGCGCGGTACGGAGTTGTGACAGTAGGATATGGAGAGGGTTTTTAATAACTGTAGTATAAAGCATGTGAGAAGTACATAAAAGATTGAGTGACCTTCACTGTTTCAACTTGCGCGGTACGGAGTTGTGACAGTAGGATATGGAGAGGGTTTAATAACTGTAGTATAAAGCATGTGAGAAGTACATAAAAGATTGAGTGACCATTCACTGTTTCAACTTGCGCGGTACGGATGGATATGGAGAGAGTTTAATAACTGTAGTATAAAGCATGTGAGAAGTACATAAAAGATTGAGTGACCATTCACTGTTTCAACTTGTGCGGTACGGATGGATATGGAGAGAGTTTAATAACTGTAGTATAAAGCATGTGAGAAGTACATAAAAGATTGAGTGACCATTCACTGTTTCAACTTGCGCGGTACGGATGGATATGGAGAGGGTTTAATAACTGTAGTATAAAGCATGTGAGAAGTACATAAAAGATTGAGTGACCATTCACTGTTTCAACTTGTGCGGTACGGATGGATATGGAGAGAGTTTAATAACTGTAGTATAAAGCATGTGAGAAGTACATAAAAGATTGAGTGACCTTCACTGTTTCAACTTGCGCGGTACGGAGTTGTGACAGTAGGATATGGAGAGGGTTTAATAACTGTAGTATAAAGCATGTGAGAAGTACATAAAAGATTGAGTGACCATTCACTGTTTCAAAATTAGCTTTTCAATATTTATAAAAAATAATTTTGTTGCTGGTAAACTAACTATGAAACATTTCCAAGCTTAAATCGAAAAGAATGAAATTCTAACTAGAACGTTTATAAACTGTGTTTTGAAGCATTTTTCCATTGAAATGTTCTGAAATTCAATTTTCTAACAAGATTATTTAAAACAATTTAAAACTATTTTTCTTCAGAAAGACATAATCACAAAATTGTATGTATTTTATTTACTTTTTATTCATCACTAGCCTACGCCCCTTGCTTCGCTACAGGTTTATTTTCTGCGCTTGCTTACCCTTCCTCGTGGTTCCCTCTAAACCATCACGTCAATGTAAAGCTCAACCTGCTGCCATTCTTCTAGACAATAAAGTTGAATGGTCTAGAAAATTATATAAGTCTTTAGGGTAATTTGAATACGGTTATCTCAATATCGTAAATTTCCCAAACAGAGTTTACACGTAATTGCATAGAGAATAAAAATATAGAAAAAGTGTAATTAATTGTAAACTCTTGATGCATCAATAGAATAAATGTCAAACACACAAAATGACCTTGTTTATTTATTTACAAAACAGCTGTTATTAATTTTCTAAAATCTACCCAATGCTATCCTTATACAATCTTTTAGGGGCGGTTTCTACCCCTTAGGAGCATTTTATCAAGATGAATATACTTTAGGTTTTCTATTTAGTTAGAAAAACATGTGTACCAAATTTCTGCTCTGTAGGGTTACGGGAAGTGAGAGAATTGGTTAAATCTTTATTCATGATAATGTAGTTTTCATGTAGAAAGTACAGTACATTAAAGGTAGTTGATACAGTCAGCCATAAGCATCTCCTTGCTATACTTGAATCTTATGATATCTTAGGCAGCCTTCTCCAGTGGTTTCGTTCCTATCTTGATGGCCGATCTCTTATCGTCAAGTTTGATGGCGCTTTCTCTAGACCTTTTGTTGTGACCTCTGGAGTCCACAAGGTTCCCATCTGGGACATTTCTTGTTTACTCTCTGCTTGAATGATATTGTGGACTTCATCAACGTCAGATGCCTCATGTTTGCTGAGGATATTAAGATTTTTTCCGCTGTCTCGTCCTTTGATGACTGCCTCCAACTACAGCTTTGTCTTGTCAGAATCGATGAATGATGTGCACTGAATTGCATGAAGATTAATGCAGGCTAGTGTATTGTTGTCACCTTCCACCGTTCCTCAAATGCTATATTGTTTGATTACTCACTTGATGAACTCGTATTAAGATGTGAATCGTCCATTCGTGATTTGGGTATTACACTGTCTTACAACCTCAGCCCAGATCTTCACATTAACGCCACCACTGAAAGGGCAGCACATGCTCTGGGCTTGCTCATTAGGACTTCGAAAATAGGCCTGAGTATAGAGGCTATGAAGATAGTCTTCACTTCTCTGGTAAGGTCGATTCTCGTATTTGGGAGTGTAGTGTGGTCACCCCACCAGGTTAGACACATTCAGGTCTCCAGAGAATCCAGGACAGATTCTTGCGGGTGGTGGGCTGGAGACTGGTTTTGAATACCAGACCGTTCCGCTGGATGTCATGGAGGAGATCTTGGGCCTAGACTCGTTGGTGACAAGGCGTCAGCTTCATGATTTGACATTCTTGCACAGACTTCTTACTGGTGAGATAGACTGTCCCGATCCCCTTAGGCTTTTGGACCTCAGGATTCCAGCCAAAGAAGATCTTTATATTTATTCAGCCGGCGTGCGTACTTCTCCAGCTATGAGCTCCACAGTGCCATCCCACAGCTTCACCTGCTTGGCAATTTGGTATCCCCATTCCATGATTTCTTCTATAGTAGTAGCCATCACCTGAAGAAAACAATATTTTCTACTTAGGTACCTTGTTGTACATTTTATTGTAACTATATATATTTATTGTTGCATAATGCATTTTTTATTAATGTTGTATTAGTTTTTAGAAAAGTCATCACATTTCGATATATTTTTTGCATTTGGTGATCTTAACATATTTATTATATTACTGTTGCATTGTTTCTTAACTACTCATATTACTTCACTTTGTTGTTATTTATTTTTGTGCTTGACCAATACAATTCAACTGATACAATTATACTTGTATCGGTGTATTTAATATACATATTACATAAATCACACATGAATGACCTGGCCAGGCGGCAATTTCACGGTCCGGCACTCATGATGCCTTTATCAATAGTAAATCAGTATAAAATCACTCAGCATATATACAGTACAAATTATTACACATTTGAATTACTGTCATCAATGGCTCGATAACAATATTTGCCTGATGTTTGTGACACTTCTCAGTGCCGAGAAAATGTTACTTCACTAGTGATGAGAACTTTTTCTGCATATGCAAAAAATTCTGAAACTTTGCAAGTTGGTTGTCTGTTAATGCATATATATTTTATATTAGTTTCACATATATATGAAGAGTAGTTTTCATATATTTATTTTTTAAATGTCACAATACAAAGCATAAGTGTGAAACAGCGGTATTTTTTTTTACTCTAATAAATATTTTTTAAATGATGCAATTTATAACCTATGTAGTATAACGTAGAGTAAATAGATAATTTTGATGTTATTTTAATTTTGTATTGCTCAGAAGTTATTGTGCAGCGTTTGTTCAAACTCGGGGTATCAATAATTTTGAGTCAGACAGAAATCACTAGCTATGAACATTTGAACATATGTCAAACTAAGCAGTAAATTACATATTCCACCATTAATCTAACTTGAGATCCTTAGGTGATTATTAAGGGATCATAAAAAATTTTATACTTGTACAATGATATCACAATATTGAATTATGCATGGAGCGTGGCCAAGTTTATAACAAACAGAACAAAGTTATAATAATGTACAACATTGCAAGTTCATTGATGATATGGGTCATGTTATTTAAAATAATGCACACACTTGTACATATACATATGCACGAGTATTTAGAGCATATATTAAACCTCTTAGAAATGTATATTTTTTTAACACATACTTTACAATGAATCAGCAAAATATATATTTCAAATAATAATTGGGCCCTTAACCCGTTCTGTGTTTCAATGTAATATAAATTTCAATTCATTTCATGTTTAAATGTGTCACCCATGCCTTGAAACACACAGATCTATTGTTCTTTCCATTATCCTAGACATAAACTCAAATTTTTTTAAACTTTAACAAAATTATGACAAATGTGTATTTTGTAGTTCCCGTTATCACGGAGGAACGGATCGTATACCGCATCACAAGTATGGAATTTACAGTTATCACAATCACACAGACCAAGACCCTCAGATGGAACATTATCAAAGTGAAAACTCAAAATCCAACTCTAGCCAGCATCAAGTTGAAGAATTGAGTAATTCAGCCTATTGCAAGGGTTCAATCTCGTTTAGAAATCAGATAGAGTGTACTAAAGATGGTAAAGAAACTATTGAAACTCAAGGTGACAGACTCAACCAGGCCAAGCTATTCCGTGACTCAATTCTTGTGGGATACAAAAGAAAAATTCCAAAAGCAAAATTGTACAAGTAATATAGTCAGATATTAAAGATATTTTCAATGTGTCCTGAACACTCTGATTTATTTGATTTCGAGTGGAAGAACAATTAAACTTAAAAATATGTCTTTAAATCCATTGTAAAATAACTTAAATCTGTTATAACAACATTTCTAAGAAATTTTGTTAATAATTACTTTAAAGCCCATTTCCAGTCAAATTTGAAAAATGAATATATTTTTTTATAGTTTGAAAAATGTCAAATTTAAACATTCCTTAATTTGAATAATTTAATTCATAAATTTGTTGAAAATATACATTTAAAAATCATAACACATCATTTTAGAACATAATATAAATGAAACATTACTTATTTTTATAGACTATTTAATAATTTTTTATTTTCTATCTAGAATAAAATTTTAATCCAATTTACTACATACTATTATTGTGTTTTGATACCTCACCTATAATTTTGTTCAGTAACTTATTTTATATGATATGGATTCTAGACTTCCACAGTTCTGTCTGTAGTCTTTGTTAAGTGTATTCCACTAACAGAGACTACATCTGGAACAGTGGAAGTGGAGGGGATTGCCTAACAGAGGCTACAGCCGGAACTGTGGAGGTTTGGGGATCCCCCAAAAGAGGAATCTGTGCTACTATAAGATTTTTTATTACAGACCCCTCACTTTGCTGCGCTTTACAAAACAAACGCTAAAAAATATCTAATCGCATATTCATGTTCAGAGTTTAATCTACTTTACAATAGTATCAAAGATTTTTATTCTATATGTAAAAATTTATGTGAGTTACAACTAAAAAACACAGGTTTTACATTCAGTAATAAAAAAAATGGATGAAATAAGTTCTCTAGGTTGTTTAAACGATTTTTAATGAAAGAAAGTTTTATAAAACAGACTTAATTTACAGCTTTGTTTCCCTTTGTGAAAATGTGCAGGTTCCTTCCGCTTGAAACACGTTAGCGCAAAAATGCTTTGTGGTTAGGTTTGGTACGGTATTTACTTCAGAACTATGTAAGTTGTTTGTTTATTCCAACAGCTGATTAATGAAACTATTACAAACAATTGTCAAATTAGTATTGCCACAAGACTTGTATTGATACTTCTTAGAGTACCTGGGGCGGTACCCTGATGGAATTTCAAAATAAAGAAGGCCTATGTGTTAACCAGAGACCCTAAGAATGTCCATGCAAAATTTCAGCTGAATGGGTCCAATAGTTTTTGTGTGATTGAGTAACACACGCACAGACGGACATACTCCATTAATTTTGATATAATAGTAAGATAATCAAAGTCTAGGCAAAGTCATCTCAAACATATTGATAATCTTATGCATTGGTTTTGGTAATGTACATAATCAAAGGTCAAGTTAACTCAAACATACAGTACTTCCTCAAAGTCAAGGTAAAGTTGAGTCAAACATACTGTACATCTTCAGACTCAAGGCAAAGTGGACTAAAACATACAGTACATCTTCAAAGTCAAGGCAAAGTGGACTAAAACATACAGTACATCTTCAAAGTCAAGGCAAAGTGGACTAAAACATACAGTACATCTTCAAAGTCAAGGTAAAGTTGAGTCAAACATACTGTACATCTTCAGACTCAAGGCAAAGTGGACTAAAACATACTGTACATCTTCAGACTCAAGGCAAAGTGGACTAAAACATACAGTACATCTTCAAAGTCAAGGCAAAGTGGACTAAAACATACAGTACATCTTCAAAGTCAAGGCAAAGTGGACTAAAACATACAGTACATCTTCAAAGTCAAGGCAAAGTGGACTAAAACATACATTACATCTTCAAAGTCAAGGTAAAGTTGAGTCAAACATATTGTACATCTTCAGACTCAAGGCAAAGTGGACTAAAACATACAGTACATCTTCAAAGTCAAGGTAAAGTTGAGTCAAACATACTGTACATCTTCAGACTCAAGGCAAAGCGGACTAAAACATACATTACATCTTCAAAGTCAAGGTAAAGTTTACTAAAACATACTGTACATCTTCAGACTCAAGGCAAAGCGGACTAAAACATTCTGTACATCTTCAAAGTCAAGGTAAAGTTTACTAAAACATACTGTACATCTTCAGACTCAAGGCAAAGCGGACTAAAACATTCTGTACATCTTCAAAGTCAAGGTAAAGTTTACTAAAACATACTGTACATCTTCAGACTCAAGGCAAAGCGGACTAAAACATACTGTACATCTTCAAAGTCAAGGTAAAGTTTACTAAAACATACTGTACATCTTCAGACTCAAGGCAAAGTGGACTAAAACATACAGTACATCTTCAAAGTCAAGGTAAAGTTGAGTCAAACATACTGTACATCTTCAGACTCAAGGCAAAGTGGACTAAAACATACAGTACATCTTCAAAGTCAAGGTAAATTCAACTTAAACTTACTCTACATCATCTACGCAACATCAATTCAAACATACTGCATATCATCAAGGTCAAGATAAAATCGACTAAAACTTACTGTACGTCATCAAAGTTACACAAACATAATGTATATTATGTCACGTCATTATATTATTATAAAGTCAAAATAAGGCAATGTAAACTCAAAACATATTGTTACAACCCACCCACCTTCCCATACACGTACTGTAGTACTGACCCACCCGCCCACCCATACACGTACAGTGGTATTGACCCACCTGCCCACCCATACTCGTACCTTGGTACTGATACTCCCACCCACCCATACACGTACCGTCGTACTGACCCTTCCGCCCACCCATACACGTAACGTGGTACTGACCATCCCGCCCACCCATACACGTACCGTGGTACTATAATAAGGTTAGCATACCTTTTCATCTTTAGCTACAAAATCCTATTTTTAGATTACCAGTTTCGGAGCAAGAACTCCATGGTCACATCCACTGTACGTTGTCGAACACTTAAAACAGTTAGATTAAAAACTTTATATGAAACTTACATATTTACAAAAATAAAGCACATGATAACACGGTCGGCTAGTATGATGGTCAGATCCGGATTGAGCGTGCAGCTGGAACAATGTTATCCAATGCCTACTTGACCTCGAATAATCTTATCTCTATTGTATAATGATGTATTGTTACATCATCAAAGTCAAGGTAAAATTGACTCAAACATACTGCTCATCATCAAAGTGAGGATAAAGTTGACTAATTTTTACTTTACATCATTGATTTAAATAAAGTTAACTTGAACTTATTGTATATCATCAATGTCAAAGCACCATAGATTAAAAACATACTCTTTATCATCCAAGTCAAAGACTACTCAAACATATTGTACATCATCAAAATGAAGGCAAAGTTGACTCAAACATACCAAAAAGCATTAATGTTTAGCAAAATTGACCCAATATTTTTTCAGCGGTAAAATCAGGTAGGTTTCTACCACTATATGCATTACACAAGGTTATAGCAGTACACGTGCTATAAATGAAAGCGTGTTCAATTCCCAGTCAATTTATTGTACGAGGGTCGTCCAGAAAGTAAAGAACGATTGTGCATCACATACGGCGCCGATCCCCCACCACTGCGACTGCGTACACGCTAGTTACCTCTGGCTGTCCGGTCAGTGTGAGCCGAGTTTTGTTCCTGTGCTGTCACGCGTCTTTGCTCTGTAAACTTTCAAAATGGCGGTGCTCATTGAAAATCCCGCCAAATGCGAAGTGCGCAGGGTCATTCGGTTTTTGCTCAAAATGCTCGGCCTATCAAAATTTATAGGCAAATAAACACTATTTATGGTGAGAATGTAATGAACGAATCTTTAGTGAGGAAATGGTGCATTATGTTCAACCAAGGAAGAACCAATGTGCACGATGAAGATCGGATTGGGAGGCCATCACTTGTGACTGAGGAATTGAAAAAAAAAGTTGACGACAAAATTCAGGAAAACCGGCGATTCACTTTAACCACTTTAAAAGACGCTATTCCAGACGTTTCTAGATCCCTCTTACATGAAATTGTGACTGAGCATCTTGGGTATAAAAAATGTACGCTCGGTGGGTTCCAAAGTTTCTCACAGAAGTCCACAAGACTAAACGAATGGGAGCAGCCCTTTAACTTCTTACTCGATATGATAGTGATGGTGAACAATTTCTCAATCGTATTGTGACTGGAGATGAAACTTGGGTTTTGTACAAAACTCCGGAAACACAGCGACAATCCATGGTGTGGCATCACTCAAACTCGCTCTCGAAACCCGTAAAAGAAAAATCAAATCTGAACACAAGAAAATTGATGGCAACTGTTTTTTGGGACCGCAAAGGTTTAATCCATGTCGAGTTTTTGTCAAGGGGAGAAACGATAAATTCAGAAGCCTATTGTGAAACCCTTCAAAGACTCAGACGTGCAATAGAGAACAAAAGACGTGGCATGTTGTCAAAAAAAGTGTTTTTGATCTACGACAATGCTCGGCCCCATGCGTCAGTACGAACCCAGCAAGAACTTCAAGCTCTAAAGTGGGAAATTTTTGGACACCCTCCCTATAGTCCGGACCTTGCGCCTTCAGATTACCATCTGTTCCCGAAACTGAAAACATTCTTGGGTGGGAAGAATTTCGGAAATGATGAAGAACTGAAAGAAGAAGTGACATCCTGGCTCAGATCTTTGGTGGCTGAAGAGTATAACACCGGCATTGAAAAACTGATTCCTCGGTACAATAAATGCCTTGACAACCAAGGCAACTACATTGAGAAGTAGGCTAGGTTACTGTGAGTATGTAAATAAAGTTCTGTGTTGTTATATTTCGTTTATAATTTTTTATACCAAAACGTTCTTTACTTTCTGGACGACCCTCTTACTTAATTTTATATTTTCTGCCCCTCAAACATTTATAGAATATTGCATTATGTACCACATTTCCTGTACTATTTTATTTGTAGTAGCGTAAAGTTTTAAACAGTATTCATACTCAAAGCTGAATAGTGAGGTGTAACTAAAACTTTCTTCTATTCTTCAGCTATTATTAAAACAATATAAGCAGAAAGGTATAGAAGAATTTTAAATTCAAATAACTCTTTAGAAGGAAAACTGCATTTTATAGAACACTTAGATTTTGGTGAAAATGCGAAAAAGATTGCTTCAGAATTAGGAGTGGGGACAAGCACTGTAAGTGATTATAAAAGTGTATACACGAGTCTTTAATTATCCTGTGCTTGTTAGCAGTAAATGTCATAGCCTTCATTTTAGCACTAGGTTATCAACTTTCTTTGATGAATAGATACATTAATTGTAGTTCTAATTATAAGTTAACTACGAAAGTGCAGACAGCATATAATATGCATAACTTAAGTTTGAGTGGTCACCGTCGTGCGGACCACTTAACCTTGAACTCAAGAGCATATGGAATTTATCTGTATTGGTTCATCGCCACGTTGATTTGGAGAGTCACGGGTTCACTGTATATAAAATCACATAAAATCATGAAACAAAAACAAAACTATATTTAAAAACTTCCCAGACTGAGTCTGATCACTTACAAAATTACATTCATAACTGCAAATCATAACACTTTGTATCATTAACAACTTTAACAATAACATATTTAATTTCTGAAAAGGAAAAAGGATAGTGTTATTAGTAGTTGTCCCAGTGCATCAAAAGAAAAAACATTAACACGTTGACTGCCAACGTAGATAATTTATTGTCATTCTGAGGCCGCTGTGTGGGCAATCGGTGGCCCCCACGTCTTTTATAAATCAAACACAAATTGTAGCGCCATTTTTAGTATTACGTAATTTTTAATGATATATTCTAACAGCTCATAAAATGTGATAGAAAACGGTCCTCTGGTTTTTAAATAAAGCAACCCTAAGTACGTTTTTATATATTTGAACTAGTTTTTACGACATTTAGACAGACTAGTTTCTGTCACAAAAAGAATCAATGTCATTTACTAAACACCTAACCTCAAAAGCTGATCAGTACGCGGGAAAAAGGATAGTGTTATTAGTAGTTGTCCCAGTGCATCAAAAGAAAAAACATTAACACGTTGACTGCCAACGTAGATAATTTATTGTCATTCTGAGGCCGCCATGTGGGCAATCGGTGGCCCCCACGTCTTTTATAAATCAAACACAAATTGTAGCGCCATTTTTAGTATTACGTAATTTTTAATGATATATTCTAACAGCTCATAAAATGTGATAGAAAACGGTCCTCTGGTTTTTAAATAAAGCAACCCTAAGTACGTTTTTATATATTTGAACTAGTTTTTACGACATTTAGACAGACTAGTTTCTGTCACAAAAAGAATCAATGTCATTTACTAAACACCTAACCTCAAAAGCTGATCAGTACGCGGGAAGAAAATATAAACATCACAACAAAACAGCTGAAACATAATATCATATGGCATATGTAAAGTTTTGCCCCCACGCCATGAGGGCCACCGGTGTACCTCATCAATAACTTCACAAAATGGCGGCAAAAGACCAGATGTCGGCTATTTCTGTACTCGGGGGGGGGGGGGGGGTCATTTCCGGTTGCATAGAACACAGAACTCGGAACAATGAATATTGAACTTTACCGTAGAAACAGCTGTGGCGCCAGGCTGAGATCTAGTGAGGGTAACCGGTGGCCCTCATGACAGTCAACGTGTTGATCAATAATTTCCTTGAGGACAAATTACATCAATAAAGCTGTGTTTATCAAAAAGCATAAAAATACTTAAATAATATGTAAAAAAAAGTACGCTATGAATAAAATATTATACAAAATATTTGTTTAATATTTTTTAGTGAAGGTAAATTTTAAAAAACCACATATTTTAAAAACAATTTAATGTAGGGCTTTGTAGTAAAAATATTATGTACATCTAATTAACAATAATATATAGTTTTGTATATACAGAGTGAGTTTTATGTCCTGGCTCACCTGGATATAATTTAAACGGCCCGAGATATCTATATGAAACCTTGACCCTACCTATTATAACATATTTTCTTAATTTTTCAAGTTGTTGAAAATTTTGCCCCCCTTTTCTAAAGGGGGGTAAAGGGGGGGCAACTAAACATTTTCAAATACAAACCCCTATCATGTGACCCCTCATTTTAAAGGGAATAAAAAAAGAAATCCAATAATGCAAACTAGAGGTCTATACGTTTATTTTAACAGATTTTATGACAAATTTATAATAATAAAATTAGTACTGTCTTGTCCTTTTTTATGTCCTGGCACACCTGGATATAATTTAAACGGCCCGAGATATCTATGTGAAACCTTGACCCTACCTATTATAACATATTTTCTTAATTTTTCAAGTTGTTGAAAATTTTGTCCCCCTTTTCTAAAGGGGGGTAAAGGGGGACAACTAAACATTTTCAAATACAAACCCCTATCATGTGACCCCTCATTTTAAAGGGAGTAAAAAATGAAATCCAATAATGCAAACTAGAGGTCTATATGTTTATTTTAACAGATTTTATGACAAATTTATAATAATAAAATCAGTAACTGTCTTGTCCTGTTTATCGTAACATGAGTCAACATGCTTTGGAATTTCCCTTGTTCTTATCTTATCGGTTGCAACAATCTACTGTTGACTTTCTCTTTACTACTCACTTGCATTTCATCATAGATATCTCGGGCCGTTTAAATTATATCCAGGTGTGCCATGACATAAAAAAGGACAAGAAAGTTACTAATTTTATTATTATAAATTTGTCATAAAATCTGTTAAAATAAACGTATAGACCTCTAGTTTGCATTATTGGATTTCTTTTTTATTCCCTTTAAAATGAGGGGTCACATGATAGGGGTTTGTATTTGAAAATGTTTAGTTGCCCCCCTTTAGAAAAGGGGGACAAAATTTTCAACAACTTGAAAAATTAAGAAAATATGTTATAATAGGTAGGGTCAAGGTTTCACATAGATATCTCGGGCCGTTTAAATTATATCCAGGTGTGCCAGGACATAAAACTCACTCTGTATAATAAAGTATGTATATATTAAAGTTATAATATAAAACAACAGTTGAGCACCCTTAACATTTTATTGTATAAACACCGACCGGTTTCGGCAATCATACCATCTTCATAGGTGTTTTTTTGTAACTTTCTAAACTGTTACAAAGCTGAAATTAAATAAAAAATTATTATAAAGAAAACATATGTTAAACTGGCAAATGTTTGTGATTTAGTGGTTAGTGGTCAATGTGTGTGTTGTTTCTTATAAGTATAATTGTTTCCAATATTGGGTTTCTTTTTTGTATTAACATGTGTTGATTAAATTGTTGGGATTTTCTTGGTCGTGTTTATAAATTTCAATTGGTTTCCTTCAATGCCATTCAACTCAAGAACAGGTACTCAAGATTGTAAATGTTATAAGCCAGGATTTAGAGACTGGAAAGTACTGTTCGGCAGCTTTTCTTGACATACTGTAAGTCAAGCTTTTGACATCAGGGCCTTCTTTTCAAGATAAAATCTTCATTGCCACATTCGTAAGAAGAAGTCTTATCTTGAAAATAGATTCTTCCAAATTAAATATCGGGATGAATATTCTCACTTGGTAGGAAATGAATCAGAAGTGCCTCAAGGAAGTGTGCTTGGGCCAGTATTATATACATTATTCAAAGCCGATCTTCCAGTGAGCCCAGGAGTGACGGTTGCAACATTCCCTGATGACACAGCTTTCTTCATCTCCCATGAAGATCCCGTTGTTGCATCTCAAATATTATAGTTAAGTCTACACGAACTGTCAAATTGGCTTAAGAAATGAAACATAAAAGTTAATCAAACCAATTCATCACATCTCACTTACACACTAAAACCTCATACATGCCCCCCAGTCTCATTAGACAATGTTCCGTTGCCTTAAGTTACGGAAGTCAAATATATTGGGAATGCACATTGATAGGAGATTGACATGGCGCTCGCAAATTTGGTAAAAAAGACTTCAGTTGAACACCAAATATAGAAAAATGGCATGTTTACTATGCGGCAAAGCAAAGCTTTCATTAGAAAATAAGCTTCTCCTCTATAAAACAGTTTTAAAATCCATATGGACTAATGGAATCTTACTGTGGGGATGTTCCTCGATCAGCAACATAAATACCATCCAAAGATTTCAGTCAAAACACTACGAAACATACTTCAAGCACCCTGGTACGTTAATAACACCATCATCCATAATAAGACTCAAACATCCCTTTTTTCAAGACCAAAATTACTAAATTTAGCAGTCAGAACAATCATCCTAATCACCTTGCCCTGAATCTTCTAAACAGTAGTAACTGTATGAAGACTAAAAAGACAAAATGTATTAAATCTTCCAGTAAGATTTTTTTAATGTACTTTGTAATTTTTTTGTAACGTAAAGCAATGTTTATGTTAGCCACGTCATTGGAAGTGTGTTAACCCATGTAATATTATTTAACCCCTCAATTACTTAATATCATAATAATTACTTTATATGATAGTTCAGCAATATACCTCAGTTATTTCTGAACTGTTTATATTGGTCAAGAAATAAAGGAGGATTTGCGCTGACAAAAAACTGCTTCACGTTTCATATACCGTATAAGAATAAGTATGATCATGTTTCTGAAACAAATATGAAAACAACGATCTTACCAATTGATTGTAGGCTCTGTAAATTACATTATAACACATTAAATACTTACTAAATATCAAACATACAAAAAATTAGTTGTGTACGTAACTGCAAACTCACATACTGTATATACACTTTCACTAACAAGATATTTGTTGTTTCTCACAAGACAGTTTTATACATTGTATTAAGAAACACAAAATATCTACAAAACACTAAAGTATGAATAAAAAATACAAAGTAATTGAAAATCATAAACTGCAATAAATATTTAACTAATCCAAAAGACCCTTATTTTATTTGAAGATGTTCACATTTCCAAAATTCTGAGATAGTTACCAACAAACATCGTCGACCTTCTGAGACCTATAGAACATTCAATCGCATCAAAGAACCGTGGGAAATAGGCAAATCCTAAAAATAACTATGTCAGTCCTTATTATTTCGAACAACGCCCCTCACACACGCACGCGTAAGGCCACCTTTGCATGGACAAACCAATGTTGGAACAGACAGACAGTATAGACATTCGTCATTTTATTTTTAAATTTCATTTATTTGTAGTTCTTGATAAATATTATTTTCACCTGGAATTACGTTTAGTTCTTCAATATATTATAAAAGTGTAGCCCAGTATGATATCTGAAATGATTCGTACATCAGACTTAATTAATTTCTCACAACGATTCAGCTCATATTTTAAACGTTGAGCTTAGTGCGGTTTATAATTTTTATGTTATTCCTTTTTACAAAAAATACAGTACAAACTACAAAAGTTATATTGTATAAAATACGGTTGGAATTTAGGTTAACTAAGAAGAAGGTAAAGTATGTATTCTGAAATTTTCCTTTAGAACTCAGCTAGTTTCATTATTTTAAATTTTTACTAAATTAACTTAGAATTAACATTGGAAAATGAAATGGAATGCGGTATGTGGTAATAAGTGGTAGAAATGTTTGCCAGTAGAACAAGACGTAAGACATGACCAGTGTCCATGAGCAACGGAAGGTGGTTTTGGTTCGGTTATAAAGATTCAGTTCTGTAATCAGTATGTTTTTAGGTTATGGTCCACTAGAACAGTACTTCCCCTATCCAATGACACTTCAAGCATAGTGATACGATCATTAATAAGATCGAATCATTGAAATAGAAATCCATGTTTTTCGTGCCACCTTAAGCAGATATTTCTTATATTACTATCCAATTCAAAAAGCAATGTACTCGAGTTTGAACCACTTCTACAAAATAAACACTCATCCGATTCCGTTGTGTTGTACACGAAAATTTAGCTTATTTAATTCTACGTAATTTCATATAACTCATATATTTTTTTGAAGACTTTAAGAATTTTTTATAGCATGTAGAATACACAAAAACACATTTTAGCACATTTGGAGTAAAGCTCAACTTTAAAAATTTCTAAAACAAAAAGTACTAAAGATAAGTCAGTGAAACTTTAACCACATGTGAAGAAGGTTGTTTTTTGTAGTCTGTACAAATTCTAGAATTTTTTATAAAATGTTCTGTTGTAAGTTTTGTAAACCCTTGCAATCTTAAAAATGGCTGATCATACAAACTTCCAAAACAGTTCAAAAATACCGGATTGGAAAATAAAGTAAGATTATAAAACAATAGTGTAATAAAAAAATCTTACGATTTTATATCACATGATAATTCAACAAACATCAGTATGCCGTAACATGTGCGACCGACTGAGCCACTGGACGCGGTGTTGCCACGTCATGCAGCTGGACTTCCATACGTGCTATGTTGCACGTATTAGGGGACTTATTATCTATGAATGACAGTTATACATGTTACATCTAAAGGCTGACGAATCACTCACAATTACTAGAAATGTGATTAGTACATACTGCAAATCACCAATATAATGGGTGGCTCTCATTTTCACGTTACATTCAGCTTGTTACATTTGAAATTTACATAATTGTTATTTTTTAATTTGACATTCTTTTTAGAGCTATACAATTTTTAAACTTGTAGTTGGAGGTCCAAAGCCCTCATGACAAAAGGCTATTAAAAAATTGTTTAAATTTATAGAGAAAACATGATTGATTAACTGTTCAATACTTCCACAGTAATAAACCTTTCGTGCACTGTTTAAATACTTCCAGACGCTCTATTCGGCAATGCCGAAAGGCTCAGTTGAAACTAGTTTTGCAGTATTGAGTATCGGGATTTGCTTACACATGAGCACACATCGAAAAATGCACATCGATGTATGTTGAATTATCATGTGATATAAATTGCAAGATTTTTTTATTGCACTTACCGTTTTATAATCTCGCTTTATTTTTCAATCCAGTATTTTTGAACCATTTTTGAAGTTTGTATGATCAGGCATTTTCAAGATTGCAAGGGTTTACAAAACTTACAAAAGAAAATTTTGTAAAAGAGTAAACATTCTAGAATTTGGACAGACTACAAAAAATAACCTTCTTCACATATGGTTAAAGTTTCACTGTCTTATCTTTAGAAATTTTATTTTAGATATTATTAAAGTTGATCTTCACTCCAAAAGTGCTAAAATTTCTTGTTTTTTGTATTCTACCTGCTGTAAAAAATTCTTAGTCTTCAAAAAAAATATAAGTTATATGAAATTACGTAGAAACAAATAAGCTAAATTTTGGTGTACAATACAATGAAATCGAATTAGTATTAACTTTCTAGCAGAGGTTCAAACTCGAGTACATTGCTTTTTTAATCCGACAGTAGAAACCCAATTTTCAATGCAGATATAACGTATGAGACGCCGACAACATTGTGTGTATTTGAGGTCGAATATAAATGATTACAATAGTGTAGGATGAGAGTGGATGACCTGTGTAGTCTGGTTACTAACTGAGTTCAACTGCTCCTCAAAAAGTGCATTTTATTAACAGCTTTATGTGGTATCCGAACCACATTGTGATAGTCTGATTTTCACCTAGTTGAATGCATAAATGGAGTAACTATGCTGATCAGTCTTTATTTGAATAAAATATCTACCACAATATACCAAACTTATTATTTTCAATCAATTAAAATAGAATAGAATAAATTATTTTAATAATTGTAAATTTGTTTGTGGCCTCGTTAAGTAAACATTAGTATGCTATGTAAAAATTAATTTGTCGACAACTACAATCAGTACTTAGCAGTGAAACATTCCAGAGAGATTTTCTACATAAACTATATCAACTGCTTAAATAGATCATGTTAGAACTTAAATATAGTAATTTTTAACATTATATAAAAATTTATTATTCTTTTATTTTTAATTAATTTAGATAGTGTGGCAATGTGGTAGGCTGTTATAACAAATAAATTCAATAGTATTAATAATATAAATTATTATTATTACTATTAGTGTAATATTATAACCATGGTTACATACCCTGTATATATCAATAAAAGATTAACTTAAATTAGCCATGGTAAATAAGTAAAACAACAAAGCTAAAGTAATCAATTTTCTTACCAAGCAAAATATGCATGCACCAGAGTACAGTATTCGACTAAAAAAGATATTGCATTCAGATATTAACACACTAGAACATAGGATGAAACCACCAAGTGTAGAACAACTAACAAATCATAAGAAAACACAAAAATCAAGGAAGAAAAAGAAGCATTGCAGCTACACAATTGTATCACTGTTTACCAAACACAACAAAAGTAAAACTAAAAGCAGTATCTCTCAAAAGAAACATGTTGAAGGTGTCAATGAATAAATATGTAGTTTCATATATCAAGGACTTAATAGCAATTATCTTCATCAAAGTACCTTAGTTTCTTCTAAAACCATGTTGGATTTGTTAAATTACATAATAAATTTGTCATTTCAAATTATTTAGAGAACATTTCAAGATTTACTCATGTAATTATTGGAGGTATTGAAAATGTATTAAATATTGGCACGGAGGCTCTGTGATTAAGGCTGGACTGAGGAGTCAAGGTTCAAATTCCTTACTGAGATAATGGTTGGCACTTCACTCACCAAATAAAGTTAACACAGACCTGCAGGCTTGTGTGAACTGATGACTAGTTTTTATTTAAAAATCTACAGGCTTCACATTTTATTTTGAACAGCACGATTAAAATCTTCCTATTTAGTGACAGTAACTTATTTATGTTTAGTGCACTGTGATTTATATTATAGACATTTTTCCATTTGAGAAAACTAACTGATTTTACCTAAATTTTTATCAAGTTTTGAACAATTTCTTTATACTTGAACTGCTACCAATACAATTGTTGGGTTTTTTAATTATTGTTAATTGAAAAAGGTTTTGAAATTTGAATAAATATACAGTAGAATCTTGGTTATCCGAGTCCTGATCATCTGAGCCTCTGGATTAAACAAGCTAGTTGTCAGTGGATGAAAAATAAACATAAAACTATTCATAAAAGGAAAACTACAGCATAACACATCATATAATCAGTTTTGACAAGGAATCAGTGTCTCTGTTGGCTGTTGGTGCTAGGTTAGGGAGCTGACAAGGCCGTCACATGATGTATTTATGATACTGTACTGTACTACAAATTCTAGGAATAATTTTCCCACCCGAATTCATTCACCAGTGACACATCACCACCTGACACCATCGGTTTAGTCAACGCTGCATTCGCCCTTGCTCTAAATGTGGTTGTTTTAGTGTGTTTACTTACATGATTTTACAATACAGTATTAGATATATTGCCATAATTTATTACTGCACTGTAGTGTTACTGTTATGGTTCATTATTTTATTCCAGTGTTTTGATATGCGTGGTAAATTGTAGACAGCTATTTATCTTAAAATGAAATTGAAATGATGGATCGAAAAGTGTTTTCGTCACCAATGTGTACGACATATGTGGTATTGATACGATAATTTTGTTCCGTTAAAATGTTGAATGGTTCCCTGCACTATTAAGAGCGTAAAGCAGATTGCATTTAGTCAGCAGGATACGATGATTTCGTTCGGTAAACAGAACATGAAACTAAGTGGTGAAAATTACAGTGGATTAAATAATGAAATACGAAGTTAGGATTAAATAATGAAATACGAAGTTAGGATTAAATAATGAAACTGGAAATTGGTTAACATGAAGGAAAGAATGTTCTGCTTTTGTTGTCAACAAAGATAATGTTAAAGGAAATTGCCCATTCACTGCTGCATATGGATATTACATTAGATCTTTACCGTTAAATTCTATTATTGTAGTTTTTTACCGACTATTGTAGAGTTTTAAAATGCAATACTTACTCAAAAGAGTAAGTATTGCATTTTTTTGTAGAGTTTTTCAATTCTACTCAAAAGATTTTTTCGACAGTTTGAGCTACAGTAGAAATAACTTTTATACAAAATTTTTGTAGAGAAGATTTTAAGCCACGAGTAATTGGAATCACTTTTCTTGCATTGATATAGTGTTCTGAGCTTATTTCTGTTGTTACTTAAACTATTCACACAATTCTTTACATATCTCCCACTCAAGTGAAGTTAGTGGAATTATATTAGAGTCTGATAAAGCTATTGTGTGTTTTATAGCACATTCTAATTCGCAAAATCGTTTAAGCATAAAGAAAATGGAATTCCACCAAGTCACAATGTCTTGCAAAAACTTCTTAAGTTGTTTAACTCCTGTTTGTTCCTGGTATGTAACCAGTATTTGAGTTGTTTTGTTGCTTCTTTTAAAATAAGTTCCTATGAACTTCACTTTTTTTAAGATCTTACGAAGAGATTAGAGCTTCCTGCACTGTTAAGTTTATTTTATGGGTGTAGCACCCAATGAATATAACTAGTGATTCCACTTCCAACTCCTTATTAATGGCACTAGCTATGTTGGCAGCATTATCTGATATGACAATTGAAATTTTGTCACTGATATTATAATCGTCAGTTACAGATAATATGTTCCGTGCAAGGTTTACAGATGTATGAGAATCTGTCATTTCCGAACAATTTAATAGTACAGTTACCATCTGCCAATTGTCATTTATATAATGACCAGTGAGAGCGAAAAAACTGTCATTGTTAGTTGAAGACCAACAATCAGTTGTCAGAAAAATACTGAATGCCTCATCTTTTAATTGTTGCTTAAAATCGTTGGATTTTTCCTCAAATTTTGCCGGCAAAAGTGTATTACTAAAATATTTTCTTGAGGGAAATTGGTAGTTGGGGTCAACAACACTCATGGGATTCTTAAACTCACTGTCCATGATAAAGGGTTAAAAATCCCAAGCAAACATTTTCAATAATGCATTATTCAACTTCTTGTTTAGAGTAATCTTTTTTGGATTATATGGAGATATAGTACGTTGTTTTATATTGTTTGAGAGAAGAATTTTGTGGTTTTTGAAACGTTTTCAGAGATACTTGTGATTGGTGGTTGTGTGTTTACTAAACTACAGTACTTTGGTTTGCGTTGATGCCGTCGGTTGTGGAGTTTATGTTGAAAATTGAAGAAGTGGAGGTTGATGGTAACGAATTCGCATCTATTTTAAAGACAGGAGTTTCTTCAGTAATTTGTGTTGGTATATTACCTTTTGCTGTTGTAGCTGAACAAGAGGGCAAATTAGTTGGTGGGATGACTGTAGGGTGTTTTCTAGCTTTGTGTTTTTTTTTTTTAATTAGTTATAGAGCCTTTATAAGATAACTTAGTTTTACACATGTCACATTGAGTATATTCATCATTCAAAGGCATAAAAAATTCCATGTACCACTCGATTTTCTCTTTTTTGACTCCACAATTAATCTATAGTACCTAATTAATTATGGTATAGTCTATCAATAGTTAAATGCACAATAGTTTTTGTTTGGTATTTGTTTATTGAACCAAATAATTGCAGTTATTACCATGTATCAAATCATAATTTCAATAAAAATGTATTTATTACCTTATCATTCTATTCAAGAAAGAATGAAACACAAAATAACTTCCGAAGTACCGTATATAACTCATAGTAATGTACGAACCTAACAATAAAATTATGATTATATCAATATAAAATGACATACGATATAAAACTAATCCTAAACTTTATTATATAAGAAAAATAAAGCAAACGTCAACCTACTGTGTTACTATCATTCTTATTAGAACATTTACAGTTCACCACACCTGGTGCTGGGCCACTGAACTGACTGAATGCTGTTATCAGCATTCATAAATGACTGATTCAGCCCTCATCACGTAAACAAATACTCCAAACCGATACTGACACAGATATTTAATCTTAAACGATACAAAAACGGGTACTCCAACATTGATACTGGAACAGATACTTATACAGTGATACGAAAACAGGTACTTCAATGTCGTTACTGGGACAGATACTTTAACCTAAAGTGATATGAAAATGGGTACTCCAATATTGATCCCAGGTAAAATATTTCTAGTTCCAAACAGATACTGAGACCTGGGATTTAGACAGGAAGTACCTATTACCTGTATAAGTATTTGTAACCGGTATTTTTGTACTTAAGTAACTGTTACATGTACCTAATGCAAGTAACAGGTACAAAATACCGGTTAATGAAATATCGACACACCTTTAAAAGATACACACCTGCAGTAATACAACCTTTAAAAGACATTTTCTTACCTTCTTTCAGGACTGGGACAACATTTATTTTGGGTTTTTTCTTATTATGAACTTGTTTTGCATTTTATCATGGCATTTCCATTATTTTTACCATGACCTCTATACTTTCTGATTTTTTATGTATCCGAGGTGGTCTTGCTCCCAATTAACTCGGACAACCAAGAGTCTACTGTACTAAAGGAAGAAGAAGCTATGAAACTAATGTACAGATATGCTTAACAGAAATGGGCAAGTATAAGTAACAGCTTCAAAATAACATGGAAGTATTGTTGTCAAGGCTTATTAAGTCTCATGCTTTTTTAATTATGTTATCTTGACAGTGCTTCTCACTAACTCCTTTGCACAGTCATGGCAAACAAACCCTCTCTAGTAGCTTCTTCAATGAATCCAGCATACAAAGCAGGTGTTAAGTCAACAAGGATTCTGGTCTTTTGTACTATTGCTAGTCAACTCGATCCTTGCAACTTTCTAGCAAAAAGGAAAGAATCCCACATTCAGGTTTATGTTGTGTAGCAGACAAGGTTCCTGTTGGTAAATCAACTTCAAAATCTTATACTTTTTCTAACCACACAAAATTACTGTTAATTGGCTATTTTATGTTAATGTTAATTATTTTATGTTAATGAGTTCGGTATCGCAACGCCGGCCGGCAACAACTTTTAATACGTGTTAAGTGTGCTAAATGTAATAGTATATAGATGTGTATAAGTGTTAATGTGAATATGTGTTACAAGTCCACAGTTTTATCATTCCATTTAAATTACATGCAATTGACAAACTTCAAGTCAGAAGTGAGATTGTGAAACTGACGTCTTGTATGATTTGATAATGACCCAATGAGGTCGAAACTATAGTAATCAGCAATTACTAAACATCACTAGAATCGCTGACGGTATCGGGTAAGTAACCCTAGTTAAATTAGTTACAAAAACGATTCTGGAGGCAAAAAAAAAAAAAAAAAAAAAAAGAATAAATGAATTTTGATTATTCTCGTTTTCTTTCAAGTTTTAACTGAAATAAAATACATGAAACAAAATTATTCACATGATCAATTTGTTACCATAACCCACTCATTCTATTGGTTTACTTTTAAGTGATTAAGTAAAAGAATAGTTATTAACTCTTTAAGTACTGTATTTAAATGTATCTCTTTAAAAACTGTTGCAATATTTTTAATTTTCTCCGTAGCTGAGCTTATGGTAGGGTTAGGGAATATGAGGATTGTGGAGTCTTTTTCTCAGACGAAATGACTGAAATATACTACACTCAACTTTTACTGACAAACAAAAATAATGAGAGTATTACCATCAGTTGAACTGTTTATATTTCAATTAATAAAATGAATAACGGAAAAGCACTATTTTCAAAAAAAAAATTTTACTATCCAAACACTAAAAAAAAAAGAAGTGCGCTGTGGATGTCTCTCTACACATCAGTCATATGCAGTAAAGGGGAAATAATGTCAGATGGTAGAATATTTAACAACTAAGATATATTAACTTCATGATTTTGAATAATTTGTTCTAAATGCATCTACTCTTAATGAATTTGCAGTAAACGCTTCCATTACTAAAGTGTTCCTAAAATAGTTTTAGTTTGCTTTACGTGCTGTACTACAATTATTATTATACGTTAACTTTTTATTATTCTTAAACTTATTGTTTTCAATAGTAAAATACTATTGAAATAGAGTTATAGTCAAATTATAAAATATTCATCAGCTGATTTATGTTTGTGTGGAGGGAAACAATAGAGTAACTGGTGGGGGGGGGGGAGATTCGCGAACTGTTCTGGCAAAAATGTGTTTTGTTTGTGATTTCATTATACACATCTTATATTATTTATCTATATAAGTTAACTTATGTGTTCGTGTATAATGAGGAAAAGGTTATTCTGAACTGAAGATTTTGAAAAATGCATCGAGTTCATAATTGAAGGTAAATGATAGAATTTCAGTTACCAACTTAATACAGTGCCATTAATACACAATATTGCTTTTATGTAAACCACACTTATATCCTGTTTTATACATAAAACAAATATAAATCAAAAGTAGCAGTTGTCTTTGGTAATATTTACCTTGAATTGTGGATCACATTTTTCTTGCTAGGCTGTTCACCTAGCAAATGTAAAGAAAAGTCAAACAATCCAGGGGCAGCATCCTTTTTAGCCATCTTGTTAGAAGTATAAGAAATACTGCAGTCTTGAATACACAGAATGAAAATATTCTATTTGTTATTATTAATCCACTGTTTAAAGTCCTCAGTATAGAATGAACCTAAAATAATTAAAAAATAAGTAACACTAGACATTATGTTCAAATCTGAACAAATTGGCAAGCAACAGCTGCTATTATGGATTTATCAACAGTATTTAAGAATGCTTATAATACTCCCTCAATTGAAAATGCCACCGACTCTAAAGTATCGCTGTAATAATTTTTTTAAAACTAAAGGCGTGAAAGCACCATTACTACTGTAAGGCTATAGGAATGTGAGAGAATATGAACATTTGCTTTTATGATTCTCCGTCAGCATTTTGGGAATTTTAGAAAAAGCATGAGCAAAACTTTTATTTATTTATTCGTAAGACGCCGATCGTCAAGATATGGGCGAATATGGATTTCGAATGAGTGTGATGAGTGTAGATGAGCGAATGTAGTCATTGTTACAAACTAAGGCCGACTTATTCCTTAGAAAGTGTCATTAATTAATAGCCCAATGACAAATGAACAGCCGGTGATTATCAGCTGATCCTTCTCAAAATGTATTGACTCTGATTGGGATCGAACTGAGAACCTTAAGCACATGAAGCTGGGATTGAACCAACTACGTTACCGATCAATCTTACTTCTAATGTTCTGTCACAATTTCACAAATTACAATTCTTGACACTTGAAAACTCACTAGATAATGATGCAATTGTAATATGTCTGTTCCCTCTGCATATGTCATCAACCTTTGTACCAAGTCATCAGTAATGAGTGAAGGTTGTCCATTTCGTTCCTCATCATGCACAATCGTATGACTATCTTTAAAAGCTCTCACCCATTTCCTTACCACTCATTCTGTTTTCTCCAAAAACTTCCCAGATCTCATGATGAATGGCAGCAGCTGTCACGCCTTGAAGAACTTATCAGTGCGTATCTGACAGTCAGCAATAATCTCAATCGGAGGAGGCATTTTAATCACACATAAGCAACCTAAATGCTGTTGAATGAATCTGAAATGGTGGCTGTGGCTTGCCTACAGATAGTGGTATACGCGTGCATGCACTGACTGCCACACTACAAAGGCTGAATTCCAAAACTATTCTTTCTTAAAACATACATCGTATTACACTCTGAAATAAAAATGACAAAACTTTTATTTGTAATACCTTTCAATTCATTTGTAAGTACGCAAATATCAATAGTACAAATGACACACAAATTTATTAATTTCTTAATATTTACTGATATATCATTTTGTAATAATTTATTATTATTTTAGATTTTCAGGAAGTAAATCTAAAATATTACCTTACGTATGAAAAGGTAGTCCAGATCCTTTCTTAGCATAATTCTTGATATATTGTAGACAAAACAGTGACCAGCCAGGTTGTATTATGGGTGGGTAAGAGTGTTGATTTCATATTCACAAAGGTTAACTTAAACAAGGGTTGGAGGGTCATCACCACTGTACATGTATTGCTGGGTAGGAGTGCATTATCTCTTGCCTATCCCTTGTCACTAATTATTAACAAGATAGTTATAGAAACTCAGCCACATCCTAAAAGATGGTGTCAACATCTTAAAAGCATCCCACCACACCCAAAAATCTCCTAGACAAACCCCCTACTGTCACTTATGAAAGTTTTGTATGAACAAAACAAAAACCTCCCCAATTCTGGCCAATCCTACGTTACCTGATACTAGCAATCAGACCTGTTCCAAAGATACAGCAAACACGCAACTTGCTCTACTACTTCCTTTACCTACAAGATAACTGGAATCCAAATTTAAGGTTTAACCAACCCAATTTTACCCACTCCAATGCCAAAACTACACTGCACAGTAAATTGGTCTTAACAGTGAAACCTTCAGAAGAATGGAGTTAGCTCACCAATGGATGATAACAAAATTCTGTAATCCTACCAATATCAACATTTGACAGACTGATGTAACACCTACTTTTCAACTATTAGCAAACTTTTATATGTATGAACTGTGTATATATTCTGTGGACATGTCCCCAACTATTGCCTCTTACTCAGGGACAGTTGAACCTAAGTCAGTCACTCTTCTAACTTGATGCCGGAACAAGAAGCCAGTGGCACAGGAAATTTCTATTATGTTTTTAGTCTTTGTTTATTTTCTTGTTTATTGCGTTAGTAGTCTTGTCTTCTCAGGTAAGTTTGCTTATGCTCTATCTTTCCTATTATATTCACGGTCTAGTGGCCTACAACTTAACCTAAAAAAAATTCAATAAAACATCTAAAATTATTTAAAAATAATTTTTATTTATTAAAATATGTTACAATATAGCATATAATTAATGTATACATTCATTAAATACCACTAAAATATAATAAATTAATTCTTTTAAGACAAAAATAATCACAGATCCTTCCTCAAAGTGTTACAAAGATAACAATATGAGTGCGACTCCTAATTATGATAAATAATAAAATTAATAGTTGTTTTCAAGTAATAAATACATTACCGGTATACTAAATAATAAGGTACAGTAAAAATGTAAAAAGTTAGCAGTTTCAGCATTAAGATAATTTTGAATAGCTGGGAGGGGAAAATTTCTTTCTGAGGAATTTTATAATGTATAGAGGCGTGCATGAAACGATTGTGATCAAAGTAGTCTTCCAAAGGTAATCTCCAGTCTGCAGGAATTGGGCATCTGAAACATAATACACAAAGTAACTTTAGAAAAATGTTCTTCTGTGAACTTTTTAAAGTTAATTCTAACACTGAACTTGATATTTTGATTTTACAGTATTAGAAAAAAATCTTAAGTTTAAAAATATGACATGGTGGGACATAATTAAAAACAGGAAGAATTGCTTTAGTAAGTGATAAATGAGCAAAAAATAATTACAACGGCAAATATCTAATGGACAATTATACTTATTCATACTTAAGTCATTCAGTTAATAGTCCAGTGATTGTTATGTTTTGAATCTGAACTTTCAGTTCCTTACATAAATTGGAATTAAATATGTTGCATTACCTTATTCTGTTTAACGGCAATTTTTTAGTTTCCATAATGATAGAGGGAGTCATTTATAGCAAAGGGGGTTTTTTTAAAAAACAGTTTTAATCCATAGGAATGTTCTGTGGGAAATGTACAGGGTATTTTTCAGACATTTCCGTAGTATACAAGAGGTCTTAAGTCCACAAACTAAATGTTATTGTAAGATACAAAATTATCTAGGACAAAAAAATTTACTATAAATATTATAAAAGGACACTCTTAAGCTATTTTTGTAAATAAATACCATTAAATTCAGGCTCTTATCAAAAACATGGCACACACTTTTTATTTCCGACCATATATGGAATTAATCTTCTTAGATTTTAAATCCATTGTTTTTCACTATATCAAAGCACTATTCTGTATTCATGGCATGCGTTTTACTGCAGAAATATTGCTCGTATTACTGAGCAGATTAGATCTAGAGGCTACTGCTATCTACACTTCCAGCAGTCTAGCTACTGTCAGAAATTAAGCGGGGTCTAGCGGGGCAGAAATTAAGCGCACCCGAGTTTGAAGGTTCTTTTTTAAGGAACTAAGAGGCCCACAACAAATCTAATCACACCATTGTTTTCCTCATTTAATTGTATGCTGACATGTGCATTTTAAAATGTTATTACAAGTTTAATTAATATTTATCCTAGTTGGAAAAAAAATGTACTGGAATTTTAAGTAGTTTTCACTGTACATCAAATTTACACCATTATTACTCAAAAACCCGTTAATGTAACGCATTTCTATTGTAATACATGGTTGATATGAATGTTTTATAAATGTTACAATCTATGTGTATGTATAAAGTCAATGGTTTTACTATCAACACATGTTACCTTCAATCTTCAAGGTACAATATATATTCAAGGTACCTATAATCTTTAAAGTACAATATACCAGTATGATGTAAAACTTGTCAATATGGTACAGTTACATTTTTATCTCCAATCCTCAAAAAGTGCAGATACAGTTTGTCCCAATTAATTTCTTACCTTGGAAGCACTAGGTATAATTAGCTGATTGATACTACTTATGTAATCGGACCAATATTTATTAATTGTATATGAATAATTTTGTACCTTACATTCTTACATATGAGACGCCGACACAACGTTGTTGGTATTTTAAGGCAAATATGAATGGTTATATGAGTGTAGGATGAGTGTGGATGTGTGTAGTCTGGTTACTAACTGAGTTCAACCGTTCCTCAGAAAGGGCAATTTATTAATAGCCCAACAGCCAGGGCAACTAAGGGACCTACAGCTTTACGTGGAATCCGAACCACGTAGTGCTGGTCTGATTTTCAGCTAATTGACAAGCCTGATACTCAGTTATCTCCCCCACACAACATCCGCACAATGATTACCACCCAACATGGACACCTCAGACTTTTCTAGTAGCGTCCACGCTGATAGCAACCATCAAGCGGACGCCATGTCGGTATTAAGAGGACCGAGCATTGTACCGGGTCTTTAGACCGGTACATTTCTTTTTTTGATCGTAGTCTGCCGGGCTGCCTGAGATTCGCTTTTGCCCGGCGATTTGCGTACTTTGGTGGCCGTTGGACTCGGTCGTTCCGTGTTCCAGCTTGAGTCGGTCCGGTTGGCCAGTTTTTCTAGTCGTTTCCTGGCTGCTTTCGTCAAGTCATGGTTGCCGGCTGAGAGACACTAAAACGTAAGTGTTCATTCTGTAAGTTTTAATATCTAATCACCCTTTTGGTGAAAATACTTTTGTTTCATTGAAAATATTAATCGGGCTTAGTTGTGTTTGCAGGGTTTTGTTAAATTTGTATTTTCTTTGTCTAGTTTTGTTAACCTAGGTTTGAGCCATGTGCTCCATGTTAATTTTTACCGTTAATTACCGTTAATGCTTTTATATCTGCCTTTATTGTCAATAGTAGTTCTGTATAATGTTTTGTTGAGCCTTTTTACAGTTGTAGTTACCGATTTACCATATTTTTTGTTCTTTGCCAATAACCTAGCCCAGCTGTACACTTTGATTTTCATGTTATAACCTATTGCTCATGTATCCATAGCCTAGTTTTCAGTTTGTCATTTTTTTAGTTCCATATACGTAATTACGTCTTTTATAATTTGTTAAATTTGTAAATTGGTTTTAAATCTGAGTTTGCCAACATAATTCTTCATAGCCTAAAGTTAATCTTTCACTGTCTTGTTTGCTCTTCATGTCCAGTTTTGTTAAATCATGCACCCTTATATTTAGTGGTTATGTGTAATATTTTGTTGTGATGGCTGGACTGTATTTGATGGCTGTGTTTGACCTTGCAGTCCAGGGTCCTTGAGTAGGACGTTTCACCCTCGGCCTGCCGTCCGGGGATTGCCGACCATCCTGCACTGCTAGCCTGGCCTGAGGACCATGTTGGGGCCTGGAGTCGCCCATTACCCGCTCTACATCTGTGTGGTATAAGTCTTCTGTCCTCAGGTCAGTGTATTCCATGTTTTTGTTTCCCGGCGGCTGAGCTGGGGGTAGTGAATGTTTGAAAAAAAAATAAATTTATACAAAGAAAGAAAATTATTTCAAAAAAAACAAACAGTGAAATACAAGAAATATAAAAGAAGAAAAAAAAGTTTGTGGAACTGTTTAATTTGTGCCTAGGCCTAAAACTGATGGGACAAAGTGGGCAACACAGCCATGGGGACCTATATATGTATTTTTTTTTATTTAAAGGAAAAAAAAAACTTAAAAGACAAACAAAAGGAACTTTTTGGATGTTAATATTTATTTATATTTATATTTCTTGTTATTTAGTTTAATTAGTTTATTTTGTTGTTAGATATTTTAGAGTTTATATTTGTTAGGTCCCTATTGTTAAATTGTGTTGTTATTTATTTTTATGCTTTAGGCCTAGTGATTTAGTTATTTATTTGTTTATTTCGTGTTTGGTATTATTGATGTCAGGGGATAATAGAACGGTACCGTGTTATATTTTCTTTTAAATTATTTAATTTTTAAACTTTCACCAAAAGGGGATTATGAGACTTTTACTTAACTTCTAATTCGAAGCTGCCCAGGGATTCCGGCTTACTCCCTGGCCCGGTGGAATTATGGGATTTGGGCTAAATTGCCGGTTTAATTATTGTTTTCCAGACGTTTTCTAAATTTTCACTTTTATTTGGGGCCTAATAAATTGTCTTACGTTTTGGGTGTCTCTGGCTGGGCTGCAGATGGGCCATGTAGTTGTTTTTTTGGCAATTTTGGTATTTGTAGGGTTTGTGGTATTTATAGCGTTTGTTATTAATGTGTAGTATCTTGTTAATTTTAGTGTTTGTTATTATTTAAGTGCGAATTGGGTTGTGGCCTTCTGCCTATTAATATTGTGGCCTTCTGCCGTTTTTTGATTATTTAATATTTGCTCTTTGGTAATAAATCAGTTTTGCTCAGCTGCCGAGTGTTATTTTGACCCTCCAACTGCCACCCGTGATCCCATCGCTCGACTTGTTTTGAGCCATCCCCCGGTTGGCACGCTTACCAGCTTTGGTGGGGGGGATGGGTCTCAGCATCCAACCTATCGCCTACAATCTTCCAAACACTTTGTCCCCATGTAGCTGGGTTACAGCACTGCGCAACCAGTGCTGACATATGTCCTTGGATATGTCCTTACATGAAATAACATCACTTAATTAATAGAAATATTCAAACATGGTCTGTTCTTTCACTTATCCTTAAGAAATGCAATGAAAAAAATATGGTCAAAGAAAGTGCATAGTTTAAATCATCATTATAAACAGAGCATTAATTTAAAAACAGTATAGCCATTAATTTGTATTCTTTGAGATTAAAAAATATGTTGAGCAGCTACTTAATTATTACAGTTGAAAGAATATATCCTGCAGTGGCCTACCGGTGGGAGTACCATCCACCTGCACATACATGTACAGTGATATCCTCAAAATCCTCAAATACACGTACATGGAATACACGTAGAGTGGCAAGATAACAACCCTCAGGGCTGGTTGTAGACATTTTTTTAGTGTTAGCAAACAACATCGCGGCGCCCCCCTTCCATAAAAAAAATCGAGAGGTAGGAGCAGTGAATACATATCATTGGTAGGAGGCATTCAGTCTGGATATAAATACAATTAAATTAAATACAAATACTTAAGGATTAAGTAATGATGACTGAGACTCAAATATCAGGGTTAAATTAACTTATTTATTGAATTTAATAATTGTTACACCTTAAAGCCCAATTACATATATATAAATAAATCAAAGTTGAAAAAGTGTAAAACATCAATAAATACAACACAAGTCAGCTTACAAGAAATTCAACAAGTCATTTACTCGTAAATTAAAGCAAAAATTAGGAAAAACTGAAAAGAAAGAACAACTAAAATGAAGATAAAACTAAAGAAAAGTAAAAAATTAGTTTTTAATTAGCCATTTAAAAACTGCGATAAATAATTAATTACAAAACTTTAAATGTAAAATAATGTTTTATTAGAGACCTTTAATTTAATATGCATGAAATAGTTTGATGTTAAAAACCCACTTTCATAGTAAAAAATGGGTTTCCGTCCGCAATATAAAAACCACCAAAGATGTGATAGGAACTTGAAATGAAGATGAAATAAAAAAGGTTTGATTTTTACAGTCCTTTAATTTGATGTGCTTTGTGACATAGGGTCCTACTTAAAAATAGAGATATTTTTCTTCTTTAACATTTTAACGATTTTAGCAATGATGGAGGATAAATGCCCAAACTTATTGTTAGTTGAAAGGACATGGTAGAATTGGATAAAAATTTACATCCTTGTAATGTACAGAAGAGTTACAATAACATCAAGTTTAAAAAAACATTTTTTTTTTTATTTTGGGCCACCCCCAATAAAAAATTCTAGGGGTTAGGATAATTAAAAAATTTTTATCAAAATAATAAGGCTTTAAAGACTTTAAAAACAAGGTGTAACACGATCTATATCCCTATTCGAAAATTTTCTGAAAAGAACCCTTCCCCAATGCCCTTTTTGGGATTTTCCGGGATAGAAATATTTTTACTTAATTCTTTGGGGTCAAAAATGGGAGTTTCAGTTGTAACAAATTACGCAGCAGTCGGTTCGTTTAGCTGCAATAGATACTGCATGGGTGGTCTGAAAACATTGTTGTACAATTGAGTGTCTAATGACCATTGACAAAAAAAAAGAACTGAATAATAATGTGGGCCTATAAATAGGCTCTTTATATTTACAAATACTGCTCTGTGAATATAATGTACAAAGCTGTTTCTGTTTACAAATTATTATATCACGATTATCAAGATCGTGTTACTTTCTTAGCTCAATTATTATTCAAAGCAAGTTTAGTGAAAACGCACAATCTTCTTACTATTATATAACTATCTAATGGTGTCTGTGTGTGTAATCAATCACGCAAAAACTACAGAACCCATTCGTCTGAAATTTTGCATGGACATTCTTAGGGTCTCTGGTTAACACATAGGCCAATCTTCATTTTGAAATTCCATCAGGAAACAACCCCAGAGGTTCTAAGAAGTATCAATGCAACCCCTATGGCAATACCAATTTGACAATTATTTGTTTATAATAGTTTTATTAATCAGCTGTTGGAACAAATAAATAACTTACATCAAACAACCATATCCAGGGTAACTATAAAAGATGGTATGTCTCACGACAAGGCTGCGCAGTAGACTGTGATGTTACATGGGCGAAATCACCTGGTTTGACTATTCGATAAAATACTGGTAACTAAATCTACCAATCGCATGGAAGCATTCAGCTAAATAGTAGGCAAGTTATTTACCACTTATCAGCTGGAATTGTAAACTACAGGAATTAGAACAGTATTTTTGTGCTTGATGCCAGTAGGTACACGTTTTGTATTACTGAATGCAATAAGCACCAATATAAAAGAACGTAAATCCTGTAAGAAGGACGGGTACTATGCTAGTTTTGTTTAAAATTTTAAACTATCACACCTCTGAATTATACTCAGAAAAAGTATTTTTTTTAATCAATACACCATTTATAAAACTTCAGAGGAGATTACAAGACATGGTTTAAACTAACTACTATAATCTTACATATATTCTGTGTAACATAAAAGCAAAATTTGTTACTTTGTAAGCCAAACATAATTGTGGTTGTTCAATTTACAGTAATTCTTTTTGGCAAATTATTGTTGCCCATTAATTAATGCATGGCGATTGACTGAGGTGTTTTATAGATTTTAATAGACATCTTGAATTTGTGAATGAATTGTATTTACTACACATTCGAGTAAGCAATTAATTGGGAATTAATAAACGATAGCAGACGACATATTGTCGAGCATAGTTAATTCACAATAAGAACATCACTACGTCCGCGTTACTCCATGGTGCATGATGAAATTAATATCAGCCGCCTTTTCAGCCAATAGTGGGGCAGCAAATCTTTCTGTAAGGTTTTGCATCATTTTGATAATAACAGTAAACTTGAGTAATGTGATATAGGAGTATGTTCAAGGGGTTCCACTTTGGAATTTAATCTTACTCCTACAATATGAATTTGGCAGAATAAATCAACGCTCAGACTATAAATCAGCAATGATCAGAACCAATTATCAGCGGAATATTTTACCATTCGATATTTTTAATCACTTATCCTACTTCAGATTACGATATTTTGTTAGTCTCCTGGTTTACTACTGGGCTTTTAGGCACCCTTTTTTCCTGGCGCCCCACGCAGCCGCGTACTTTGTTTACCTCTTAAACTGGCTCTGTTAACCCTTAAAGTGTAATTTTTCAATTAACGCTCTATTTGTTGTATTTATATAATTTTTATTTTCTCCAAAGTTATATTTTTTTCTATTTAGCCAGTTTGTTGCAAGGTTGAAAATGAAATATAACTATAAGATACATTAAAAAAAAATTGTATTCATCGAAATCATCTGTGTTAGTTATTGTGAAAATATTTTAAATCCTACAGAATAAAACTAGACTATATAATAATAAAATAAAATAATTTATAACTTAAATATATGAAACTGAAAAAAATATATGGTAAAAGGCAAATTATAAAAGTTGTTTACTCAAACAAGGTTAGTAATTACGTTTGGGACACACAACGAGCAAATGAGCTTTGAGCGGCGCGTCATCTGTCTTCACGTTCCGTATATATATGCATCGAGCGCTAGCGGTAACTTTGAAAATGGCAGTGATTAATAAAAACGTCATATTTATTAAAGGCATTTCCTAGTAACCAGTTCATATGATCATAATTGAATAGCAACCTAAAAATAGTGTTGACCTTGAACAGTAGAGCTCGCTGATGCGTATTTAATTTAATCTAAGTTTATAAATATCGACTACCATAAATATACGGATACCGCGTTATGGGCAATTGTACTCTACCACATATATTCGGATTCCGCGTTTTAAGGGTTAAAGTCATTTTATTACAGCAATGTTCTTCCCAGAAATTGAAGGAGGGGATACCAGTTATCCATTGTTTGATGTATGTATACCACTTTACTGTGTTCTAAATACAAATATTAGTTTATCCCATATCAAATAGAGGTAATCTTAAAATATTCTTCTTTATTAACCCTAAACTATTTCAGCGTACTCTAAAATTAATCAATGTCTCAAATAAACAACTCTGATACTTCTATATTCTTTACCAAATTACAAACTAGGATTCATTTTAATCGGTTAATTATTTCAAAATTAAAACTCACCAAAGGAATCCTTGAGGATAATTAGTGATAAGACGTAGAGTCCAAATGAGAGAATTTCAGCCAAAATTATGAGATAGTGCCAGGTACGAACTGTAAGGGCGACCATTATGAGTTCTGTGAGAACGAGTGCGGTGAAACTGATGGCCACTACATGGATGAACTCATCAACAAACAGAAACAGCGCACCATACATGATCACACCACCTAAGACACATACTTGACATGAAGTTGTGAGAATAACATTTGCTAAAAAAACTCTGTAACTTTTTTTATCTTTCCAAGCAGTTCTTACTATGACATCAATAATTAGCAGCCAGCCTCCTACAAGGCATGGTGGAGCAGAGGAACTTGTTTATAAAAAATACTTTATACACCAAGCTAAGTGGACCATCAATTATTTACTAGCATTGATTTCTTATACAATTTTAGGTTAGGTTAAAGGGTACTAGGCCAGGAATTAGTATATTGGATAGATAGGACTTAGCAAACTTACCTTAGAAGACAAATTCACTAACACTAGAGTAGTAGTAACATACACAAAAGAATCACATAATCACACGAATTTTCAGTACCACTGGCACTTTCTTCAGGTCCCCTCACCTGAAGAAAGTGCCAGTGGTACTGAAAATTCGTGTGATTATGTGATTCTTTTGTTACTACTACTCCGGTGTTAGTGAACTTGTCTTCTATGGTAAGTTTGCTGATGTCCTATCTCTCCAATATACTGATTTCTTATACAGTAAAACGTATCAGGGCCGACTCCTGCGATAAGTTATGCTTGATACCGACTTACGAACTCCCCTTCATTTCTAATCTGTTTGTCCATCACTGCTATAGTGGTTGAAAAGAATATCAGCTATAATTTATTGTATTGTAATACATTTATTGTTTGTTATAATTCATGTTAAAAATATAAATTCAAACTAGGAAAAACTATAGTTTATATCTTTTTTATTACTGTAAAACTTTCAATTTTTCAAAAAAATCAGATAATAGCAGTTTTTTGTTTATTAAACTTGCGATGAGCTTGACAGATGTAAATATTACAATTTCATGGTATCAATGGTAAATGTGGTGTGCCAAAATCAAACAAAACTTATATACTTTCTCATGAATGAGCTTGCTTCCCATGTTAGGGGCTTCGCCCCCAAACTCCTTTAGAAAGCTTGGCTAATGTTATTTCAGATTCAAATTCCATTTATTTGTCATACAACTATTATAGCATTGTCAAAGTCGTATGTACAGCACATCTATGCTAGTCAATAGATTCTTAAGAATATAAAGTCAAAACATGAATAGATAGAAATAATAATAATAAATTAATTGATTATGAGCAATTACATACCTTTACAGTTTATTAAATTAATTGTAAGGTGTGTACCGAATAGGTATAAATAAAACTGTTGATTAAATGAAAAGGGGGCTTTAGGAGCTAATTATACAAGTTTATTAAGTGGAATGAATCAAAAATCAATATTAGGAATATTAAAAAATTCGCCAACAGAATAAAATGGGTTCTTTAGGAGCCAGTTAAAAAATTTATTACAGAAAGATTTTTCTGAATACAGTACAACCTCGATTATCCGGCCTCGCTTTATCTGGCAGTCCATATCATCCAGTTCGGAAGTAGATAACAATAAACATTATTTACAAGATAAAATTAAAATTAATCGGACCGACAAGCGGTTGCGTAATAATTTAATAATGAGCCTGAAGATCCGAGCTGGCAATGTTGTTTACTTTTGTTCAGTGAGTCTTGCTGGAAGTGTCCATTTCGCAAGTGGGGACGCAGCATTGATTATAAAGCAGCATCATATTTGGCGATCGTAATAAACATCGTTCGTTTCATTACAATTGCTGTAGAGAGCGTTGCATCACATGCAATTAATTGAAGGGGCCCCACTTACGCGTGCTGACTGTTATTAGTTACTAAATGTTTTTTTCCAATAAAACCATGTTATTTATGGCTTATGTGTTATAGGGCTTGACCTTCGCCACATTAGGCCGGATAAAAGAGGTTGTACTGTACTTGTCAATCAAGTAGGTTAATTTATTATAAACTCTAAGTGAAACTATATTATGGCTGTTAGAAGTTTTATGTAATCTAGCAAAATTAATAGCAGCTTTATCTTTAATCCTAGTTTTATACTGATGGGTACTTTTTTTAATTATACCAGGAGTTCGTAAAACATATAAAATCAAATCAAAGATGTAAATATTTATAACAGTTAGAATATTCAATTTAACAAATAGTGTTTACAATGTTCCGTAAGGCCTACATTTAAGATTACTCTTATAGCCTTTTCTGCAGAAGTAAGATTTCTTCTATCCTAATGCAATTCTCATAAAAGATTATTCCATATCTAAATATTTTATAAACGTAGGAAAACATGCAACAACAAATTCCCACTCAATTCCCGTCTGGAGGTCTGGACGGAGTAAAATTGCCGATGTTTGTCGCATGACTGAAAAATAACCAGAAGTAGGAATAAGGCGTACTAAATGACAATCCGCAGAGAATTAAATACTCTATCCACCAAAACAAATTACAAAGTTATAGGTAATTTAGATATTTTACCAATAATGTTTTTGTATACCCTTTTTTGCGTGTTTAAAATTCTACGTAGAGCAGACTTTCTCCATAAACAAAAAGTATGAAAATATGTTTTAGTGTAGAATATAAATATTTTTCCTGCACAACTTTTTATTTCCTATTCAATGCTGATTTTTAAATTTTTTTCAAGTACTATTTGATTACATACAATGATCATACTACAACTTTGCACATATTAGTGTTTATGAAAAAAAAATTCCAAAAAAACTTTGTAGTTTATCTAAAATATAACAACATATTATTATAGTCCACTAAATTCTAAACAATTTGGCTATCTTGGAATTATTTACAACAAGTATTTAGCACTCCTAATTAGGATTCATAGTTATAATTTCCGTACATTATTTAAAAATTGTTTTCATTTCTTTCTTGATAGTAATTATTTACTAAAGTGGTATGTGAGTTTTGATAGTAGTATGTGAATGTACAGTTCTTGAGAAGAAAAACAATATGCTAAAATGTACATATTAGCATAGCTTTTTCTACTATGAGGTCAGCCTGCTGCCGTCCTCCTGCATATCAAAGTTGTATAGTCAAGAAAACCCTATAAATCTACTTTAGGGGGATGCAAAGTAGTTCGATCATGCCAGTGTAAGTGTATATTTTTGGCTCGCAAATATTTACATTAGGGTTTATATTTCTGTATAAGGAACTCATTGTTTTCAACCCTATATTACTAATAAAGTAGTGCGTCAATAAATTATTTAGCTTTTATAAATAAATTTGTCAAGTGGTATTGAATGATATGTCTCCATAAAGAACCCCCGGGGACAAGTGGATAAATAATGGACGGTCAAAAGAGGGAGGTTAGCGGATTGAAACAATCAGCCCTCCATTGAACTCCGGGGAAACAAAGCTGTTTGCCAAGCACTGATTGGCGGTTAGGGCCTGATTTGGCGGGAACCAAACAGCTGATGACGCGCGGGAAATCAATCTTCACACGTGTTGGACCTGTCAAATCATACTAGTAATAATGGTGTCGTGTTAGGTTGTTCGACGAAAACGATTCAAGTAGGAATCAAATTTTACAAAAAAGGCTTGCAAAGCGCCAAAAATGGCACCTGTATTTATGTAGTTTACATTCTTGTTGATCTAGGGTTAAAGCAGTTTTGTTAATATAGTGGTAACAGTAAATAAAGTAAACCTCGTTTTATCCGGATTCCAGTTTATACGGATCAGCTAACCAGTTCGATGGACAGTGAATATTTGTTTTCTACAATTGTTACTCCACTGTAGAAACATTAAACGTCCTTCTCTCATGGCAGCACCCGCGATAAACTCATTGCAGCCATGTTCCTTACGTTGTATCATAGACATGCACACATGGTTTCTGGTACACAGTAAACTATAAGTACTGTATTTGGATTTGTTCTTGGGCGATCCACACGGAGCGCTAGCGTTGCTAATGTCACGTCACGTACTCTTTTTATTGTTTCTATTAGTTGCCGCTAAGTTGCGTACGTAAACATTTAAGGTCATAGTGCGGTTTTGAATACGCAGAATACAGAATGGTGCTGAATAAAAACTTCCTAGTGTGACAGTAAATGTTATTAAACGCTATTTTATACAGTATAAAGCTGGTTTATTTATATGACATTCCTATCCAAACGTTTATCATTGTCCAGACCATCTTAGTTAAAAGAATAGCCTAAATAGTAGGCTATCTTGTATATTAGGCTTTTTGTTGTTCATTTACATAAAAACACTGACTTTGATCAAGTTTAGCAATGGTGAGATATTTTTATCGAACGTTCTTTCAGTTACCAAAATATTCTCACACAAATGAAGCAAGGCCGGACCATCTAAGCACATCTGTGAAGCATATGTTGCCTATTGTACCATGTAGGCATCTTTTACCGATTTTTACCCAATTTTTATCTTGTATTTTTTTATCCGGATTTATGTAGCGTAGTTGGTCAAATCCAAGCTTCATGTGCTTAAGGTTCTCAGTTCGATTCCAATCAGAGTCAATACATTTTGAGAAGGATCAGCTGATAACCACCGGCTGTTCATTTGTCATTGGGCTATTAATTAATGACACTTTCTAAGAAATAGTCGGCCTTAGTTTGTAACAATGACTACATTCGCTCATCTACACTCATTCGAAATCCATATTCGCCCATATCTTGACGATCGGAGTTTTATGAATAAATAAATAAATGTATATGCCGATTGGCATACCGCCACGTTAGTCCAGATAAAATGAGATTTACTGTAGTGTATTAGGTTATAAGATTCCAGCTTATTTTATTTATACTTATATGGATAGAAATATTTTTTTTTAAATCACTTTTTTGACAAAAATTAAATTTTACCAACTTTTTGTGAGGAAAATATAGTACACACAGTAAAAATGTATAGGACCTTTTTAGTAGAGAATGCACTTAACATTTAAAAATTTAATTTGATATGCTCTAAATTCAATATTTTATTTATTTATTCTTTAAGACATGGGATCTTCAAGATATGGGAAAATATAGATTTCGAAAGAGTGATGTAAATAAAAAATCTGAACTGTTCACCAGGTCTGCATTTGTATGTTCACCATTTAAAATTTTATGAAACGTCAAAAATAAAATTTTAAAGCAGTTTTGATAATGGATTCATTAAGGAAAATAATTGTTAAGGTTTAAACTGCCCAGCTTCTTATAGCCTACTAACGATTTAATTTGGACAAAATATACAAAAATCACATTAATTTGACCAAATCTAAACTTTACAAACTTTTTGTGACAAAACTATAAAATATTAATGAAAATTGTAACCCTTTTTGACAATTTATTTGTTAATGTAAATGTGTCTTTAATATGATCTAAGCAGAATATGGCAGCTTAAGTAAATAAAAAACTTCAACTATGTACTCAGGTATGCATACATCTGTAGTTTTGAATATTTTATAGGTTATGGTATATAGTGTGTAAGGTTTAAATTTTCCAACTCATTTTGATCATGCTTAACCCTTTTAGTCCCGAGAGTTTGACGTCTCTTAATAGTGCAAAAATTGCATTCGTTGCTATGAGACGCTTTCGTATTTCTAATACAGCATCACTATCTTTTATTCAAAAGGCACCGGAGTAATACTAATTGAATCTACGATAATTGATGTTCTCAGTTTTGTTATTGGATGGCGTTTTCTTTATGCAGCCGATCGGTGACAGACATGGAAATAGTGGAAACGTCATCAGATGGCACAAAACATAGGCGGCCGGTGGGAATACGTCGGTACAACCAAAGCGGTATGTTGAGTAAATTATACTATAATTTGAGTTAATTTATCGTTTTTTACAGCTCTATATTTTTATTATGCATCTAGAAGAAGAATAACAATAATACATTAATGACTCAAATTTTATTTTTCAGAAATACTGATTTGGTAACTAAATTGTGTAGTATTTTAGTTATATTTCTGTAAAAAGAGATTTTTTAGTGTGACAAACGATTAAATATGGCTGTTCTATAATCGTATCAAAAGCAAAATTCATCAAAATTAAAATATGCACCTTCAAAGTAGCATAAAAGAAAAAAAAACTGTTCTCATCCATATATTTTTAAACTGTTACAAATAAAAAATTTAAGAATAAGATGTCACATTTTTATATATTTTATGAAGAACACTTATTTTTCAGCAGTTAAAAAAAATACAAATGTATGATGAGAACTGTACATGCTACATTAATTTAACTAGAATTTTACATTTTGACAAAAATAGCCTGGTACTTTTTGCAAAGCAAATGTGAACGAACATAGCACTAAAAGGGTTAAACAGGAAAGAATATTAAAAAATCCCCTTGGTTTTGAAAAACTTAATCTTACCAATTTTTTTGTAAGGAAAAAATAGTATACTGTAAACAATAAAATGTACAAGTCCATTTTTGTAGACATTTGTTTTTAAATTTCAAAATGTCATTTGATGTTTTCTAAACTTGATATATCAAATATAGCAAATCAAAAATCTGAAATGTGCATGCAGATCAAGATTATTTTATTTCATTGTGTGTGAATAAGGAAAATTAGCCAAAAAACGTGCAATTTTGGCTATGGAGGTTATTAAATGGCCTTAATGTGAGAATTTCACTGACCTTGATAAATACTTATGAGAACCCACATGAAGAACGTCTTGTAAGACAGAGAGCGCCCTTTACTAAGCTCTTTGTACAGCTCAGGGTAGGTGAGAGCAATTTTGTCCGATACATCTTTGTCTAGCACCAGTGAGAACACAGGAAACATGGTGTACAAAGTGGCATACCTAAAGACACAATAAAAATTTAACTGATTTATAAATGTCAATTTCTCCTTTTATTCTAAACAGGTATAACATTTACTTGATAATTTGTTTGACAACAAATCAAAATAAAAAAGATCTGATAATATCAGAGACAAAATGGTATACTATTTATTAATATATACACTAGCTACTGAGAAAAATGTACTGGAAAGGGACAATAATTAGATAGACAAGTATTTCAAGTAGATTTAAAAGGTTTTCAACAATAAAATATGCTTCACACTTATTTTAAATATAAATCTAAGTTTGGAAAATTTACAAATAATTTTCTGAAAGTTCAGGGATATACCTTCACTGCCAGTGAACATTTAAATAGAACCAACATTCCTTTGTAAAATTGTTATTTTATCCTTATATTCTAGGCAACAACTTGCTATATTACGTAGTATAGTTTGTAAAACTGAGTGTTTGTTATGAGCCCTGTAGGTCTAGTACATAAATAGCTTTTTTAATAATAGAAAATAACATTTGATAATGTCAAAGAAACAATAAAGTGATCTCATTCAACAACTGCCACCCACATTCAAATCTGATAATGTCAGAGTGACAATATAGTGATCTCATCCAACAACTGCTATTGCCATTCAAATCTGATAACGTAAGAGATACAATTTAACTGACATAATAACTATATTTATATCTACAACATATTTGGTGATTTTTAAACTATTTTAACCATTGTCAAACTATAAAGGCTGTTGAAATATAAAGTTACACATTATAGTTTGATAACTATATAAATATTTATTTAATGTATAGAAAAATATTGTGAGACCATTTTATAAACATTTTATTTATTAAATGTATGATATAATCCATCCTTAGTACTTGTGCTGCCTGCAATGCGGGGATTTTATGTTCATTGTCGACTTTTATTTTGTCCCAGTGACCTTATTTTATTATGACCTTCTTACTCATTGCCCAGTATTTGATCTCCCATCTGCATCCAGCTCCTTGGCAGTGGTACTCTGATAGTAAAGCATGAAGTGGGTTTAGAGATTAACACCACACATAAGGTTAGGTATGCAATGATTATTAGAATATTACTCTTTTTTTAATTTTTTATTAAAGAGACAATTAATATTTTTACCATACCAATATTTTATTCTTAACTATGTAAATAGGATTAACAAAATGATATATTATTTCCTTTCTTCATTTCCACCTGCCAGTATATCAATTTGATCAGTATTTTAACTGTTCTTTCTTGAGGACTCAAAAGAGTTGTACACTGCCAAATAATTAAATACAGAAATATACCATAATATGGAGTGAAAAATCCAGGTTTTGATTAAATCACAGCAGTAAACAAGAAACTTCCCAGATCTCAAACTGGGAACCAGTGACCTTTGGATTGTTTCAAAGTTTGATATTTGGCTTCTTCTATTTACCACCCATGTTAATGATATAAATTCTTGTTTTTCTTTTTGTAAAAATGACATATATGCTTACAGCTCCAAATGTAATTGAACTTAAGCCCAAATACAATGACAGTACAGATATGATGAAATGAGGATATAGCTGAAATGAAAAACAAGAAAAGTCTTAATTTAAGCAGGAATAAGATAAAACCTACCGCAATGAGTCATGGCCTTTAGCAAGATAAAAAAGGTATTTGCCAAAATACAATACAGTAGACTCCCTATCATCCACGAGTGGATTAACCACATTGCAGATCAACCACGACTGTGAAAAAAAAAAAAAAATAAATAAAGCACATAATAGTACATAGTTTATGCAAATATGTTATTATGATAGAAATAATGATATTAATTTAATTTGTATTCAACATTTAACTTATAATTACAGATTGATAATGATCACTAGATGATCAAAATGTCTCTTGATATGTAATATATGATATATAAAATTTGAAATTATTATCAATCAAATTATTATCATTATTTCTGCTCTTCAACGTTATTTTTGAAACATGCAGGGTAGTTGTTTACAATGTACTTTGACTGCCACTGATGAGTTACGTCAGGCGTAGCAGTGGGACGCTCTATTGTTTTGAATTCACTGCCGTCTGCCACTGTAAGTCAGTTGTTGCTCATTAGAAAAAGTCCATATGTGCAAATATTACAAGATGGAGAGTAGCCAATTGTGCAAACATTCCTAGATGTATGGATGTGTATGAGTAATGACCCACCTGCCCACCCATACACGTACAGTGGTGATGTCCCACCCGCTCACCCATACACGTACTGTGGTAATGTCCCACTCGCCCACCCATACACGTACAGTGGTGATGTCCCACCCGCTCACCCATACACGTACTGTGGTAATGTCCCACCCGCTCACCCATACACATACAGTGGTAATGTACCACAGGCCCTGGTGACCTTCTGGGTAAAAATATTTAACATTGTAGGCCATATTGTACAGATAAGAAAATAATTCTGTACTTTCCAAGTATATAGCATAATTCTATTCTCCTAGATACGTATGGTGGTATTGGCCCACCCACTCGCCCATACACGTATGATATACAGTGTAAACAAAATTAACAATTACGTGATTCTCCTTTAACCCCTGTAGTGATTAATTCTAAATAAAAAGAAGTCTTATTGAAGAAACTTAATGAGCAAGAGTGAATGCATTTCTTCGAGAGATCACTGTATGAAATGAAAAAGAAAAATGCCTTTATTTATGTGGCGAAGTTAGGACTATTTAGTCCTCTCTACCACTTAACCATACAGGCACAGTGGTACTGACCCACCCGGCCACCCATACAGGCACAGTGGTATTGACCCACCCGCCCACCCATAGAAGTACAGTGGTACCCACACAGGCATACATAGTAGCGAGAGCACACAATCCGGTAGTAGTTAAATTATCACTTGAGTATAAATTTGTGAGGAACCGGCGAGCGGAGTCCTGACCAAACTAATAAAACCCAGCCCCGTGAGTTAACAGTGTTAAGTGCAAGGTACGGCACGATGTGTTTAGGCAGGGCCACCCACCGGGGGAGGGGGGCTATTGTAAGTGAAATGCCGTAAACTTGTCCGGCCTCGGGGATATCTCAAAAAGGACGTCCAGCAAATCTAATTAAACACGGTACATATAAACATGTATTTGGATAGAAAGTGCAATTTAAACGCAGTATTTATTGTTTGACGCGTTCCGCCATTGTCGGCACACAATACTGGAGTATTGGCGGTGATGCAGGGTCGGTAGCTACTCCCTTACGTTCTGGATGCGTTCTATTGTTAACAACTCTTGTGTCATTAAGGGTGAATGTGAGCTGGAGAATAGAATCCAGGTGAAGGTAGTGATAAAGTAACAACCGTTAGTCTGGATATGCATTTCCATCAGATATTCCAGTGCCGAGGCTGGTGGGAGCAGTACTGGAAGTAATACTGCACATACAAGAAGTGAACAGTTGTTTAGCTAAGGTTATTGTTAAATCCATAACGGAAAATCCATAGAGGGAGAACAAGACACAACAGCATGTGATATTATGGTGTTACGAAAAATTCGTGCAAGCATTGTAAGAAAAGAGTCTAGCGCTAAGAATCAAAAATCTATAAAAGACTCCTTTCCAACCCAACAATAAAAGTGTTTGTTTTACTTTCATTAAAACGTTGTTATGTGATTCAAATAATACTTAATTAAATGTCAGTATGTACTTTACTACTGTATTTTAATTGTTTTATTTTTAAACCTAAACTCATAGTAAGGCCTAATTTAAGGCTCAGTTTTGTTTCAGAGTTGATTTTAGTCATTGCCAGGCAATTTTAGGCTATTTTTGGATTATCCATGATTTTGATTATCCACAAAGGGTCAGCCACTCATTATCGTGGATAATCGGTAGTCTACTGTATATATGTAGAGATAACATGGCTACATCTAAATATAAATAAAACTCACCCAACCATCAGAGGCCCTTGATATAGAGGAATGGATGCAAAGTAAAATACAGTGCAGAATATAGCCTGGATAACAGAGATGATAAGACCTCTATGGATAACAAACTGACTAAGTGATGCAGATCTCTTGTAGCTATAGCGCCCATGAACCAACAGTAAGCGAGCCAAGTATGAGAACTGAGTGATGGAGAAGTCTGCAGCCAGACTGGCCTGTCGGCCTTCCAATCCAGCGATTCCGATCCCTACATCATACAAGGCAATTAATTCTAAAAAATATAGGGTTTTTAAAATAAGGAATTCAGGAATGAAAAGTAAATAGTATTACAACTATTATACTAACAAAACTCTAATTATTATTTTACACATTTGGTTTATAGTATTATTTATATTTATGATTACTGATTAATAATTTCAGATATCTTCGAAGCACCAGGCTTGGATTTTAGTAAACAAGTTTTCAGACAGGAAAGAGAGCACCTAGTGAAATGGTGACCTGGAGTTGGAGAAACACAAAACACAAAAAAATAGATATAGTTTGTGAAATATTTCAGGGCAACTGGCGCCTTCCTAAATGACTAGAAAATTATTTGCATGATACAATTATTATCCAGGAAAGATAATCTTTAATGAAGCTAGAATAGACATATTTAGATAAAAAGACTATACCTAAATATGTCTGTATGTAAATATTGTAGATACAACTTATGGTGAGAAGAAAAGAGGCTTAAGTATCAGGCCGATCAGTAGTAGCATTGCCAAGCCATAGAGTGTAAGTTGACAGGTAGTGAACGCCAATGGGAAGAAGAATCTAAGTCCAGGAGGCTTTAATACTATGGTACATCCTGCCGAGATTGATATTTCTAGTGTCGTTATTGTTCTGATTTCAGTCTGTCACAATCTCTGAGGATTGGTTAGTTGATTATAGTTGATTACGATCACAATCACTCATTGTTTAAGTCAAAATTACAAAAAGAATGTGGAGAGAATGTTATAAATGACTTGAACCCCCTGGCTTTGGGTGTCACCAAATATCTTAATAAACACGGACCTCAGCCTGGTTGGGTAACCCAATGGACTGATAGTTATAACCAATTTAAAATTTTTTAAAATAAAAACTACATTTTGTTTTGTATTATAGAAAACTATTTTTAGAAATCCTAATTTATATACACATGACAAACTAGACTAATTCAGATATAAGTTAAATATATTAATATATAAATAAAATAAATCTACTATTCATAATTTTTAAGTTTTAACTGTAAAAAATAGGGAAAAAGAACAGCCAGTGTTCTGTTCTAAGGCTTTAATTTATTGCATCAGCAATCAGGGAGTTATACAATTTTTAGGTTTTTTTATACCAAATATAAATGTCTAAAAACTGAAACACAAATCCAGCTAAGTATTGCAGGATTATATACCTGTATCAGCAGCCTGAATCATGCTAACATCGTTCCCTCCATCACCTATGGCAGCAACCCGTTTGCCAGTGTGCTCCTGTATGAGTCGTACCACCTGAGCCTTTTGGGTTGGTGAGCACCGACAACACACAACAGCTGGACTGCGGCATGCCAGCTCCAACAGTTCCAGTTGGTAGTACTGCAGACACACCTGCAACGTGGACAAATTAACTTATTAGTTTGTATTTTATTACAAATAAAACAGACTGATAACAGCTGCATTTAGGTGCACTATTCATGAACTCTACTAAACTGAGATAGTTGTTTTTGATTTGTTTCTGAGTAAAGAATCAATTATGCTTTCAAAAGTTTTGTTACTGTACATTTCACTAAGTTAATAGCACAAAACAGTTTTTGTTACATACAGATTCTAATTGTAAGAACTGGTTTTCATTTTATTTATAGGTTGATATTACACTTTATTTCAGTAGTGGTAATGAAATAACTAATATTAATATCATTTACATACATAGTAACTGTGTGTGTGTGTGTGTGTGCGTGTGAGAGCGCATCAACCATATCTGTCTGTGTTGCATTGTCTGCTGACTATCTTCCCCTCTCACACACAGCAGAGCACTCTCTTTGCGACATTGAATATAAAGAAAACAGGCTGATTTTTCACCATAAGGTCTGTTCTTCTTATAAAGATATGTATTTATTGACTGCAGGGAGAACAAAAAATGTGTTTTCTTACTATTTTATTTCCAATTACTGCTACTAATTAATTACTAGAATATGATTTTTTACCTCCAGTGAATCTCCACTGATGACTAGAGCACAATCCTGTTTTTTACGAAATGTGTTGAGCTGAAGATGGGCATCAGCTCGTGTTAAAACAGGAGCAAATACATACAGGTCCTGTGTACGAGATACGAGGCGACTGCTCTTTGCGATACATGTGGCTGTTTCCAACTTGTCTCCTGTCAACATCCACACCTGCCACAAAAGAAAAAGTAAAGTGTAAACTCAAACTGTTGGTGTCAAACAAAAATCTAAGAAAACAAAGCTTAATACCATATAGGTTTAACCAAAACAACATCAAGCAAATTTTTTAGTAAACTAAGTCTAATTTCACAAATAAGTATGTGTGTGTGAGACATGAATAAATATTACTTCATTTTTAATTTATTTGTCATATTAATTCACAATTGGTCTTATAACATGTATCTCTCTGGCTAGAGACTGCAGGGGTCTCAATTCTCTCAATAGTTATTTGAGAGAAAATTGTATTAAATTAAATTATACTATGATAGTTTTCCATTTTTATGATTTTAAAAATCATAACTGTTCTGACTGACACTTTCTCTATTGACAATGTAAAACAATTAACCAACATTGGACGCATGATTGAATAACCCATTCACACTATCTTTAACATGCCTTGACGACCCACTACTATTTCTACAATACGTCTAGAAAATATAACCATTCCAACTACAAACATGTATATAAATGATTGTTTACTACCACAGCTGAAATGCCTAAATCTTGATCTCTGTGTATGCCTTTTAATTTGAAAAGAAATTAAAATAGCAAACTTATCTACAAATATATTAAATAATAGTACTTGCAACACCAAAAATAGAAAGTTTACCTTGATTCCAGCATTACGTAACAGCTCGAGTGTGGGACGCACTTTGTCCTGTAATTTGTCTTCAACTCCTGTCACACAAAGTAGTTCCATCTCACGTTCAAGGCTTTCTATGACAGCTGAAACTCGGGAGCCTCTATCTGCAATGGCCATACGTGCTGCATTGTACCGAGTCTGGAATAGGAAAGAATAGGCATAAAACACAAACTTAGTGAAAATGGATTTTAGAAAAAAGTTTTAAAAAAAAAATGATCTTTTTAGAAAAAAAGAAACTTTAACGTGTGTAAATTGTATTAACATGGAAATTGTATTGTATTGTATAATTCTCTGTCTGACTGCATTTTATCCCATCTTGTTCAATGTACTTACTGCACCAATCAACTGGGTTATGGCACTATCCAACTGAGCTGTAACCCAGCTTACTTGGAGCTTCACCTTAACACACTTAATCCAGAACGATTGGCAATGGGATCTCCAAAATGTGAAAAAATGTTATTGCGAACAAACCTTCCTTATGAATTCAGAAATTTTAGCGAAAGTTTGTTTTAGATTAACTGGGAATCTAATCAACGGGTGGTTTTCTAGTTTTGAGTTGCACTGAATGTTGTGGGATATCTTGCAAAATAAAGAGATAAGATCTTTTTAAATTCCCTGAGAAGTGCCTCACTGCTTTTAATATCTGGAGGAGCAATGTTGCACAGCACTGGAAGCCATGGTAAAAACTGTACTGTGGATTACATAGTTAATGATTGCCCATTGTTTTCTTTACTGAGGGGAATAGCTGGTCTTCATTCAATTGGTGTTGAATGGTTGTTATGAAAACTGGATTTAGCTCTGTAATGGAATATAAATATTTAAACATTTATATTTAAGCATGCTATTAAGCCATAGCACAAGTAGTTTGCACTTTAGATTTTGTTTTTATACAATTTATTCGTCTAATTTTTAAATTTGTCTTAATCCTCCTCTTCTAAATTCGGTGGCTGGTATTGAAAGCCATACGAAATACTCCAAAAGAATGTGATATTTGTATTTTTTGTGTGCATATGTTTGTTATAACAGTGATGTTCTATCAGATGCATGGCATTTATTATTTACTCCTAAATATATGTGATGTGATATAATTTTTTCACAAGCTTGTCAAGTAATTTGTTCATCCATAATTTTCGTTTTTTAGTATTTTCTATTTATATTAGCATTAATGATAATGTCAGTGAGCCATATTGAGAAACAGAAGATAAATAGCACTCTGGCTCAAGCATAGTTATGCAAATTAAAAAGAAAAGAAGAAAGAGAGGAAAAGTATGTAATAATATAGGAATCTATTACATAATTTTGATTTTGATGAAGTGTCTGTTATTAGCCTAGAAATGCAGGCACAACTCCAAAGGTAACAACATTATTGGCTACAATAAAATACTCCATACAAAACACTATGAACAGAAAAAGTAAAAAAAACCTAACAGTTGGGCCTGTCTGTTAAGTGGCAAGCACGTATGCCATCCACATTAACCCTCCCGGCGTTACTTGTCGAAAATTCGACCGCAATAGCGGCGCTCTGAATGATACCTGTCGATTCGTCGACATCAAGTAATCGTTTACAAACTATAATGTTAACTCGGTTATTTTTCGTAATAATACATCGTAATATTTATGAATCGATAGAGGAGATTCTACTTTATATCGCACGTATTTGGATTTCCTCTATTCCCTGGTGAAAAAAATAAATAAATAAAAACAGCTGATTTATACAACACAATTTTGTGTTAACAGTCTGTCAGTGTTTCAGAGAATTCATAGAGTACCTTTTTCAGTGTAGTAATAAACCTTATGATATATATATTTTCTTTTTATATATAAAATTTGCAACAAAACTGCTATCTTGGTTTTTTTTATATAGTGAAATAACTCTTACTAGCATAGTGTAAACTTTGAACAAAACTTGGAAAATTTTGATTTTTTACAATACAATCAAGGATAACATCAACAATACTCAAGGTAGTTAAACAAAAATATTTTTCTAATATAGCTTATTTTGTTTACTTTACATTGATATAAAATACTTTAAGATTTTATTTATTTTTGTGTGTGCTCAACATTTTTCTACAAAATGCTGCAAAGTAGCTCAAAAAGGCTGGACATTAAGGAGTGGACTACTGGACGCTGGGAGGGTTAATGTGTTGAACATAACAGTTGGACCTGTCTGTTGTGTGGCAAGCACGTATGCCATCCACATTAATGTGTTGAACATAACAGTTGGGCCTGTCTGTTGTGTGGCAGGCATGTATGCCATCCACATTAATGTGTTGAACATAACAGTTGGACCTGTCTGTTGTGTGGCAAGCACGTATGCCATCCACATTAATGTGTTGGTTGAACATAACAGTTGGGCCTGTCTGTTGTGTGGCAAGCACGTATGCCATCCACATTAATGTGTTGAACATAACAGTTGGGCCTGTCTGTTGTGTGGCAGGCACGTATGCCATCCACATTAATGTGTTGAACATAACAGTTGGGCCTGTCTGTTGTGTGGCAGGCAGGTATGCCATCCACATTAATGTGTTGAACATAACAGTTGGGCCTGTCTGTTGTGTGGCAAGCACGTATGCCATCCACATTAATGTGTTGAACATAACAGTTGGGCCTGTCTGTTGTGTGGCAAGCACGTATGCCATCCACATTAATGTGTTGAACATAACAGTTGGGCCTGTCTGTTGTGTGGCAGGCACGTATGCCATCCACATTAATGTGTTGAACATAACAGTTGGGCCTGTCTGTTGTGTGGCAGGCACGTATGCCATCCACATTAATGTGTTGAACATAACAGTTGGACCTGTCTGTTGTGTGGCAAGCACGTATGCCATCCACATTAATGTGTTGAACATAACAGTTGGGCCTGTCTGTTGTGTGGCAGGCACGTATGCCATCCACATTAATGTGTTGAACATAACAGTTGGGCCTGTCTGTTGTGTGGCAAGCACGTATGCCATCCACATTAATGTGTTGAACATAACAGTTGGGCCTGTCTGTTGTGTGGCAAGCACGTATGCCATCCACATTAATGTGTTGAACATAACAGTTGGGCCTGTCTGTTGTGTGGCAAGCACGTATGCCATCCACATTAATGTGTTGAACATAACAGTTGGGCCTGTCTGATGTGTGGCAGGCACGTATGCCATCCACATTAATGTGTTGAACATAGCAGTTGGGCCTGTCTGATGTGTGGCAAGCACGTATGCCATTCACATTAATGTGTTGAACATAACAGTTGGGCCTGTCTGTTGTGTGGCAAGCACGTATGCCATCCACATTAATGTGTTGAACATAACAGTTGGACCTGTCTGTTGTGTGGCAAGCACGTATGCCATCCACATTAATGTGTTGAACCTAACAGTTGGGCCTGTCTGTTGTGTGGCAAGCACGTATGCCATCCACATTAATGTGTTGAACATAACAGTTGGGCCTGTCTGTTGTGTGGCAGGCATGTACGCCATCCACATTAATGTGTTGAACATAACAGTTGGGCCTGTCTGTTGTGTGGCAAGCACGTATGCCATCCACATTAATGTGTTGAACATAACAGTTGGACCTGTCTGTTGTGTGACAAGCACGTATGCCATCCACATTAATGTGTTGAACATAATTTGACTATCTAGAGTCACTTTTGATTACTGAATTTGGAAAACAATAAACTCCAAATGGCTAGTACTAAAAACTATCAAGTACTCAATGAGATTATTTTAATGGTTAATATTAGAAGAGAAACTATATAAATCATAACGATTTTTACTTTTATTAGGCTATGGATTGAACATATTTTGAATCAGAATCATACTGGTAATTTATCCAATTAGCTATTAGCTTCTTGGCAAGTAACAAGTTTATATAATTATATGAAATTAGCTGATTATTATTTTAATTAAAAGAGTAGAACATTAAACAATTCATCTTACTAACTAAAAACTGACATAAAAATTAACCATGGAGAAACTAAACAGAACATTAAATATAAGAATTTAACAAACAGTATGTTTCCACTTGAATTTTATTAACATATGTCTCTTGATAAACCATATGGATTCAAATGTCAACTATTTATTATGACTCTTTTAGGAAACAACAAACAGTCATATTCCATTGTAATAAACAAAGTAGGGACATAGTAAATTAAGACAAACGTGCTAAATGTCAAATTGTTCCTAATAGAAGTTATTTTCTACTGCTTATAACGTTAGCTAAGGAATTGTATTTCATATATGAAGATAAAAGTAACTTAAGGAGCACCAAGGATACCTTATATTGAAACAGATAAGGCTTTGGTCACCCTAAAATAGGTAACAACTCAATCAATTTCAATACTTTTATTTTAATTAAATTTATTTAGTAACATCCAAGTGGGAAATGTCTCTTTACCTTGGGAAAAGTTTACCAAAGTAGTATGGTGTATGACCTAGCGTGTAGAGAGACTATGGTAAACTATTTGGTGAATGGAAATATACAGCATGATATATTATCCTTACCAAATTACTAAATAGCAATTGGATTATTTTAATTTACCTACTTTACAGCTTTGATATGAATACTGATTAAATGAGATGAGCAGTGCCAATGACCACTACTTGGGCAGTAAGGCACTAGTGTCCCAATGTAAAGTAGTGCACTCCTTACAGCAGTTGACAGCCCATGTATCAATCACATGGGCTGGCTTCCTTAGACATCAGAAACATTAATATTTTGGTCAAATACAACTTTTTTTGGTATTGTAAATTTTAATCCATCAACTGGCAACTAAAAACCCTCTATTGCAGGGGTTCTCAACCTGGGGGTCCTGAAAGACCACGTCGGGGGCTGCGGAAGGGGTGTGGAACCAAATAAACTAAGTTTTTTCATAAAATTCACATTTAAAAAATGTTGTTACAAAATAAAAGGTATTAAGTGTAACAGTTTTTATCGGTTAATGTGTAAAATTGAGGCCAACTGTATGATTTTTTTCTTAATACTAAAATATCGAATTACACATATACAAGGAGTAAACAAAATTAAAACACTGATGAAGTCTGTTTAGTAGTAGAATATTTTATTTTTATAATTAAAAAGTAAACTAGTAAAAAGTAAACAAAAATTCCTAATTAAAGTGAGCCCTGAGCTTGTTTAGTCTTGACTAATTTTAAAATGTTTGGCTTGATGTTTATAATGCAGATGATGAAATCATTTTCTAATGACAACCTGTTTCTTGATTCTGTTTTTACTGTCACTATCCTTGAAAACCTGATTCGCACAAATACGAGGTTAGAAATAGAATCAGTAATTTTAAATCTTGAGAAATTAAATCTGAATACTTGTTTTTTACATCTAGCCAAAATGTGTCATCATAATCGGTCTCGTACAAGTTTTTTTGACTGGTACGTTGACAACTTTATCAATTTGTCATGAAGCACAGCGTTGAGTCCTGCCTTATCTCATGGAATGGATATAAAACCCATTGCGACCCTGAAGTATCCTCAATAGTAATATAGTATTTAAAACTTCCAGTAGATTAGTTATCAGCAATGAAAAAAATTTCAAGTCAAGATTATCTTGAAGACTATTACCAAATTCTATAAGTTCAAAAGACAGAGGAAAGTTTTCGAAATTCATGTCCTTTACTCTTTTGATCCACAGTGGTATTTTTTGAAAATGCATGTACTTAATCCAGTACAAATAAAATTGTTTTATCTGGTCCTTGAAAAGTTAAGGTAATAGTGTTTATTTGGGAAAAAATATCAGCCAAGTATGCAAGTTGGATTAACTATTCTTCACCAGCAAAATATTCTGCAATCCAAGGATTAGCATCATGAAGGAAAACCAACATTTCTGATCGTAACTCAAACAGTTCGCTCAAGACGTTTCTACTGGAGAGCCAGCGTACTTCTGTGTGAAGCAAAAGATTTTAATGTAAAGAGCCCATCTCTTCACACAGAGCGGAAAAAGTCGTTTTAGCAATTAACAATTTTCACTACATCATCCAGCACTTGACGAAGTTCGATCTGCATTCTTTTTTATGCAAGAGCTTGTCTATGTCAAAAACAGGGAACGAATTTAGCATTAGGCATAATGGATATCATTGAGTCTATGGTGTCTGGTTTCAAGATGGCGAAACATTTTTTATGGTATCATGGATTCAGCGGACGATACTTCACTGTGTGCGGATGACACACTGAGGCTTATTTCCAAGAAATTTAAACCCGAACTTCAAATACGATTTGTTGTATTTCTGGCATTTTTTTGGCTTAGTATCTTCCTCATTACTCACGCTCAGGGAAGCACTTTTTTAAAAATATTTATCCATTTCTATGTTGAACGCACAACGTGAAGCAAGTAAACACGCAACCGGACTTGAACAATACAAGACAATGACTAATTCTATCTATACCTTCAAATTTCGCTCAACGTGTCTAATTGTCTTTCTGTCTCTCTCCACCTCATTCCTGGTAACGGTATTACATATTGCATTATCGCACAAAATTACATATTTTACATTATACGACAATGCGGTGATTTATATGACAATAAGTATCACACCGACAAACTTATCAGACTCGATGATATTTGATTGTATATGAATATACAACAGAAAATATAGGAACCAAAGAATATAAAATATGAACAAAGACTACATACAAAGAAAGAATTATGAAAACAAAATTAAAACTGTAAGAGTGGTGATTGGCGACCATATTTATTTAGTCATTCTGTGGCATTAGACCCCCCTCTAATACAGTTTTTAAGGTCTGGGTTGGCCAAAACTTTGGATACAAAATGGGGGTCGTAGGTTCAAAAAAGGCTGAAAACCCCTGCTCTATTGGCAAGCCAGTTTTTGACATTTTACAAGGTTATTTAAAAAAAAAACTTAAAAATAGTAAATATTATCTGATTTTTCAAAGTTTTATTTATTTTTTTCTATACGAGTACTTTATGATAAAATATTTGGCTTTCATAACTCTGAGATTTTTTATTTGATCCGTGTAAATTATTATAAAACTTAGTAATATTGGTGGGGAGGAAGGGAGGAATATGCCAAGAAAATATTGAAAAAATACGAACTCCAAAAACATACAAATTATCAAACCTTCTAGCAAGTTCCATGAAAGAAATACTTAGCTTGAAATTATTTGATAGGCTATACAAGATAAATTTTTGTAATCACCATAACCCAAAATAGCGTTTTTTTTTTTCTGAAAATCTATATTACTTTGAAAACACTTCAAAAACAAGAAGATACTTTTTATATTTGAATCAGTTTTATATTTTATCAGTTTCTTAGTACCTGATAAAATCCATTCGCAAATTCTAACATTCAATTAATAAAAATACAATGTTGTAAATAACACACAGAAATTGTACTTGAAAACTCGTAATCACTTTGAAACTACATGAAAAGCTTCAGTTATAACCGGGCCACACGGCAAACCTGGTAGCTGGACCGTCATAAATTTGGGATCTCCCAGCAATGGCAGCTACCACACAAAAAAACCTTTTAAGGACCAAACTAATTTCAAAATAATACGTTCTGTTTTAAATTAAGTCTATTTTAACGCTGAGGGCTTAAGCAAGGCGAAGAGTGAGTGCATAAGTAGAGTCCTTCTAGAAAACAATGTAGATATCCTTGCACTCCAAGAGACCCATATCGAAGATACAACTGTGCAAGAGGCAATATTCCTGGATACAGACTTGTTGATTCCATTGGGCATAGGGTGTATGGTTTTGCAGCTTAGGTTAAGAATGACACGGACAATGTGATAATGACATCTTTGTCTTGGCAATCCAAGTGTCAGAAACTACAATAGTAAATGTTTATAAACCTCCCAAAATCCAGTGGCCTGACAATAAGATTTTGCCAAGTTTTGAACATCCTGTCCTATATACGGGGGACTTCAACAGACTCCATAGTAAATTAACAACCTTTTATTGATCTCTGATGCTAAATAAATATTCAGCCACTTTTAATTCAGCTTGTTGGTATCAAGATTATTCCCCCAACTTAAGCTTCTGCTCATGTGAACGGTCATCAAGCCTAAAACCAAATAGGAAAGTTATTGATGCTTTTTCCCACTCTCAACAGAGGCCAAGTGCTGATTTCATTGGGAATACAAATTCCCATAATTTGATCTTTTCCAAGGTCTAGAAGGAATTTTAATAATGCACACTGGGAGGCCTTTACCACCAGGCTTGATGATAGCATCAGATTCATTCCTCCTACAATAAGAAATTACGATCGTTTCACAAGTCTCGTCTTGTCCATTGCTAAAGCTGGCGAGAGGATACAGAAAGGAGTATATACCAGGATAGAGTGAGGAATCAGATGATCTTTACAAAGAGTTTTATGCCACTGAAAACTCCAACACAGCTAATCTGCTGCTGCAATCTCTAGACAGTGCCAAGAGAGAAAAATGTGTTAAAACTGATGAAGTTATAAACTTTACCCATAACAGTAGAAAAGCGTGGTCACTTTTAAGGAAACTCTCTACTGGTAAATCTCAAAATCAAAGAGAAGTGCTCCACCCAAAGGCTGCTAATATAGCTAAACGGATAGTCAGCTTATCAAAGTCAGCCCGCCATCCTTCTGATAAACATGTGATTTACAAGCTAAATGAAATTAAAAAGAGCCAACTGGCACCCCTGCAAGTCTCCAGAAATTTCACAGAGGAAGAGATATATGGGAGGATTTCCGTTATACCAGCAGGGAAAGTAGCCGGTCTTGACGGTATCTTTCCGAAATTTCTTATGCATACTGGTAGCGATGTGAAACAATGGCTTCAAACTGCCTACAATAAAATACTAGCTACAGGCAATTTGCCAAAAGCGTTCAAAAGTAGTAAATGTTCTGAAGCCTGGCAAAGACCCTGAACGAGTGGAAAGTTAATGCCCTATATCTCTTCTTAGTGTTTGTTATAAGTTGCTGGAAAGACTGTTATATAACAGAATATGAACCATTATTGATCCTATTGTTCTTTTGCCCTGGCTGAAGTTGTGACCAGATCCTGGCTCTGACATAATTGATTGAGAATGGGTTTGAAAACAAGCTGAAAACATCTGCAACTTTTGATGATTTCACAGCAGCTTATTACCACTGAACGTGTATGGCCGGGCGGGTGGGTCAATACCACTGTACATGTATGGGCGGGCGGGTGGGTTAATACCACTGTACGTGTATGGGCGGGCAGGTGGGTTATTACCACTGTACTTGTATGGGCAGGTGGATGGGTTATTACCACTGTACGTGTATGGGCGGGTCAATGCCACTGTACGTGTATGGGCGGTCGGGTGGGTTATTACCACTGTACGTGTATGGGCGGGCGGGTGGGTTATTGCCACTGTACGTGTATTTTATTACCACTGTACGTGTATATTTTATTACCACGTACGTGTATGGGCGGGGTGGGTTATTACCACTGTACGTGTATGGGCGGGCGGGTGGGTCAATGCCACTGTACGTGAATGGGCGGGCGGGTGGGTTATTACCACTGTATGTGTACTATCCAGTCGTATGGAACTGGACATATGCAGCGTATGGAGCAAAGGTTTGTTTTTATAGTTGTACAGCCTCCTTCCCTGTCCCTTTCTTTTACGACTTCTAGAGTCAAATCTTAGGGCCAGGCTAATAAAAGTTTATAAAGGTTGTGAAGAAAGCTCTTTTAGACAGCTGAAGGATGGTCTGCCACAGGGGTCCGAACTTGCTCCAAATTTATTTAACACATTCACTGCTAACCACGCGGATCCGTGTGGTAGACAGCGTGCCACACTGGTGCTTCCCGCGGAACCGTGTGTAGTTGCAGTGGCGTGGTGTATTAGTCAGTGTGAGCTCAGTCTTTGGATGAGACAGTTGTTACTTGGTGAGCGTGTAGCGCAGTTCTGACGCAACATTGTCACCTAGATCGTTTTTGATTACGACAGTTCTTAGCGCGGCTCAGTGGCCTTCCACGTGGATCCGTGCATTATGCAGTGCCTCTAGTATGAAAGTTTAATGTTGTTTTATTAGTGTTTGTAGTACTTTTATTGTTGACATCATGTTTAACAATGACCATAGTGCTAGTGAAGATAACGCATTGAGGAACACTGAATCTTTTGGTGACAGTTTGGACAGTGACATTGATGATATCGTAGCTGATCCCACATGGGCAAGATTTAAAAATGGCTTTCACCAATTCCCAGTCACTAGAAACACAGGTTTGTCTGTAAAAATACTGGGAAATAACACCATAATTGACTTTTTTTTGACTTGGTTTTTGTTGTTGTTGGACGATGTTTTCCTGGAAGGAATTTGTCGTGAAGCTAACAAGTACGCTTTGAAAGTATTTTGTGAACCTAAAACACTACTGAACATTCGCGTGTTCTAAATGGAAAGATCTTCACGTTGCAGAATTGAAAACCTTTACTGGGATGCTGTTGCATACGGGCATGACCAGGCTAAATCGCCTCCAAGATTATTGGAAAACTCACAGACTACTAAATTTGTCAGCGTTTCGAGAGTAAATGAGCCGTGATCGGTTTCTTCTGATCCTTCGTTGTTTACATTTTTCTTCAGGCAATGTACACAACAGGCAACCTCCTAGTCGCTTTGAGAAAGTAAATTTTCTTGTGGATTATTTCAATAACAAAATGGCTCAGTAGTATTATCCCTGTATGGAGTTGTCTTTAGATGAATCAATGATTTTATGGCGAGGAAGGCTGGTGTTTTGCCAGTCAATCAACTATTAACAGTTTTACTCGCTCACTGAACCTTTTGGCTTGACTTTGGAATTTTTAATCTACTCAGGTAAAGATGGCCAGCTGTCAGGCAAAGGACATACCACCAAGGTCGATGAACATTATGAGATGAAAACTGGGGAAAGGCAATGCACTATTTATGGACAATTTCTATAATAGTTTCAGTCTTGCCTTCCTGCTGGATCATTCCATATCGAGTGATCAAATCTCAATTACCTCACCATTTTATATACGATTGATATTTTTACATTAGATATATCTATGCAAAAGAAACTTAAATATGAAAAAATTTTATTTTGATCTCTTCTAGTTACTTCACAATCTAATTTCAAAGTTAAAAAAAATGTGTTTTTGCGCATATATGGGTTTATGTTTTATTTAATATCTCTGGCTAGAATCAAGATAGAGTTAAAATAAAAATTATGTTTTACAGAATTAAATTAGCTTTAATTTATTATACAACACGACAATATTTCAAGTACTTAAATTTTTCATCCTCCAACTCAAAATTTTGACTGTGAATTCCAAAAAACACACGTTTGAAAATGTTTGAAAAAACCATGAATTCCTAATGTCATTACTAAGTTGTGTACAAAATTTTAATTTGAGATCTTAATGGGATCACGCACAAACCTTAAAATGTTTGTATTGAAACACAGACATTTTCAAGATTATTTAGTTCAAACTTGGCTTTGAAAGGACTTGATCAAAATGAAAAGTTTATGAAAAGCAAAATAACAGTTTATAGCAGTATAAAATCACTACCTGTTTACAGCAATATTATTACTTCTGCTCATCAACCACTGATAAAAAATAAAACATACCATAATATACAAAATTCTTTTTAGTTAGTTCTTTTAAAACAAACTAATTTTATTTGGAAAATAGGTTTCAGAACCACGGAAAAGTAGTTTATATAACAATAATAATAATATAAATAGGCCTAATATATATTTCCTTGGTGACAGAACAATATGTGATGAATCAGAGGGGGGGGGGAGTTGTGAGAGACTGACCTCTTGTCATGTCTCCACATGAACATAACAAGTAGAGACCATCCAAATCTTTGCCATCCAATTTGTACTTCAGTCACCTACAGTCCAGTCAGTATATTCTTAGCTGCACTAGTAAGAGGTGATTTGTGATTTTGAAAGTTAAGAATACTTTTTACAGTTTTAGTTTTTAATTAGTTAATAAATTAATTAGTTGTTAATTAATGCCAGACTTGAGATGGAAAAAACACAAAACAATCTGGTACAGGGTTTACAACAATTTATTGTTGTAATCCATTTTGGAAAAAGTAATTACAGTGTTATAAAAGTCTGAAACCAGTTAGTACAAGTAAGGATGTTTGAAATAAATAGTGAAGCTTAATAGTGAATAGTGAGAAAATAAACGTAAATAGTGAAAAGCCTTGGATGAAAATTTGTGACAGCTGTCGTAAGCAGCTATTAAGAGAAAAAATCAGCCAGATTCTGTTGAGTTGGATGAACCATCATCTTCCAAAATAGAATTTGGACAAACTTTACCGACCTGATTTATCATTAGAGTATTTAAACAAATCACTTTCAAATATTGAAGAATCACCTATTACAAATAAAAGGTTGCATTCATTCACCTGGTGACTATAGAAATAAACTGGAAAAAGTCAATAAAAAGCTCACTAACGAGTTGGTCGGTAATACAGGCTTCTATGAGAATAAAGAGCAAGTTAACCCAGATTCGAAAATGATTATGCAATTGAAAGAAACATTCCAGAACACTACAAAAAATTAAAAAGTTCTTGACTCTTACAACATTACCTAAAAGTTGGATAGTACAAAAATTTAAATTGAATTTGGTGTCAGTAACAGGATGGCCAGAAAAACTAAATTGCAAGTTGACAAAAAGGGAATACTGTCATGTCCAGATCCAAAGCCAGGAAAAACCTTATATGTAGCAGATAAAGTCAAAGAGTTTTACAACTCGGATGACGTGAGTCGAATTATGCCAGGCAAGAAAGATGTTGCAGCAATGAAAGTAAATGGAAAGAAGGAACATGTGCGAAAGAGACTGGTTTTAAGGCTGTTTGGTCAAAAAAAATTTCGATTTCAATTACTTTATATCCGCTATTAAACATCTCCCAAGTAGTTCTTTCATTAAAATTATGTTTATAGTTATAAATACATCACCTCAAAGATACGAATTTGAGCTTTCTCGGTACAAACAGAATTAAGAAACTATTTTCTCAACTATTTCCAAATTTAAAAAACAGACCCTCACAGGATTGGTCTTGCTCATCAGTTATTTTAAAAATGAGTAAATTTGATTTTAAATAATTAATGTTATATGTTTGCTTTTATTTTATTACGATGAGAAATACCATGTCGTGTTTGGCAACTTATGCTTTTTGATATCAAACAATTTAAAAAATTTACTAACTTTATATACTCAACTTTTGGTTGTACATTTACCCACATTATAATCCAATCACTACGTACACGTAGAGCGAGACACATCACCCGCAGGATCACACCTAAACGACTTCCGCAATTATACGCCACCCATCCCAGGGAAGGGGGAGAGGTGGAGTTTCTGTGTATGAGTAGATCACGGTCAGACGTACAGTCAGCACTTCAAGCGAAATTCAGTTGTCCCTAAATCCGGCCGAACCGCCTTAATGAATTTAAAAGAATGTTATGAACTATTTAAAAAAAACTGAATCAGCTGCAAAAAATTCGGTTTTCAAAGTTTGCTAAATTAAGACCAAAAAATTGTATCTTAGCTGGGGGAAATGAAATCCACTCGGTTTGCGTATGCACAATGTACCAGAATGCAAAATTAATGATTGTCAGTGGAAAGCTAAAAGAAGTGAAGATTGATGGAGCTACTGATCCTGGTGATTATAAACAATGTATGTCACAAATAATATGCCAAGAAAATACCACTGACTGCTAACTAAACAAATGTGAAAAATGTCCAGAAGTTTCAAAACTAAAAGAAATTTATTCATTTTGTTTTATTAGCCTCCAGAACTGTTATATTATAGAAATAATACTGGTTAAATTACCTTTTTTTTCCTGTCAACAGTTCTTCAAACATAATCTGCTATGTACATTTCGAAGCATAGAGCTTCATCATCAGGCTTTCCAAAAACGTCACTATTTACATTACACTAAAAACATTAAAAATATTTAAACATTTAATGTTATGTTAATGTGCTATTTTAAATGTTTAAATATTTTAAATGTTTTTAATGTTTTTAGTGTAATGTAAATAGTGACGTTTTTGGAAAGCCTGATGATGAAGCTCTATGCTTCGAAATGTACATAGCAGATTATGTTTGAAGAACTGTTGACAGGAAAAAAAGGTAATTTAACCAGTATTATTTCTAAAATAAATACTTCTGAAACACTTTGAAGAGGAAATGACATTTTATAACATGAACTAAAGAACATTATGAAACTAAAAAAACATTATGAAGACATGTAAAATTAAGGAGCTGAAGAAATTTCACTATCACTGCACACTCACACTCATGTTCAAACACTCGAATAACACTTACATTGCACATACACGTTCCAACCACTCAGACCCTCAATACTATCATTGCAAACTCAAGTTCAAACTACTAAAAAGATTACACTCTCATTGTATTTCTTTTTCACAGACAAACAATGAGTTTCCGTAGACAGATGTACATTCGAGACATTTTGCAAGACTGGAAGAATTTGTGGACAGTTTTTGTCCATTATTAGTTATGAAATAATTTATAAACATTTTTTGATTAAATCAATGTCGGCCCATATATTATAACCACCTGTGAGGTGTCAGTTTCCATTACAAGCTTATGTATATTAATTTATTTTAATATGATCCCATTGAGATCCCAAATTGATATTTTGTATACAAATTAATAATGACATTAGGAATTCATAGTATACTTGTATACTTACTTGTATACTTGTAGGTAGCCCACTGGAAATGCATGCGCATCGTGGTTGTCATAATAGATGGCCTTTTACTCTTCCATGAACTCGGCCATGTTGTAGTAGGCTTTGGTTAAGAGTAGTTGTTTCAGAGTATACTTGAATTTATCAAAGTTTTCTATATTTGTAACATCTTGAGGCAGTTTGTTGTAAATTTTTAAACAATATTTTTTTACACCAAATTTAGATAAACTGGAATTTGATTGATGGACGTGGAGTTTTCCTGAATTTCTAGTGGAGTAATGGTGGTACTGGGTGTTTTTTGGAAAGAAAGACGGTTTTTTTCTGACCATGAGAGCTGATTCAAGTATAAATAGGCTAGGAAGAGGTAAAATTTTAAATTTTGAAATAACGGCTTACAATGTGCTAGAAATTGCTCATTGCCGATGATGCGCACGATTCTCTTTTGTAGAAGGAATATCCTGTCGGCCAAGGGGCTACCTCCCCAGAGTACAATGCCATAATCCATGATACTGTGAAAACAGCCGTAATAAACTTTCATTAATAATTCTTGATCCACGACATGTTTCAGCCTAAGGACTAAATAACAGACTGAGGTTAACCTCTCTGACATTATTTTAATTTGTTGGTCCCATCTTAGATCATCGCTTAAGTGGATGCCAAGATACTTTGCCGTTTCGTTAAATTTTAGGCTACTGTTATTAATTCTAATCAGTGGCAAACTGTCTGGTTTTTTCTATTATGAAAAAGTAGGGCGTTAGTTTTATTACTATTCAATATTAATTTATTTTGTGAACACCAATTGTCCATTTCTGTTATGCCCTGCTGAGCATTCAACCTTAGGTCCTCAATATCAGCTCCTGTAATCAGGTGACTTATGTCGTCTGCAAAAAGCCAGGTCTGGCCGACAGAGATGTTTAGGTTAATATCATTCACATATAGTAAGAAAAGAACAGGACCCAGATTGCTACCTTGTGGGACTCCTGTGTTGATAGGTGGTGATAAATTTGATTTATAAATTTTGGTTATGCCATAATTATCAGTGTATTTAATTGTAACTATTTGATTTCTATTTTCAAGGTAGGTTTTAATCCAGTTTAGTGGTTCATTTTTTATTCCAAGTTGCCTTAATTTATGAAGTAATCTGTCATGTGAAAGGAGGTCGAAGGCCTTTGTCATGTCATAGAATATAAAAAGGGTTTCTCCCACTTCGTCTAATCTGTCAAATACTGCTGATAGGAGTTCAAAAACTGCATCAATAGTAGAGTGGTCCTGTCGGAAGCCGAATTGTTTGTCAGTTAGCAAGGAATTTGTATCAAGGTAAGGCAATAGTCTATTTAGAAAGAGTAGTTCAAATATTTTGGAAAATATGGAATGGACCGCAATGGGTCTATAATTTTGTATGCAATTTACATCCTTGTTTTTCGGTATAGGCACCACTTTAGAGGTTTTAATACGACTTGGAAATTTGCCGCTGCTAAATGATTTATTAACAACATGGACCAAGGAGGCAACAATGCTATCAGTACAACTGTGCAACAGGCTACAAGGTATTTCATCTATTCCAGAACTATGCTTATTACTTAATTTTTTTAGAACACTTCTAACCTCTCCTTCATTAGTGGGCTCGAGATAAGAAAACTCATAAGGAATGTCCACAATTTCTTCCTCATTAGGAGTTAGACTGGTATTGGACAACCTAAGGACCTCTTCCACAAAGTATGTATTAAATGCACTGGCCACATCAGTAGGGTTGGACACTATGTTGCCATTGATTTCTAGTGTTAGGTTAGAACAAGTTTTACTCTGGTCTTTTTCCTTATTATTCGAAATGGTTTTAACAATACTCCAGGACTCTTTGCTGACGTTTTTAGCGTGAGTAAGTTTATTTTGGTAAAATGTTTTTTTTGAATGCTCTACGAGATATTTATGATCGCCCTTGGCTTTAATTAGTTGGTTCTATGTTGGTGGTTGTTTGGTAGGTTTCTAGATTGCCAATATAATTCTTTTAGGTTATTTTGAGAATTAATCACTTCTGCGGAGATCCATTTAGATTGAGATTCCTGCTTATTTTTAAGAATTATCTTGGGAAAGCTTACATCAAAATAGTAAACAAAGTCCTCATAAAAACTATCAAATTGTTGATCTAGAGAAACAAAGTCATTTTGAGGCAACCACCTGCTTTTATTTAAATTATAATTAAAAGTTTTAATATGTGTCATTTATTTTCCTTTTCTCCTTTCTACTAGTGCTACACTTAACCAATTGTTCCGTAAATAGGTCCAAAAACAATGCATGGTGGTCAGATAACAAGGGGGGCAGCACACCACAGTTATAAAAGCTTTTATCAAAATTAGTTATGATATAGTCAAGTTGAGTTGTAGAAGTTGCAGCTATGCGGGTCGGAGTTTCTATAGTTATATTTATATTAAAGGCCGCTAAGATGTCACCAAGCAAATTGTAGTAGTTTTAAAAATTTTCAATCATATGTTTTTTGAAATTCGTTTAAAATTTTGAGTTGGGGGGGACAACAAATTTAAGTTCTTGAAATACTGTCATGTTGTATATCAAATTAAAGCTAATTTGATTCTGAAAAGAAGTGTTTTTATTTTAGCCCTCTGTCCTAATTCTAGCCAGATATATTAAATAAAACGTAATTCCATACATGCGCAAAAACACATTTTTTTAAACTTTGAAACAGAACTTTGGAAAAACCAAATGAGATAAAAACTATCTTCTTCTATATTTTAATTGTGTTTCATATGATAGTTCATTAAACCAAAAATTATTAAAAAAGAAAAACACAAGAGAATTTTTTTTTATTTTGATCACTTGATATGGAATGACCCTGCTGCTGTCAGAACAGAAATACTTTACAGGAACATTGAGACCAGATAGTTCAATCCTGAAGACATGATGAAAGCAGTGCTAAACAAAGGAGAAACAACTGCAGGATACGCTGAAGGTGTCATGATCGGAAAATGGAAGGACAAGAGGATCGTGACATATTTGTCCAGTGAATATGAAAACGAAATGGTCACTGTCGTAAACCAAAGAGTCAGGAGGTGCAAAAGACATTATCCATTGTCCAATACAATGCCCACATGAAGGAGATTGACAGATCAAACCAATTGTTATTGTACTACCCATGCAAGAGGAAAACCCTGTGGTGGTACAAAAAAATCTTCATCCATGTACAGTACTCTCGTTTATCCGAGGTAATTGGGACCGGGACCACCTCGGATACGTAAAAACTCGGATAATACGGAGGTTAAGGTAAAATAACGTAAAAACCATGAAAAAAGTACAAAACTAGTTTATTACAAGAAAAAACGCAAAATTGTGTAAATTAATGTAGTTACAGTCCTGTAAAAAATTATACAGTTATTTCTGTTAAAAGTTGTATTACTGTAGGATGACAAGAAGTTGGGAATAAGTATTCCATTTTAAAACTCTACAATAGTCGGTAAAAAACTACAATAATAGAATTTAATAGTAAATATCTAATGTAATGTCCAAAGGCACATTGTGGATGGGCAATTTCCTCTAACATTACATTTGTTGACATCGAAACCTCTCATATTCATTTCATCTATCCAAGATAGTATTTGCGTCTTGGTTTTAAGTGCAGAGTACCATTCAGCCTGATTACAGAACGAAATTATCGTATTTATCCTGTCATTTAACGCAATTTGCATTACTCTCTTAATAGTACAGGGAACCATTCACCATCTTAAGGGAACAAAATTATCGTATCAATACCACATTTGTCGTACAAATTGGTGACGTAAACACTGATTGATTCATCATTTCAATTTCATTATAAGCAACTGTCAACCATTTACCACTCATATCAAAACACTTGAATAAAATATTGAACAATAACAGTAACAACAATAAAGTATGACGATATATCCAATAATGTATTGTAAAATCACGAAAGTCAACACACTAAAACAACGACATTTAGTGCGAGAGCAGTTGACTAAACCGATTGTGTCAGGTAGTGATGTGACAACATGAGTGGATGCAAATGGGTGAGAAAATTATTCCTATAGTAGGATACAATGTCATAAATACGTCTCACGACGGCTCCGCAGCGCCTTAACCTAGTACCAACAGCCAATAGAGACACTAATTACTTGTCAAACGATTATATGAAGTGTTACGCTATAGTTTTCCTTTTATTAATAGCTTTATGTTTATTTTTCATTGTCTGATGACTAGCTCGGTTAACCTGTAGGTTCGGTTAATTGGGGTTCGGATAACCGAGATTCTACTGTACTACAAATGATTTTGGTCTACTCCATGCAACTCTACAATATGCACACTGTTGACAAAAAAAAAAGTCACTATACGATTTTAGGTTAAGTGTGCTTGAAAGTCTCCTACCTCCTAAGCATACTCCTACCAAAGCATACTCAATTCGAACTCCACCTCACAACGCTCTACACAAGTCAATACAAATTGAAGAGCGTGACAAAAAAAGGGCATAAAAAAAAAAAATGCAGGGTATGTTACAAGACTGAAAAGAAGAGGAAAATGACTACATATACGTGTTATGTATGCCCAGGGAAACCAGGTCTTTGTGCTGTCAATTGTTTTGACAACTTTCATAAAGACCAACAGTGAAACCAAGTCATCGAAGAAAAAATTGTAAATATTATGTATATACCTATTTTGTGACTCTGTCTTTTTTACAAAATATGTACTTTTAGTGTTTATATATTATTTGAGTGTATTTTAAATGTGTCTTGTGCAAGAAGATAGTGACACTAACGTCTCTGGGTCTCTAAACTCGCCTCATGTACTCACCATGCAGATCCGCGGGGCAACATTATGAAATCATCTACTCTGCCATTCTGAATCACAGATGCTTTCTACCATCATTAACTTCCTTCTAATAGCATTAGGTAGGATTTTTAATGTTAAATGAATTCCAGTTTTTGGGGTTGTTTTTAACTTTTCAGCAGCAGTCATTTTGTTAACATGTATACTGTTGACATTCCAATCACCAAGTCAAGTAAATTTATATATGCAGATGATATTGCTTTAGCTTATCAACACAAGGACTTCACAGCTACTGAAGAAACACTCACCAACGATCTTGCAACTCTCGAAGAATATTTTAGAACCTGGAAACAGAATCCTAACCCATCAAAAACCGAAGTAGCCTGCTTCCACCTAAGTAATCGACTGGCTAAGTGAAAATTAAACATCTTTTTAAATGGTGCAAAACTCCACCACAATGATTATCCGCAGTACCTGGGAGCAACGCTAGACGTTTAAAAGCTATCTTCAAAAAACAGCAGCTAAAATTAAAACCAGGGCAAATGTACTACATCATATTGTTGGAACAACTTGGGGAGCCAACACACACGTCCTGCATACTACTGCTTTGTCACTGGTTTATTAAGCTGCTGAATACAGTGCTCCCATATGACTACATAGCGCACACACAAAAACAATTTATGCCCAACTTAATAGAGCTATGAGAGTGATACCCTCATGGCAACTGCACTACCTTGGCTTCCGGTGCTGTGCAATATAGCTCCTCCAGAAATAAGAAGTCAAGAGGTGCTATGTAAAGAATTCAATAAGATCTTGATTGCCCCGCACCTCCCATTACCCAGGATCTCCCACGTCAGAACAGTCCCTTATAATCTCGAAACCCACCTCTATGTACTGCTTTCCAGTTCAGCACATCAAATTTCTTGCCCAATACTAGCTGGGCCATAGCGTGGAACAGTTTTGAAAGACGAAATAAGTTCTTTATTATCCACCAAGATCCGTCAATACCTGTAGGTGGGATGAACCTCCCTCGTAGGGAGTGGACATTATTGAATTGGTTCCGAACTGGAGTGGGCAGATGTAATTACTGGAAATATAAATGGGTATTGACAGTGTAGATCAGTCATGTGATTGCAGGAAGTCTATCCAAACAATGGATCACATTGTTTCAGAGTGCCCCTTGCACAGTTTTTACTACAATCGTGTTCTTCTACTAATGTTTAATGTGTCTTAACAATTTTTTTCTCTTCTGGACAGTTTCCATGACATTTTGCTTAAAGTATTAAGGAGGCCGCCATGTTTAAAATAGTGACGATATTTATTTTTTATTTCAGCAGAAAGTTAAGTTTTGATGAGACATACAACTGTGTAAAATTACAACGCTGCAGCTAAAACCGTCTTTGAGTTTTGATTGCCGATCACAACTCAGTTTTGAGTGTCGATTTATGACTGTCAGAAGTATTTTGTATATGTGGAAGGCTAAAAAAAATTAATTTTTATGTATGGCCGTCTAGTCAGCCATCAGGCCCTGGTGAACGACTGTGCCGAAAAATTAATGTCCAAGATTTTTTACACAACTTTATTTTGTAATAAACTAGTTAGTAATAAGGAATTAAGTAAAACAAATGAAAAAGATTAAAAAATACTATTATCAGGTCCATTACTAACATTTTTTTCACAATTAGCCTAATCTGAGATACATTTTTCAAAACATGCTACAGAACACAATACTGTACATGCTACAGGTTGGCCAGGGCGTTTGAAGAACATAAATATAGTATTTTTAATTTTTCCTTCTTTGCAGTGAATTCTACATATTTTTTGCTTAATTTTATTCGTAAATTATCGAAAAAACAATTAAAAAAAACAGGAAAAGAAATTCCAAAAATAACCGTAACCGAAAACTGAAAACCACGCCCAACTCGTAAGATACTGCAGAAGTGTTGGACCTACTATCAAGCAACCCGGCAAAGGCTGGACGAAGACTGATTCAACAATAAGAGTGAGGCAGTATGGCCAACTGGACGGTCATCAGCCACCACCGGTGACAACCGCTTGGCCGACTCAATGGCCATGCAGTCACTAGTGGTTGGACAGTGTGGCCGACTTTACGGCCACGTAGCACTGAATGTGTTAAGAGGTTCCAGGTCTTAACCCTTAAAACGCGTCATCCGTATACATACGCATGTTTACAATTGCCCGTAACGCGTTATACGTAATATTTCGCGACCTGATAACAATAATCCTAGAACAGGCCTAATACAATGTAGCGAGTTCTAAGATTCAAGGTCAAGACTATTTTCAGGTTGTTATTCATTTTCGAGACCTTTGGACTGGTTACTAAGCAACGAATGTAAATAATATGAAGTTTTCATTCATTATTGCCTCTGTCGAGGTAACCGCTAGCGCTCGCAGCGAATATATACGCATCTGCTAGTCACATGACGCGGCGACCGGCTGGCGCTCGTCAGTCTGCAGTTATTTGTTGTCTGTCTCGTGCATTGTACTAACCTCCGGTGTGTAAACAAAGTTTATTATTTCGAATTTACTCTATATTTTTCATTGTGACGTCTAGTTTTATTTTTGTTGTAAATAGTGTTTATTTTGTGTACATAATCTGTTGTCTTATTGAGTTATATTGTAAATCTTGTTATTGAGTATATTGTATATTGAGTTATATATGTATTGTATATCGTTATTATTTTTTTTTTTATACTGTACTATCCTGGTTTAGATTTTAAAAAAATATAACTTTACAAAAACTAAAATTATATATATTCAAGAAAATGAAGCGTTAATTGAAAAATTACAGAAAATTGCTCAGCATTTTAAGGGTTAAGCATTGCCCCAATCCAAATAGTAAGCCTATTGATTATTTTTATATTTACTTTAGTGCTAATGATTACCTTCAACAAATCAAAACCTGTCACTGGAGCGAGAGCCTGTAATTAGATACCAGTAACTTTGAATGAGGTGAAGGGATTTATTGCAACTATCCTAAACATAGGAATAAACTGAAAGCCTACTATTGAAAGTTACTGGTCCACCTTAGATGAACTTGCTGCTCCATGGTTCTGAAAAATGTTTAGTCGGAATCGTTTTGAGTCAATTCTTCAGTTCCTTCATATCGTCAACAAACTTGCAAAGCCCGGGGATCCAGAATATGATCCTTGCGGTAAATTTACAATGCTTATTGATCATGTGTGGGTGATTAGGACACATTATATCCCCACAGGGAAATATCTATAGATGAAAGTCTCATAGGAACAAATAAGTCACACTAAAAAATTATCTGTGTCCAATCCCTATGAGGGAGGTTCATACCACCTACAGGTAATGACGGATCATAATAAGGAACTTATCTCGTCCATAAAAACTGTTTCATATAGTGATATGCAATTAGGTCTCTATACATTGATAGACTGGTTCATCAACTGTTGTATTCAAATTCAAAATTCAAATTCAAATATTTTATTGCCAGGAACATTACAATAAATGCATAGCAATTGTCAAGACTATACTAACTATAAATTTTACCATATACACCACAATAACACCTCAGTCATACATACATTGTATCTTCCATTTACTCATGCCAATTCCCCCCCCCCCAGCATCGGTTGTAAGTCTTTAATTATGTGGTCTCCCAGTCATATGCCATAAACTCATCACAGGTATAGAACGCCTGTGACGCTAAACAGCGTTTGAGACGAGTATAATAGCGATATATGTCATAAAACATTCATGTTACTTTATAAAGTGACTAGTTTGTAGCATTGTTTGACCGTCGCAAAAGTTGTGAGTGATAGACCATCACTAATGCGACGGTCACTGGTTGTTGAGTTAACCCTAGTTCTGGGACCAACACGTTTCTCGTATTAAACTTTTTGAGGTAATACAACATTTTTTTAACACAACACATCAAAATTAATTGGAACCATTTGATGCAGAACTTAAGTCTCTATATATATACCGGGTGAGTCACTACTAACTACATTAACTTTACTAGCGGGGTTTACTGACAAAAAGATTCATATAAACTGTTGTCCGATTCTGAAACGTTCTGTAATAGCACATTTTGTGATTTTTGAAAATTAAACAACTCACGACTCGTTACTGTTGGTTTGACGGTAAAACCAGAACAATTTTATTTATGACATAGAAAGTAATACCATTTGAAAGAGTATTAAATTCCCTATTAATTAAACATAGTATTAAAATAATAACCCCTTATACGTTTTGGAATAACTAAAATTGAAAAATTTTGTTACAGACTTTCTCCTTGAAAACTTTAAGGCTCAATTAAAGCAGTTAAATTATTTGTATTCTTATGTTCAATTACTGAAAAAACTTCTTTATTAATTTACCTTTAAAATTATGTATAAAAATTAAGGGGTCACATGTGAAAATATGTTGAAATATCATAAAAATATTTATAAGGTAAAGTTCATTAAAGTTCATCGTATTGGTTATAAACAACAAACTAATGACTCTGTATCTGTAATTTATGTACTAACTGAACTTATTAGCTAAATTAGCTGATTTGGAATTGAAATAATTATAGTCAACTAATTTTAAAACCGAAAAATACAACCTTTTTAACAAGATTTTTGTATTTCATGTTTTATTGTATCTTTAGCTACAGTTCACACAAAAATACCATGGCTCCTAAGAGTTTTTATCATTTTAGAAGTAACAACCAAACTTCTTGTTTAAGTAGATTGGTAATTTTATTTAATATATAATTATTTTATAATTTCAGACAAGAAAACCATGCCTTTTCACGAGAAATGTAAAGAATGTTACAATAATGTCTTTTTAACAAGTAATTATCATGACAAAGAGTATGATTTATCTCACAGTTATGATAGCCTATCTTATGATAAAAAGGACAATCAATCAAAAAATATTTTTAAAACAGATTTTATCAACAAATCAGTCCACATATCAAAACTGCGTAATATTTTAACTGATACCATATCAAATGTAACTAAAGAAAAAAAACTTAAAAAAGGAGAGAGTGTGGAATTAACCTTAGAAATTGAGATTTTAAAATCAGAAAGTAACACTCCAACAAACTCTTTGGTTGAAGTAACCATACTGCAACATAATAAAAAGGATTACAAAAATAAAACAAATTCTATTCAGTTAAATTCAAATAAAATGCAATTAAAAAATGAAATAAATTGTTCAAGCAGTGAATCCTTATCTCTAAAACAAAGAAACTGGTTTACAAAAATTATTAATAGTCAATCTCAAGAAAAAAAAGGCTCATATGAAAAATGCACCAAAAACAAAACCATAACAAATGAAAACAATCAAGGCGTTAATGGAGATGAAATGGTTCATATTATTGCTAGTAATAAAAGCATGAAAACAAATTATAATCACAGTAAAAACTTTAAAACAGATTTATCAGAGGAGATACTTGCAAATAGCATTACAAAATGTCCAAAACCAAATAATACCAATAAAATTTCAACAAACGGCTCCTCACTCATTAAGACGCTAAGTAACGTGTTTTTACCTACAAAAAAAGTACAAAAATGTACAGAACTAGCAGCTTTAAACCATGGTGTAAATAATATAAAACAAAAATCAGAGAAAAATATGGTTATCTCAAATACTACAGTGAAAAGGAAAGGAACTGTTCATAATTTAGGAAAACTAGTTAGCAATATTTCAGTGGATAAAATGGAATGTTCTCATAATAAAAAAGATCAATCAGTACAATATAAATGTTATTTTGAACCTATTATAACTACAAGCAGGAATTACAATAACTTTTCAAAAACCACAACAACCCTTAAAAATGTCACTGGATCATATTCTGATACATGCATAGAATACTCCACAGAGAAAACCTTAAATGCAAAACAAAACAATTCTAATTCTATGAATGCCTATCATGACATTAATCAATCTATTGAACCAGCAAATGAATTCCAAAATATTGCTATGGGAGATTCATTACCAAATTATATAAAGATAAATAGATCTAGGGAAAAAAATCTTCCACAAAGCCAGAGGAAGAATGGAAGAGGTGATGAAATACCTCGTCATAGACATAAATTAGAAAATAAGCTTTTCATATATGAAGAGCACGGTAAATCACTTTATAAGGAAAATAGCACAATTTACTGGAATGGGGAAACTATTGAAATAAACAAGGAAATTAAGAAAAGAATTGAAATGTTAATTTTTAATGAATTACAAAATGTAGCATTGAAAGAAGGAATGGAATGTGATGTGACAACTTTATCATCAACAGGGGAAAGTATGGATTACACTAAAAAGGTAGAAAAAGTATCTTCTTTTATATGTGAACTTGATATCAGTGATACAAAAATAAACAAAACTATGAAAAATAGAAAATCACTGGAAAGAAAATATAAAATGAAGCAGTCACAATACAGACAGAAAAAAAGAATGTCAAAACGTATAAAAAGTAAGCCTAGATTTGAGTCTAACGAAACAGATCAAACAACCACAACGAGTTCAAGTATTGTTGATAACTCAACTAACGAAAAGTCAAAAACAAATTCATTTAAAGCCCACCATTCAGGAAAGAACAATCGGAAAAAAACACTAAACTTAAGTAATAACGTTCAAGATTCATCAACATATGCAGAAGTGAGATATTTAAATTTAAAATATTCCAGTTCTGAATCTCATAATGTAGCATTAAAAAGTGCAGTTGAATCAGAATTGAGAATAAAATCAGTAAACAATGCTTTTATTGAAAGAAAAAGCAATTCAGATGAAAAAATCTTTGCTAAAGGTTTTGTTAAAAGGATTGAATCTAACGATCCCACTTGGAAAGACTTTTTATGTAATAAAACCTTGTCTGTTAAAAGGAGTAGAGAGTATAAAATAAAAACTTCCTCCAACATGCTGCAATATAACTCTGTTACTTCTAAAGAATGTGGAAATAAGATAGAAATTGAACTTAATGTCCAAGATTTAGAATTACTTCTTAAGGAAGCTAAAGATAAATATAAAGCGAGTAAAATTTTCCTCAGCAGTAAATGCAATAACTGCAAGAATGACAAATATAAAAGAGCAAAGAGGCTTACTGGGAAAAACAGTCCTTCTTACACAAATTTTCTATTGACAAAAGCTGCAAAAAAACTGGAGAAATATGCTAAAGTAAAACGAACCAAAGGAAAATAAAAATCATGTCTAATTGTTTTTCAAATAATTATTTTTGGTTATTAATTTACCCGTTGCTAATTTATGAAGTAAATTGCAGCGCTTAATCGAAAGTATGTAGAGTTTAAACATTTCTAAATTAATAAACCAACTGTCAAAATATATGGTAACAAAATCAAATGGCCTGCACTATGTTCAAATATCTTGATTCAATAAACTAATTTCTTTTAAATTATGATTTTTTAAAAGTTTCATAGTGATAAAAAAACACAAGCAACGTTTTATATATATATACACACATACACACACACATCACGCTATCTTCAACTATTACTTTAATTTGTATAAGCGTGGAATGTTCTGTTGACATTTCTTTTAAAGTTATTTAACCCTGGAATGGTAACCCTATTTAAAGTTACACTACTGGTAACCCTTCGTATATTTTACGATGTGAGGTATCAAGTCTTATAAAAATAGTTAAAAATAAAAATTACAAGTTTTAACAACAAAGTCTTTATTTTGAATACTTTACTAGTCTAAACAAGTACAAACGTTATTAAAATTGATAATAATTAAATCAGAAAAAATTTATTTATGACGTAATATTTTTGGTTTGTAGAGATTTACAAAAAAAATGTTTTTTTAATAATTTTCAAAGTTAAAACAATTTTAATTATGAAATCATTAATATAAAAGTATAAATTTCAACAACAAAAAACATCACTGTCTCAGTCCATTAATGAGCACAGATCTCATACTGTCTTTTAGACGTCTTCGCAGCAGGTTTTACACATGTCACCTCGGTGCTGTCATCGTCAGGACCACTGTCATTATTTAACATTATGTCTATTTCAGATAGACGCAAGGCCATTGTTAATCAAATATAGGTCTATATACAACTATTTACATTAATATTGAACTAAAACTACTAATAAAACCTAATATTTACAAAACTAGACACTAAGAAAAAAGTTACGGCACTGGTAACCCTTCGTAAAAAATCAACAACATACGTTGTTGTGAACAACACGAATGACACTAGCAGACTGTGACAAGTGGATCAAGGTCAGAAAGGGGTGGGGAGGGATGGCTCGTTTGTTCGGTACAGTCGTGACAAAAACCTGCCTTTAATTTACAAAACACTATTTGCGTGCAGAAAAATCACGAAGGGTTACCATTCCAGGGTTAAATACTGCTGTTATAACTTAGTACAGGTGTATTGGACGTAAGAACAAAACATGCTTTGTCATCACACAATGCCTCACTTAAAGGTATTCTATTTATATGATTTAGACAATAGACATACTACTTTAGCTTTTTAAAACAATTGGCTTGCATTAATAGTATTAAATTTTATACAATAATACAATTCTATAAATAAATATGCATAACAGACTGATAAATTGATGAAGGACAACAAACAGTACAACATTGTAATACCACGATATATGGGTATGTAGGTGAGTCAATACCAATGTATTAGTAAAGGTGAGTGGGTGGGTCGATACAACTGTGTGTGTGTATGGCTGGGTATGTGGGTCAATACAATTGTATGTGTATAGTGGGTGAGTGAGTTGCAGGTATGAAAATACCACTGTGTGTATGGATGGGTGGGAGGGTCAAGTTATCCAATTTTAAGTTTGTTGTTCATTTTGTTTATGTGGAACTTTTAGGAGTTTTACATATGAGCAAGTCAATCTGGTTTGAGCTTTTTGGAGAGGTTATGTCTAATGTGACCTTTATAATTCCCCTTCCTCCTACTTCAGATAAGCTAACTGATGTTTGTGTATCTGCTGTGATCAGTGTCTCCATGCATCTTCTCAGTGCCATGGACACATTGTGAACTTGGACACAATAAGTTTACAAAATTAATAGACACATGTTTTGGATTAGTATAGTAAAGAATTTAGCAGTTTTAAAACGTCTTTGTGTGCTGTCCTAATAAAACTTGGTTTAGATTAGCTATGTAAAAAATGTAATGCTGTAGTTATCAATTAGAAAATCCTTGCTTAACTTAGAAATGTCAGGAGTAGGGACTTGTTAGGAGATTTATTGACTTGGTAGGAACCGTCTTTCCATTTTTCAACTTCCTTAGAAGACAAGCTCTCCCTTATTCTTTTTAGTGGGGGAAGTAATAAATGAAAAAAAAAATAAATTAAATAAATAAATGCTTGAAATTAATATTAACATTGATAAAAATTAATTTAAACTTTTCAACTATCTTTTTTAAAATATTTAAACTATAAATTTAATTATATTACATAAAATAATTTTACATGAATTATTGTTTCATAAATTAACCTCAAAACAGTAAAATTGTTATGAGATCAATTCAATAAAGAAAACAATAGAGAAAGTATTCTCTCAATTCAAGAAGTCCTTTTGACATAAAAAGACATAATTATGTTAGCATTGAATATTGTATCAAAAGAGGGTGATGGTAGTCATGTTTTAAACATAGGCCGTTACAATGCACCTAGGAGCATTAGTTCGCTCATATGATGCTGAGGGATCTTTAAAACAACATCTAAAAGGTTGTTTTAATATGAAAATCCAAATTACATTTTATCTAATTCATCTGATCTTATGGACAAAGACCACATTATGAACTGTACAGAATTAACAAACGATAATTTATATTGTAGATATTGGGAAGCCAGGTCACTAATGAGTTAGTGCCATTTTGTCAAATACTTTGTTGTAAAAAGAAAAAAAATCTAAAAGTTTAATTTTTTGTGGCACTAGGCCTAAGATAATGTAAAAAGTGTATTAAGTGAAAGATATGCTGCAAATCTTTATTAAACTGGAGATAAAAACACATGCAAACAGGTAAAAAGGCAATGAAACAATTAACTTTATTTGTAAAAAGATCATTAAAGATACAGTAGAGTATCGGTTATCCGAGCCCCGAATACCGAACCCCCGGGTTAACCGAGCTAGTCATCAGACGATGAAAAATAAACATAAAGCTATTAATAAAAGAAAAACTATAGTGTGACACATCATATAATCATTTGACAAGTATTCAGTGTCTCTATTGGCTGTTGGTGCAAGGTTAAGGCACTGCAAGGCCGTCACGAGACGTATTTATGATATTGTACCCTACTATAGGAATAATTTTCCCACCCAAATGCATTCATTCATGACACATCACCACCTGACACCATCAGCTTATTCTACTTCTATCGCACTAAATGTGGTTGTTTTAGTGTGTTGACTTTCGTGATCTTACAATACAGATAAATACGATAATTTGGCCGGTAATCATATTTATCCTGTACTTAAAACCAAGACACAAATAGTACCGTGGACCGTAGGTAGATGAAATATGAAAAGTTTTGTTGTCAACAAAAATGTAACGTTAGAGGAAATTACCCATCCACAATGCTGCCTATGGACATTATATTAGATTTTTAATTCCATTTTTGTATTTTTTTTACTGACTGTTGTAGAGTTTTAAAATGGAATACTTATTCCCAACTTATTGTCATCCTGCGCTAATACAACTATTAAGACACCCAATTACCTTGGATAACCAAGAGTATACTGTAGATATATATTATTTCTGGTTCAGAGTGAAATTTCCCTCGCTTTTTTATCTTACAATACAGTTTTGCTTTACCTATGTCACACTGATTTAATCTCTGGACAGTTAGAAATAAAACATTTTTGGGCATACTTTTTTGTAGAGAGACAAAACCCTTGATTGGTTATTGCAGATGTAACTCCACACTTGAAAAATGATGGAACAACATGAGGGAGGGAGACTATCAATCTTGACCTTTAATGTTCTATATCTTTACCTCAAAATCCAAGTATTGCTCCTCCGTGAGAGATTTCTTGGCGACAACAAGTGTGCGGAGACCCTCTCGTGCCATGTTGCCACACTCCTCATCCAGCCAGTCTGTGTACTGGACTATTCCAGACATTACTACATCAGCACCCTTCAGGTAAAAAGTGATTTCTCCTGTCGTTGTATCCTTCACAAAAATACAACAAAGTTAAATGAGAATTTATTACAAAAAAGAATAAAAAGTTGTCAACTAATACATATTTGATTGAATTTTATTTTTGTAGTCCAACATCACATATACTTCAATTTAGAACTATTCATGAAAATTAACATTTTGATGAAATCTAGTTATTTGTATAATTTTACCCAAATGCCATAAAAGATCAAAATTTATGATTCTGCTAAGACAATATTTTAGAGTTAAATATAGATTCATGTACATGTATTCTGTTATTATTACCATTAGTATAATAATAATTATTATTCATGTATGGATCTAATTCAGACTACTAGAAGTACAATCAACACAGTTTTAATTAATTAGCCTTTTTCTTATGTGTTTATCTTGGTTTCATTCTTAGTGAAAGAGCTAATTTTATTTCACTACACCAGGTTTTTCTGGTTCTTTTTCCTGACAATTTTTTACCTATATTACAACAGAAAATGTTTTTCCTAAATGTTTTGCTGTTTGATAAGTAGGGGTGTGCGAGAAGCAACTTTAGGATTCGAGTTGAGTCGAATCGAGTTTTTAGACATAATTTCCAGTTCGAGTATTTAACCCTTAATTTTCAAAATTGAAAACACTGAAATGAAGTAAGCGTATTGCCTAAATAACACTATTTAGTTCGTTGAATAGTTAATAAACTTTGTACATTGATTTAGAATCTATGAAATAATTGTATCAGTGATTAAATATAACTATTCATAAAGATATACGTTAAATAAACTGTAAAATAAGTGAAATATTTGTATAACTTAAAAAAAAGAGGGCTAAAATAAATTCAGAGTACAATTTTAAAGTATTGAAATTAAACAAAAATTGCAATCTGGTGCTAAAAACAGTATTTAATAGCCATAACGCTAACTCTACTGCGAAAGTTGATCTATAAACTTTAATCAAATCAAACTGACAAACTTTAATTAATGTTCTTAATACATAAAGAATAATAATAATAATAATTTTATTTGCCACACAAATTTTACATCATTGACAATGTCATAGCAGCAGCTATTGCAATAGCTTGTGTCATACATACTAATTAGTAAAATTAGACTATTTATGAATCTACCAGTTGACTTTAAAGTCAAATTAGTAATAAAAAATGTGTACTTTAAAAATTAAAAATTAAGGTCAATTGCGTTAAAAAATTCATCTAAATTGTAAAATGGGTTTTTTAAAAGCCAGCAGTAAAATTTATTTTTGAATTCAGAAAAAGAGTACTGATTAATTTTAGGTTCCAAAAAATTGTAAATTTTAAGAGACAATACTATATGACTATCCAGAGTCTTATTCAAACGATAAAAGTCAATTTTAGCATTTTTCTTTCCACGTGTATTATAGTTATGGAAAGATTGTTTGAATTTTAAAAATTCTGAATTTGTAATAGTATAAGTAACCAAGTCAAATATGTAAAGATTTATAATGGTTTGAAATTGGAAATCAATAAAAAGTGGTTTGCAGTGTTCTCTGGAGTCACATTTCTTAAGAACTCTTAAAGCTGTTTTTGTAAAGTTAATAGTTCTTTAATTCTGGTACAATTACCATAAAGAACTAAACCGTACCTGAATACAGACTGAAAATATGCAAAATAGGCTGTTCTTATATAATTTTTTGGTACAATATCGTTCAATCTATTCAAAAGATAAATTACCCTTGATAGTCGTTTATTTAAATAGTCTATGTGATCGTTCCAGGTTAGCTGATTGTCAATATAAACCCCCAAAAATTTAATCGAATCCACAAAATTTTCATCCAATGAAATAGAACTAGGCTCAAGATGAAATAGTATGTTTTTTTGTTTTATTACAATTTAGCAAAAATCCATTTGAATTAAACCAATTTAAAGCTTTAGAAAGAGTCTCATTAGCCATAATTTCCAGATCATTAATGTTTTTGCTTACGTTAAAGAAAGTTGTGTCATCGGCGTAAAGAATAATTTTAGAATCAATTGTCGATGGAAGATCATTGATATATATCAAAAATAGGAGGGGACTCAGGACAGAGCCCTGTGGGACACCCCACTCCACTTTCAATTCTTTTGACCACCTTCCATTGACACAAACGGTTTGCCTACGGTTGTTTAAATAGGATTCATTTTTAAGATGGTTTACAGAAACCATAATGTTTTAATTTTGCAATTAGAATTTTACTTTCAACACAATCAAAAGCCTTGCTCAGGTCACAAAAAGTGGCCTGCGCAAAGGCTTTGTCTTCAAAAGATAGGTGAATTTGTCTGACTAAGTTATCTAAAGCATTGAACGTTGATCTGCCCTGTCTAAAGCCGAATTGTGATGAATTAAAAATATTGTTGTTTTCTAAAAATGAGTAAATTTGTTTGTATACTAACTGTTCAATTAATTTTCCAAGTACCGGGATTATTGATATAGGTCGATAGCTCTGAGGATTGTGTTTTGGTCCATTTTTGTAAATTGGGCATACACAAGAAATTTTAAGTTGATTGGGAAAAATGCCATCACTAAGTTTTTTATGTGGACAATACATATTTGGAGGCAGTAATATTTAAGTGTTTATTAGGGAAACATTTAACATAGAACTTGTTACAAGTGTTCAAATCTCACTCACTACCCAAACTTTTTGCTTCACAAAAACAATTAATTAATAAATTTATATTATTGCTTGTATAGTGGGGTATATGAATGAATAATTTAATTTAAAATGACTTCTCCTTCTAATAAAAATGAATTTAGTCGGCAATTTAGTTTTTGCTAAGATTAAAGGACATCCTTATTGGCCAGCCAGAATTCAAAATATTGACAACACTACTTACAAAACTATTGTAAAATTCGAAGTTCTATTCTTTGGGACAAATGACACAAACTTGGTTAACAAAACTGATTTATTACATTACTATGAAAATAAGTTTAAATACCCGTCAGAAGTCGTATCACAGAGACACAAGGATCAATATAAGACTGCATTGACTGAGATTGAGAAAACATGGGAGGCAGAAAATAAAACCCTTAAAGCTTTTAGCTCTCCATCTGTCAAAATAGTGCAAACCCCAAACAAAAAGTTACAACCTGACAAAAAAAAAAAAAATTCCAAATGAGGCAAAAATAATTGAAACAAAGATTAATGAACCAACACTAACTGTTACCATGAAAGATGCCTCAGAAAATACCCCGGTATATCTGGATGATAAATATCAAATAAATGCACTAACAGAAAAATGTTTGTCCCTAGAGAGGGCTCTAGTTGATGAAAAAGATAGTAAAACCAACGACTTTCACTCTCAGATACTCAAACAGGAATTAAATAAATTTAAAGAAGAGAATAAAAACCTTCTGGGGATAATTTATGTTCTACAAAAAGATAAAATTGAACTTCAAACTCAGATTGAAAATCTTAAGTCCAGTAGCCAAAATTGTACCCTTTGCTATCCGGCTCTTAACCAAAGCAATTCAAATGAAATTAAGAGGCGTACTTACAATCAATTTAAACCAAGAGTTTCTCAGCCAAACGAAAATAGCATTATCTGTAAAACCGCTATAGCCTACTTTCAACAGACACCAATACAAAGAAAGACATCCCAAACTCAGAGACAAAATGTAATCATCAGAGGCCTATTAAAAAATATGGTTCCACCGTAGCACACCAAAATAAACAATCAGCCATCGCAGTAATGAAGCCTTCTCCTAAAGCCATATTACTCAACAAAACTCCGCTAGTAAATAAAAAAAATCAATTAATTATACTAGCTGATAGTCATGGTAAGCATATCAGCAAACTGGTGGGAAAAAAGACTGATCTAAATGTGTGCGCCTTTCTCAAACCTGGAGCACAGTTTGACAAGGTGACAGAGGAGCAATAACAACTTACCAAAGACCTTACTTTGAAAGATTACCTCTTGGTTATGGGAGGTACAAACAATATTGAGCATACTGGGACTCGGACACTTCTAGATGGAATACAGAAAGTCATCATGGATGCCAAACACACCAACCTCATACTATCCACCGTCCCAATGAGACATGATGACCCAAAATTTGATCTTAAAATCAGCAGGATAAATACAGAAATTGAGAAAATGGCTGAAAAAAATCCTAACTTGCAACTATTTCCGATACATCTTTTTCCACGTCACAGTTTTACAAGACACGGGCTACACCTGAACAGACACGGAAAATTGAAGATCGTAGACCTAATTGAAGAAATGACAACCCAGACAGTCAAGTTATTGCCAACGCAAAAACTAAAGGGAAATAGCAAAATTAATATTGTCAATACGGATATGAACAGTGTGATTAAGCACTACAGAACAGACCCTACAGTCGGTTTTGCGCACTCCATCTCAGAAGATAGACATATGTCTGCCGGAGTTGCGGTTGTTTTTCGGACAAACTTTGGACGACCCCTACTTGGTGATCGCATCTCAAAACACTTAGCTTGCCAGAGCGTTACAGATGGAGCAAAAGTTTATAGTCTGATAACAAAAGAAAATTATTTTGACAAACCGACTCCACAAGACTACAGCACAGCTTTCAAGAAATTCCAAGACCACTTCAAAGCTCAGGGATTGAAGACCTTGTTTTGCTCGACAGTTGGATGTGTAAGAGATCTTGTCCCACCTCAAATATTTGCAAGACACATAACAAACTTCCAGACAGCTACAAGAGCGGATGTGCACATTATTTCATGTGAACAGAGAACAGCACAAAGACCACTATGGAAGGGGCTAACACACCAAGAGTTCCTGTTGACCTTAACCCTTCAGGGTGGTTTGACGGATCTGATCCGTCATGGTATTTACTACCTCTCCAGCGGTTTGACGGATCTCGTCCGTCATGAAGTATTCCGTCGTGTGTTGCGATCTAGCGGTCGCTCGTATAAGCTAAACACGTTACAAACCTAATGGAGTACAGTTTACTAGTTTTACTTTATAGGTTTTGACAAAAAAAAGTATCAAGTGTCACATGGACGTCATTTGACATTGACCATAACAACAGCTGTCAGTGACTGAACCGCCAAATCACTGCGGCACTGGTGGGTCATTCGTCAGACGTATTTCATCATCTGCTCTTTGTTGTTTGTGATTGACTAACCTAGTTTTATATTTTTAGTTGTGTTTTACACACTAGTGATAGTTATTTTTATTCTTGTAAATAAATTAGTTGATAATAATTATAATGTGATTATTATTTTATAACTTCTGTTGTGTCTTGTGACAGTGTGTTACATGGCTAGATCTAGTGAAATAGGACGTTGGATAGACAATTGTGTCCTATTTTATCGGTATTGTTATATAATATGTAATGTTCTGAATAAAGTGTAAACAACTCATGCCATTTGAACATTTATTAATTGCAATAATAATTTTTTTGTAAAATTCTGCAAATTCATTGTAAAATCACCAAATAAAGTCCCGCTGGGGGGTATGACCGGGTCAAAAAAATCCCGCCTTGAAGGGTTAAAAGCTAGCATTGAAGCGGAAAGCGATGCCGAGTGCCAAATTATAACTGACTTGAGCTCTTCTCACTCTGCCTCTGACTCAACCACAACACCATCTCCACCTCGATCCAGCAACAACCTTCAGACACCTTGTGTACACTCCCATTCATCTACCAGCCCATCTATTGGCCCAACTGTAACACCGGGTCATCTGCAATACAGTGAAGTGGTGGAAAGTGTTAACAAAAAGCAGAGTAATAGTGCTTGTGAAATTGCTGACAATGTCAACATATCTGTAAATGTCGATTCTGATGTAGTAGATGTAGAAAGTCCCTCTCAAAGCAACTCACAAACAACCTTCCAGGATACCCCTACATCCCACCTAGCTTTTAACCAGACTTTACCTTTAAACTGCAAAACCCATCAGAACATAACGATAAAATAAATAACTGTACACCAGCAGCACAAAAATTACACACATTGAAAATTTTCCACCTTAATATTCAACATTTGCCAAGTAGAATAGAACCTCTAGAAATTACCATCCAAGAGATTAATCCAGATATAATTGTAGTATGCGAGCATAAAATGAGAGGTCATGAATTTGAGTTTCTTACTATAAACGGATACAACATCAACTCCTTTTATTCACGTAGCTTAAATTCTGGAGGGGGAGTCATTATACTTTCAAAAAATAGTTTAAAAATTAAAAATTGTAAGATTAAATTAAAGTTTGTTTTTGCCATCTATTACACAATTAACATCTGAAAAAGAATTCGAATGTTGTTTGATTCAATTTAAATGTGACTCTTTTTCTTTTGTGCTGGCTGGTGTATATCGCTCCCCTATCTCTGATGTTAATATCTTCTTTACTAAACTAAATTCTTCCCTGGAAATTCTTTCCAAAGCATACAGTAATGTAATTGTGACTGGAGATGTCAACATAAATGTATTAGAACCCAACAGCAACAAGTTTAGGTTACTCAATGATATTCTTGCCTCACATAACTTTAAATACTTAGTAAATTTTCCAACTAGAGTTACGGAAAACTCTGAAAGTGCAATTGATAACATTTTTATTAATTTTAATCCCAACAACATGCAAGTAATTGGCATAAACACTCAAATTTCAGATCACGATGCTCAACTACTAACTTTTAAAATACCTATAAAAAATTCAAATAATAAACCAATAATCAAAACAAAAAGAATATTTTCTGAAGAAAACTTGAAAAGATTTTGAAACATGCTGAGTCAAGAAAGCTGGGAAGAGATTTATTCTGCACAAGTAGATTCTAAATTTAATATCTTCCATAAAATTTTTATGTATTATTTTGACGTATGTTTTCCAACAGTCAAATGTAGAACCACCGACAGAAAAGTTCCTTGGAACACAGCTGAATTAACATCAGAGAGGGAGAAAATCATAGAAATAAGTGCATTAGGGAGACTAACCAAAAATGTGAATACAATAAATCTAGCAAAAGAAATGAACAAAGAACACAGAGGAAACATTTTAAAGGCTAAACAAAGTTATATGGATGATAAAATGTTTAACTCCAAAAACGTCTGTAAGACAACTTGGAATCTAATTAATACAAATATAACAAACAAAATGAATGCTGTTAAGAACATTGAAGAGATAGAGATAGATGCACAACTATGTAAAGATCCTATTGTTATATGCAATGCTTTTAATGATCATTATGTCAATGTGGTTGAGTCAGAAGTCGTTCCAAAAATAAATACACTTAATATACCTGTACCCAATTTTGTAAGGCATAATCAAAATTTGAAATTCCGATGTGAACCAATCAGTGAGACAGATATCAGTAAAATAATATCCAAATTTGATAATAAAATTTTGTCTGGCTTTGACGAAGTTCCTATAACTGTAATAAAATATGCTCAAAATTCACTTCAAAAGCCCCTTACGCACCTAGTTAATTCATCTTTCATATCCGGCATATTCCCAGACAAATTAAAAATTTCAAAAATAAAACCACTACATAAAAAAGGAAATCAATTACATATATCTAACTATCGCCCAGTGGCCTTGTTACCTGTTATTTCTAAAATTTATGAAAAGGCCATGTATATTCAACTCATCAACTATTTAGAAAATAATAATTTGCTTGACAAAGAGCAGCACGGGTTTAGATCAAACCACTCTGTAATATCAGCTGCTGCTACATATGTTGATTCTATAATTAATTCAGTTGACAGAGGAGATAAAGTAATTGGGATATTTATGGATTTAAGTAAGGCTTTTGACAGTGTCTCTCATCAAAAGTTGTTGGTAAAACTCGAAGGGCTGGGAATTATCGGAACGCCGTTAAGGTGGTTTCAATCATATTTAGCTAATAGAAAACAGTTTGTTGAAATTATGAATATAAACAATTACAACCAGTTAATCCATATTAAATCACAGTTAAGAACAATTAAACATGGTGTACCTCAAGGTCCATTTTGGGGCCGTTACTGTTTCTCTGCTATATGAAAGGGCTACCTAGTGTAATTTCTAACGTTACAAAAAATACCATTTGCTTATATGCCGATGATGCCAATCTTCTTGTTAGTGGAAAATCAAATCATGAGATAGAGACTTCTGCCATAGACATCCTGAGATATTAGGAATTTTCTATCAAATCACCAATTATTGCTAAATCTTTCTAAAACTAATTTTACATATTTTAATATAAAAACCAATATCAATCCGATATTACCAACTCTGCAAATGGACAGTGTAGAAATAAAAAAGGTTGAAAACATCAAATTTCTTGGCTTGCACATAGATAGTAAATTGAGTTGGAATCATCATATTGATCATGTGGCAAACAAAATTTCATCAGGCTTATTTGCACTTTACCGGCTATCCAAATTTTGTAAACTTGAATCATTAAAGCTAATTTACTTTGCCCACATTCATTCACATTTATCTTTTGGAATTAATATCTACGGAGGAACTTCCCAAACTAACATGGACAGGCTTTTGATATTACAAAAACGTGCAATCCGCATTATGTTGAAATTAAATTGGCAAGAATCGGTTAAGGATAAATTTACAGAACTAGGTATAATGACTGTATACAGTAACTATATTTATCAATGTATTTTGTATACTGTTCAAAATTCAAGCACTGTCTCACTGGTAGGGGATTTTCACGAATACTTCACAAGGAATAGAAATAATTACTCGATACCATCTCATAGACTAGGATTCTTTGAGAAAAAAACAACATACACAGGCATAAAAGGTTATAATTCTCTTCCCAACATCTTAAAAAACTTTTCCAACATTAAAAAATTTAAAAATAATCTAAAAAATTACTTTTTAACAAAACCTTTATATTCAGTTGATGAATTCTTCCACTGAGACTACTTACATTAGCATTATTATGATAAGTGATAAGGATAATAAAATATATGTATATGATGTCGCCATTCTTTGTACATGATTACAAATGATGAATAAAGACGATTTTCATTTCATTTCATTCATAAGCAGACGATTTACACATACTGCTAGAGGTTCAGTCAAACCAACAATAATTCTTTTCAGTAAATTGTTTGACATATTATAAAAATCATTACTATCTGAATTTTTCATATTTTTAACAGCATCAAGAACATCTCTTTCTGTCACTGCTGACCATTTAAAATGATTTAAACTATTATGGGTAGACCTATTGTCATCACTTAAAAGGTTTGGCAATTTACAATTTGTTTTCATTTTTATTTCCCTAACTGAATTAATAAAATACCTGTTCAATACATCAGGTTCAATGTTAGGCTCACTTTTCTTGTTGACTTCTATGTTATATTTAATAACATCCCATGCAGCTTTGCATTTGTTTTTGACTTCAACTTTTTCAACTTCAATATATTTGAAATTTGTGACAAACTTTGCTTCATTAATAGATTTTCTGTATTGATGTTTTAATTTTGCAAAACTTAATTTAATATCACAATTTTTTTTATCATTATTACATTTCATTAGATAATCTAAAAATAACAATCTATTTTTCATTTCAGCCAATTCAAATGTATACCAATCCTGGTTCAACTTTTTTTCTTTGGATTTTCAGTTTTCACTTTAATAGTTCTTGAGTAATAATTTAAATGATTTGTTATAACAATAAATATGTGTAAAAACATAGTATCTGACGATTCATAACTACACTTGTGTAGCAAGAATGACCAGTCATGTGAGGCTAAACATGAAGATAAAGCTTCTATATTTTTCTTAGGCAAGTAAAATTTTATCTGGTAGTGCTTTGATGTTGTAAAACTGCCATTGAAATTAGAATTATTTGAATTAAAATCTGTTTGAACCAAAATTCCATCATGGTCGGAAAAGGGAAAATGAAAAGTTGTTACTCTAGGCAATTGTTGCCTCTAGTAGGTGTGTTATTATAGTGATAAAAATTATATTGTTTAAACAAGTTAAGCAGCTCCCTTGAGGTTTTGCTATTTTTTGTCACATCAAAACTACCATTAAAATCACCCCCTATTAGAATATCATAATAGTTCCATTGTGACATAAAATTTAAAAACAATTCTAGAATTCTAAGGAATCAATAAGGATCACCATTAGGAGAGTGATAGACAGAAACTACAATGGTTTTAGTGCTATCCAGAAATGCTGCCGATGCTTCAAAATTTAGTTCCTCACAAAATTGGCTCACATCACATTTCCTTGAAATTAAATTATTATGAACAAATATAGAGGAACCACCTCTAATGTGATTTGTTCTACAGTAAGCATCAGCACAATGGAACTCAGAAGGAAAGGATAAATTAATTTCATTTGTTAACATCCAGTGTTCAGTTAAACAAATAACTGAAATATTAGAATCAATTAAGAAACATTCCAAAGCATGAACTTTTTTCTTTAGCCCTTGAACATTCAAAAATATTATGTTAAAACTAGAAAAAGAAAAAGATTGGTCTACATTGACTGACTGATTTGTACAAGTTAGTGATTTACTAGGCCTACTAAATATACTGTTTTAAAGTGGGATGTGACAGAGATAAGTTGTTATTTGCTGTGGTCTCATGAAATGTGTGTGGTGTATCAGTAGAAACATGTGTGGACTGTGAATGTGTGTGGACAAAAGATTTAGCTGCAGTGGGGGAAATACTATCTGCAGTGGTAAAAGTAGAAATATGAACTGACCTCTCCATTTCACTGGACACACAACTGACCTTGGAAGTAGGAACAGCACTTGACACACAACTGACCATGGAAAAAGGAACAGCACTCAACACACAACTACCAATGAGTTGAGAAGACACTCTACCGCTGCCAGTGTCAACTATGGGGTTGTCTGTTTGATGTTGAGTCGATGTTGGTTGGGAGTCAGCTTGGGCCGGGACTGGAGCTATACTGGGTTCTTTTTGTTGGAATTTACTGCAACTGGATGACTGATTGTTCCATGTTAAACTTGTAGTATTCATAGTTGATGGTAAGCCTGGGAATTCAGTAACATCTTGTAGCCAACTACGACTATGCCCAGATGGTCCAGGTAACGGAGTCTGCCAGCCTCTACACGCTACAGATGTGGAATTTGTAGATTCTGGTGATTGGAGGGAAACATTAGCCAAAGCGCTTCTTTCTTGAACTGCAATGTTCTTCTTATACTGCATTGAGATGAGGTGTTGAAGCCTGTTGATAAACTCAGAGTGGGTATAACCATTAAACAGTGTTCTCCTAGCATAAGGTTGTTCACATGTTACAATCTTTATGCTTGCCCCAGTCTCCAATTGAAAATGTACTATTTTTGCAGCAAATTCTTCCAGTGGCACCTTATCCCGTACACACCCCATGGGGGAGCAAATTAACTGCTTAAGGTTTCTTTTTTTGAAGTCTTCCTGGAACTGTGCGAAGGCCTTAGAATACTCCTCAACACTTGGTCTGTGGTTGAATACTGGTTTGGTTACAAGACCATAAACTGTGGCTGTATCATTAGAAACTTGACAGGTTAGATGGCTATTCACAAAGTTAGAACAGGAGGGCCTCCCAAAATGCCTCTTAAAAGTTACCGCAACACCAGCGGACATATTTCGTGGACTATTCACGTCTGCTGAAATGCAATGCGCAAAAGCCGTGTTTTTACTTTTTTTAAGTTGTTTTATTTGCTCAGTCATATTTTGATTTAGAATTTGTATGTGTGGCGTTTCGGATATTTGGTATTGATTCAATGTGTTTTCACCAGTCTTAATCAGTTTTGCGATTTTGGAACTTATAAGCTGTTTCCCAAGAGAATTCAGATGTACTCCTTAAGCATCATAACAACACCTGGTAAACCTGACAGATCCAAAAAGGTTACGTCAGGAATGGAGTGGGCAAGCTCATGGATATGTAAATTGGCTTTCATTATGTCTTCATTAATTGGGTGATGCAGAGCCAAGTTGTACCTAAATGGGATACTGCCAATTATGATTTTACAGGGCTTGAGAGATAAAATTGCAGGTTTTAGATTTTTTACGAGGTTATTAATGTTGCCATTGTATACATCATTGGCTCCGGCAATAATTGTAACAAAACTGTTCTTATTTTTAACAATACCATTAGATGCTCTCATCACACCATCCAAACTGGCTCCAGGCATTACAAAACTTTTTTTAGATAGTTCTGGAGAGTCTATTTTTTTAAGGTGGTTGTCCAGATACCTACCATGGCTGTCACTTAGAATGGTTAGGGTTTTTCTTTCCATAACTTGCTGATTTGTCTTGTTTAGTTTATTAATCTCACTTTCTGTTTCTTTTATTTTATTATTTTTGCACTTTTCTTCTTTTGAAATCAATAAATTTTGTTCAAATATGACATCTTCTAAACATTTTATTTTATCATACATTGCTAGGTTAATGTTAGTAACCTTTTTTTCTTTTTTGTCGTAATTAGTTTGAGAACCCGTGTTGACGAGGATTTTTGGTGAGATGTGGCTCTGCACACAGGCATCACTCTGATTTAAAGACTTGGTTATAGCGTTTTGAAGTTGTTTAACTTCCACTTCCCTTTTCTCCAACTCGTCCTCAAGTACAGATATTCTTTGAAATAAGATTTCATTGCTGTCACAAAAGCTATTCTTATTTTGCTCTTTTTTACAACTTGCTAATTCTTCATCTTTTTTTTAATAAAAGTGATTTTAATTTTTTATTTTCTTCGTTTAAACAAGAAAGTTCATTATTGACCTCATCTATTCTCTGTAAACTGTTACTCTGTTCAATTAAACTTGATTCTAATAATATACACTTATCAGTAACGGCATCTAGTTGGAAACGTAAATCCAAGTATGGAGGTGTGTTCACAGATTTGTCCAACAAAATCACTTTATTCTCCTTTAAAATGGGATCAGTATTTGTTAATTTAACATCAGACACTAGTGAATCTTGGAGTCTGGTTAGAGGACTGCTAGCAGCAGATGGGGTCCCAGGCACTTCATTGTGAAGAAGTGTGCTATTTAAACTCCTATTAGAAACATTACTTGCCAAACTGGAGGTAGAACTATTACTTTTCAAACTCAATTCTGCTTCTTTAATTGCATTTACAAGACTTTTATTTTTAGTTTCTTTAGTTGCCCCATAGTGAGATTTGTTTTCAAGAAATAAACACAAGTTGGTTTCTCTTACTTTTCCAACTTCCCCTGTACCATAAAAAGTAACATGGTATTTAAGTGTTTTTACTTTAAAATCAATGTTATCGATCACAGCTGGCCAATGGGGATATCCTTTAATTTTTGCAAAGACTATGTTTCCAACTTTAAATTTGCTTTTAATTTGGCTTGACATTTTAGTATTGTTTAAATTAAAATAAACAGAAGTAAATATTAGTTTTCAATTTAAATCCATTTATTTATAAGTTAACATAAAAAATTGTTAATAATAATTTCACTTTGTTATTTTATAAATAGGTTGAAACAGTTGCCCATGTTTACAAACAATAAACAAAATATTTATGATATCAGTACACCTGTTGCCTTATCAGTAGGTTTGTGCAATCAGTGGCTTGACTTGACCAAACAAGCAAACCGGTCATAAGACAAAGTTTCAAACAATCCGTTTGATGATAACCAGCCTTAGTTCTGTCCAGTGATTCTTTCAACTCAACGTCTATATCCAAAGGTCAGGATTCGTTATCACTGCTGTTATCTGTTCTTCTGATAACAACTAACATGAATTTTCCTTAAATAATTCTATTTAAATGCAGTTTATTCCGGTCTTAGTTTACATGCACTATGGATAACTACTTACAAATGTGCACTGCACTACACTGAACATTTAGATATAAAAAAAAATTAAAAAACTGAAAATAACTTCGTTAAACTACTGAAAAATGAGGAGCTCATAGACACATGATGTGCAGCACAACAGGGTTCCCCCACTACTGCAATACATCAATAGACGTGGAAAGAGATGGTCTCATCAATAACCCTTTTAGTGCCGCACGACACGCTCCGTGTCGATGCATTTCTGTGCTAAAAATGCCGTCGACACGGAGCGTGTCGATCCGTATTTAATTTATTATAGTACTATCTTACTGTATTAACTTGCTAGTAACGATGCAGACAGCTTCTAAAGGCGTCGAAGTACTTGTTTCGATCGATGTTTCGATGTACTCTTCGATATATCGATGTTTCATTTGTTTACAAAGTTGCGCTAGTTGTTTCGTTGTTTGTTTACATTGTGCCGAGCGGTGTTTGCGTGTGTTTTCAAATAAAATTTTAAATCATTTTTATTGTAAAATGGATAGAAATAAAGTAAACTGTGATGATTAGTGTAAAAAAACAATTATAAATTCAATGCTTCAGTAAGGAGACCTGATTTTTCACTCTGAATTGAACAATCAATAAGGTATGAAATGATTTATTTTCTATATTATTCTTTATGATTACTATGGTTACAACATATTTTAGGTATAGAATAAGCTCCTAATATAGTAATTTACTTCTTATAACTTTGTTTTTTTTATAAGAATACAGAGAATAAATTTTTTCCATAACTTATATGTTTTCGCCGTAAATTATCGTATTATAAAATATTTTTATTTTGCAAAATATTGGGAATTGTTTGCATGAAAGTAATATTTGTTATACTGGTTTTGTTCAGTTGTTATATCTCTGAATACTTAATATTTATTAGCATGTGTTCTTATAATCAGATGATTGTATTTATCTAATGTTTATGTTTATGTTTTCAAGTTTTACTTTTGGGAATAAAACCATCTATTTTTACATATTTATTAATCATTTATTTGAATACGAAAATGGCGACGAGGATTTGGGATTTCTTGTTGGATTTTTAGATTTGTTCATTTATTCACTTTCACATCATGGCTGAAGAATTAATCAACACATTAGTGGAAGCACTACGCCAAGTTCAATTACCTCAACAACCGACACAGTCTACGAGCCGATACAATGGACGGGGCTTTCAACTTCAACCATACGATGAAAATGAAGAAGCATTCGACAATTATGTATCACGGTTAGAGAATTTCTTCAAGCTACAAAATATTACAGAAGATGACAATGAATCAAATGCACATAAAATCCACATACTTCTTAATTGTTTAAGCCCTAGAATTTTCCAGACCTTGTCTGCACTAACAGCTCCTCAGAAACCCTGTGAAAAGAATTATGAAGAACTCGTCAAGTTACTAAAGCAACACCTCTGCCCTAAAGCTAGCGAAATGGCAGAACAACATCGCTTTGTACTTCGACTCCAGGAAGATGGTGAGTCTATTGGCCAGTACATATCTAATCTGAGACAAATAGCTAATGCATGTAACTTCGTGTGCTCTGATTGTAACAAGTCAACTATGGATGTTCACCTACGGTCACAGCTTGTAAGAGGGATTAATGATAATGACATTCGCGAAAGAATTTTACAGCAAGGAACAATCATGACTTTCGATGAAACAGTTAAACTTGCCATAGCAACTGAAGCAGCAAAGTTGGAAAGTCGACAAATGCAAAACCAAAGGTCATCGACTCCAGGAGTAAATAAGATCAGTTTAAATAGGAAAGTTACCAACCCGACATTTAAAGATAAACTTAACAAGTTGAAAGGTTGCTGTTTTAGATGCGGTAGCTCATCACATAGGTCTAATGAATGTGATGCGAAAAACAGAACTTGTCACAACTGTTAAAAGGTAGGACATATAGCAAGGGTATGTCTTACAACTTCAAAACAAATTAATCGAAAGGGCCAAAAACAGTTTGGTCAGGCCTTATCTTCAACAAACTCTGAAAGATCCGGATCGGATCAAGAAGACATTTTCTGCATGCGGCAGTATAAGGGTAGTCGTAACGACAAAATGATGGTACAAGTGACTGTAGATGGCGAACATATAGATTTAGAATTGGATACTGGAGCAGCAGTCACAACAATTTCTCTGGACACTTTTACAAGATTATTTCCTGAAAAGATTCTTAACCCGACTCACCTCAAACTACATACATATACTAATGAGGTAATCAAACCACTAGGTGTGTGCCAAGTAAAAATAAAGCATGACAACAAAACGGTAAAAGGAGATCTTTACGTTCTTGCCCAGAAAGTGGATTCTATAATGGGCAGAGAGTGGATAAGGAAGCTCAACATTTCATGGGCTGATATTATATCTTTACGAGCTTCTCAGCCAACACAGGCTCAGTCATTAGACAGACTTCTTCAAGAATTCTCTGACATCTTCGACAAAAGAGTAGGCACAATTCCTAATTTTGAATGCGCTCTTCAACTCAAAGATAATGCTAAACCTGTTTTCAAACGTGCCAGACCTGTACCATATGCTCTCATGGGAAAAGTGGAAGAGGAGTTAAAAAGATTGGAGGCTGAGAAAATCATAAAAAAAGTATCACATGCAACGTGGGCGACACCTATTGTACCTATAGTAAAACCTAATGGGTCGATGAGACTTTGCGCTGACTACAAGGCAACCCTCAATCCCCTACTGCAAGATGAACACTATCCAGTACCGAGAATCGAAGATATTTTTGCGCGGATGTCTGGAGGGAAATTCTTCTGTACGTTAGATGTCCGTCAAGCTTACCTACATGTCGTTATGAATGAAGAAAGTTCCAAAATGCAGGCAATCAACACACATTTGGGAATTTTCAAGGTCAACAGGTTAATGTTTGGGGTCAAGACAGCACCTGCTATATGGCAGAAACAAATGGATCAAGCACTGCAGGGACTTGAGGGAGTATCTTGTTTTTATGACGATGTCAAAGTTCAAGGTAGCTCTTTTTCAGAAACGCTAAATCGACTGAGAGCTGTGTTTCATCGCCTTAGAGACTGTGGGATCCGGCTTAATAAGGAAAAATGCAAGTTCTTCGAGAAATCTATTAAATACTTGGGGCACATAATCGACGAAAATGGTCTACACAAGGACTGCGATAAAACCAAAGCGATCAGTGAAGCAAAACGACCTAAAAACGTATCAGAACTAAGGACATTCATAGGACTCGCCAACTACTACAATAGGTTTATACCAAACTTAGCGAGCATTCTTCAACCTTTCTATTAACTCCTACAAAAGAACGCCGAATTCAAATGGACAAGTCATTGTGAAAACACCTTCGACAAAATTAAACGACACATTACCAGTGAACAGGTGTTAGTTCCTTTCGATCCGAAGTTGCCTTTACTACTGAGCACAGATGCATCACCTCTGGGTCTGGGAGCCGTGCTCTCACACAAAATGCCCGATGGATCTGAAAGACCAATTAGTTTTGCATCCAGGTCACTTTCCAAAAGTGAAGCAAATTACAGCCAGATTGAAAAGGAAGCAACTGGTTTGTTTTGGGGACTACATAAATTTTTCATGTACTGTTTCGGTCGAACCTTTACCTTAGTTACGGACCACCAACCGTTGACATCAATCTTCAACCCATCTAAGGCTCTTCCCGCAATATCAGCTTCTCGAATGCTTAGGTACGCTATTTATCTGTCAGGATTCGACTACACAATAGTTTACAGGAACACAAAACAACATGCAAACGCTGATTACCTTTCACGTTTTCCACTGGATCGGCCAGAAGATAATGATATGGACCAGTCCTCCATGTTTCAAATCAAACAGCTGGAAGTCATGCCGGTTACAGGAAGAAATCTAGCGATAGCTACTAAAGAGGATCCAGAATTATCAGAAATTATTGATTCTATTATGAAAGGCAAACAGCTTAAAAATGGAGAAGCAGCAATCTACTCAATTCAAGATGGCTGCCTTTTTAAGGGGGAGAGAGTTGCTATACCAAAGAAATATCAAACAACTATCCTGGACGAACTGCATACGGCTCACATAGGTATGACTAAAATGAAGGCTCTAGCACGTAGTTACTGCTGGTGGTCAACTATTGACCGTGATATCGAACAACGTGTACGAAGTTGCCTTCCTTGTTGTGAGAAGCAGAACAATCCATCGAAGACGGTTCACCCTTGGGAGCCCCCTACAATGCCATGGCAACGTATCCACGTTGATTTCGCAGGTCCTTTTAAAAATCTATACTTCCTCATTGTAGTTGACTCCTATTCAAAATGGTTGGAAGTGAAACCAGTAAACTTAGCAACATCACAGAGAACCATAAAGGAATTACAAAACATCTTTTCAAGGTTTGGATTGCCATGCACAGTTGTCTCTGATAACGGGACAGTGTTCACATCACATGAATTTCAGACTTTTCTCAAACTGAATGGTATCAGTCACAAGAGAACGGCACCGTACCACCCATCATCCAACGGCCAGGTGGAACGTTATGTCCAGGTCATCAAGAAAGGTCTCAAAGCTATGTCATCAGAACCCGGGGACATCAACCTAAAACTTTGCAGACTACTAATACAGTATCAAAGAACCCCACACACTGGAACCGGTCTGAGTTCATCTGAGTTACTTCTTGGAAGGAGAATCAGAACAAAACTTGACATTCTACTAGACACAAGACCTAACGAGAACATCGAATCTAAAGATCCTAAAAGGAAGTTTAAAGTTGGAGATTGGGTCCAATTTAGAAACTTTGACAACAAATCTCAAAGGTGGAAATACGGACGGATCATTGAAAAAGACGGGCACTTACACTACTGGATAGAATACAAGGGGAAGAAAGAAAGACGTCACGTAGATCAAATACTTACAACCCAACAAGACGACGGTATCCAGTACTCAAGAGGAGAGCCAAAACTGCTAGGATGGCCAACTTCTAATCACCAAGAAGTCAATGTACATAATAATGAAAATATTCTCAAGCCACAAGGACATTTGAGAGTTACAAATGAAGAAACTGAAAAGGTCATTCAACCACGATCTGAAGGAAACGGAGAAACTGATGATGCATTATGTAAAGGAAATGTTGACATTTTACCCGCACCAGTTTTGCCTGAATCAACAGAATTGAGAAGATCAACGAGACAAAGGAAACTGGTAAAATGATACGGTTATGACTAATGTATCTGAAAATCTACAGAGTGAATTAAGGAGGGAGGACTGTTATATCTCTGAATACTTAATATTTATTAGCATGTGTTCTTATAATCAGATGATTGTATTTATCTAATGTTTATGTTTATGTTTTCAAGTTTTACTTTTGGGAATAAAACCATCTATTTTTACATATTTATTAATCATTTATTTGAATACGAAATCAGTTTTAGATGCACTATAAGACAGTATTACTGGAAAAAATAAAAAAAAATATTGAAATATACTTTTATGGACTCAAAGTCAAATTTTTATTTTTATTTTTATCTTTTTTACATGTTTTTTTAGTTTATAAATACTTGGAAGACAATATTTTAAAATAATTTACAATCAAAAGTGTAAAAAAAAAAATTTATGGCAATAATAATCATAAAACAAAATAAAACTTATATCAAAGGTTTATGACCAAAAATAAATTTAATATGATTTTTGTTGTAAACCCTTACATTTTTGCTCAGAAGTGCTTGGCACTTTTCACCATAGAGGCTGTTCAAGGTAACGGCACTAAAAGGGCTAAAATCTATTTCATTTTATTTTTATTATATTTTCCATGGTGCATTGCATACCAATGTTTACAAGTTTCAAACATTCACAAAACCGTTAATGTGTAATGCTTTTCTTCAGTTGAAAGTTAAACCTAATAATCCATAAAACAGTAGTAACACAATAATATGTTCTTTTCAGCTAACCTCACTTTCACCGCTGACTACAATGTTTTGTTTCCACTAACAGAAACAAAATAATGAACTGTCAATACAATACTAACTAGCAATAACAACTGCTGGTTGGTTAAGGTTAACCTAGTTTTCGTTTTCATCGTACTTCGATGTGACAAGTTGAGTTGTCAAGAGATGGGCGTTATTTAACGGAATAGGATAAATAACATGGTTATAGCAATGTAAACTGTTATAGATTTAACAGGTTACACGAAATACCCAGTTATTTTTGTATCTTTCAGTCATGATGCACGATAAGGTTACAACGAACTTTATATAACTGTAACGCAAAGTGGTAATGGAGAGTAAATATAACATGCTGAGAAGTAAACGGAACTGTAACTGAACTGCGAATAAAATTTAAGACTCTTGCATGTTACAGTTAAATTATTGATAACGGAATGAACTTTGAGCGGAAACTCTGTTATGGCAAGCCAAGTAACAACGCCCCTAACTCAATATCGTAGCATAACATACAGCGTAACTTCAACTTTATTCATTCATGGAAGAAACTATACAAACAGAAGTGAATAGCGTGATGAAATATAAAAATATAATATCTTATACTAATAATAAAAATAAACCAAATCTAATAACAATATTTTTAGGTGTGAAAAACTCCTCAATCGAGTAAATGGGATTGTTTAGCATGTATATTTTTAATTCTTTTTTCATCTTAGTACTTTCAGTTAAACTCTTTATGTGATCAGGGATCTTTTTCAAGAATTTTCTCCCTATGTATGTTGTTTCTTTTTTTAACTAGTTTGTGTGCGTTCATGCCAATCTTATATCTAGTGTTATAGGGATGAATTAAAATGCCTTCACTGTCAAGTTTAAAAACACACAAAAATGTATGTAAAACATACAAGCTGTAGGCTGTTAAGATCTGAAGTTTTGAAAAAAAAAACTTTTTGCAGGATGTCTAAATTTTAAATTCATCATAATTTGGATGGCCTTTTTTTAATTTTAAAAATGTGTCATGTTACTTTTAGATATAGAGCCATAAACTTCAAATCCATAAGAAATATAGCAATGCACCAATGAAAAATAAACTTGTTTTAAAATATTTAAATTGCATAATTTTGACAGTGTTCTCAAAACATAAATTTTGCTACTTTTTTATAATTATTTCAATATGAATATTCCAGCTCAAATTTTCATCAATTTTTAGGCCCAAAAATCAAATTTGTTTCACAGCTGGGCCAAAAATCAAATGTTATGATCGCCAATAGAAATTACAGGTTTATAATTAGTTTTGGATTGCTTTGCCTGAAATAAAATTGAATTTATCTTAGCCAGATTTAATAAAAAATTTTTTGAACTCAAATAATTTTTAAGGTGACTAAGCAATTTTTGTGAATTATCATTTTCTGAAACTAGCAGATTTGCATCATCTGCATATAAGCAAAGTGAGTCCTCTGTACTAGGTAATAGAGTTAATATTAGAGAATGAATTAGAGTTAATAATCAGAGAAGAAATTAGATTGGATACTGTTGTAAAATCATGCATTGATCATATTTATTACAAGTTTGATAGGCCTATTGAAAATATTTTTTCTGGTGTTATAAAAACAAAGATCTCAGACCACTATCCTATAATTGCTAGAATTGTAATGGAGGAAGGAGGAAAAGGAGACGCAGAGGTAGAAAAATTAGAAAAATTAAATGAATCGCTGCTTAAAGAGAGAGATTGTACGAGAAAACTGGGATTTAATGGCAGAAAACAATGTTGAAGAGGGTTTGAAGAGTTAATTAGGAAATTTAGACTTAATTATGAAAAATGTAAAGTAACAATCACTAAGAAAGGTGGTGGGGAAACTGGGCAAAGCCAGAAGTCAAATATTTTGAAAAAAGAATGGATGACACATAGAATTTTGCAATTAATTAAGGAAAGGGATAGAATTTTTCATCTTTGGAAAGGGGACCCCTCAAATCAAGGACACAGAAACTTGTATAAACGACTTAGAAACAAAGTTACCAGTGAAATAAGATATAACAAAAATAAGTTATATAGGCAATTGTTTGAAAAGAATAAATACGATGCAAAAAAAAGTATGGCAAAATGTGAATAATTTACTTGGTAGAGAGAAAAAAGGTAATATTGACAGGACAGTTGAAACAGCTATGGGAAAAATTATGAGTAAAAATCAAATAACTAATGGCTTTGCTCAGTATTTTGTTGAAGGGGTGGAGTGTTTAAAACATACATGATTCAATCAAAATCATGACATTATGCTCACTAAGAATAATTTAAGATGTCAAAATAAAATGTCTGAATATTTTCTACAAATACCGAAAGCTACCAAGGAGATAATTTTCAATATAATTAAAAAAATGAATAAAGACAAGGCACCTGGTGTTGATCAAATTAGAATGAAAGATTTACAGCTGATTGCGGGTATGACAGCAGAACCTTTGGCCAGACTAATAAATAAATCAATAACTGAGGGTATATTTCCAGAATGTTTGAAAAAGGCAGTAATTAGACCAATACATAAAGGCAAAAGCAAGAAAGAATTTTATAACTATAGACCAGTGGCTATTCTTAGTAGTATTGATAAGATATTTGAAAAATATGTATCAGAAGTCCTGAATAATTACCTGATGGAAAATAATATCCTAAATCGCAGGCAGTTTGGTTTTAGAAAAAAGCTCAATACCCAGCTTGTCTTGGAGGAATTTGCAAATGAAGTGATGGATTCTAAAAGTCATGGATTGGGCCTATTTATTGACTTCTCTAAGGCGTTTGACACCGTTGAGCAAAAACTAATTTGTAAAGCGTTAGAGAGGATAGGTGTGAGGGGTCCCTATCTAAATTGGTTTAAGAGTTACTTACATAATAGAACATTTGTAGTAAAGTTATTTAACAATTTCAGTGATGAAAAATATATTAATTATGGAGTACCCCAGGGAAGCCAGCTTGGACCAACATTATTTATCATATATCTAAATGAAATACTGAGTCAAATGAAGAACTGCCAGATATGGGCCTATGCAGATGACATTTTGTTATTAGCAGTGAACAGAGATTTAAATATAGCTGAAAGACATTTACAAGATGATTTTAAAACTTTTACCAAGTGGGCTCATGATAATGGTTTGGTGATAAACAGTAAAAAAACCTGCATAATGCATTTCTGTCCAAAAAACATGAAATTTGATAACAACATCAAAATTGCATATCATAATTGCAAATGTCTACACAACATAGAAAACTGTAACTGTGAAAACATAATGATGGTGAAGAAGACAACATATTTGAGTCTAACGGTTGACAATAAATTGACATGGAAGGATCATGAGTCCACGTTACGTAAAAAACTTAATCCATGTGTAGCTGTCATGTATAGATTAAAAAATAAAGTAAACCAAAAGGTTAAAATTAGTGTTTATAAGGCACTTATTGAGTCAAATATGAGTTATGGTGTTTCGGTATGGGGGACAGCAGCAGAATGTCATCTTAATTCAATAAATATGCTTCAAAAAAAGAGTTTTGAAGACTCTCTTTAAAAGCAATATTGATCCCAACCAAGGCATAGATGAGAATAATGAGTTTATTTACATGGGCCTATTAACAGCTAAAGGTCTTTACATACTTAATATGTTAATTAAATACTTTGGAGAGAGTGAATATAAGATACCGTACAGTAGAACATTTAACACAAGGAGAGTGATTAAATATGTAACTCCAACTCCTCGTACACTGTATGGTAAAAGATTGCCAAAATATACTGTTCCCCATTTATTCAATCAGCTACCACATAATATTGAAGAAATTAGCAGTATGAATTGTTATAAGAAAAAAGTTAGGCTATGGCTATCTGAGACTACTCTGTTGATGTGAGACTAATTATAAACTTACCTGAACCGATATCCACTAGAACGGATAGTGAACATAAACAACAAAACACATTCTTACTATTACTTCACTATTACTTCACTATCACTGCACTATTACTTAACTGTCACTTCACTGTCACTAATAATTGAGTACACTGATGCCTACTAGTTTGTCACTAGTAGAAATGGTCAAGGTATAGTGCTTTAATAAAAGATACAATTACTAAACACTAAGACGGTAAACCGAACATACAAACACTGGTTAAAACACAATTTACAACACAAGACACTGTGACACTTACTCCACACATCAGTCACTAAGGCTAACTACTTGACAAATAAACAGGTATATAATAGAACCCATACAGCACTGCAAATCACAAACACTAAGACATGGGACTAGCTTGAAAGACAATGATCATATACCTTGTACACTGTTGGTAACTCTAAACATACACGGTATTCAAGTAACTAATATAAATATTGACTCGTAGGATAAAGAAACACACCAAAAGTAAAACTATGATTGGGTGAGTAAAAGGTAACCTCTTTGACGTTTTGAGGTTATGTGGCTGTTGTTGATGGAGGGCTTGTTTACCTTTCTCTTGAAGTGGACAGACGGACCAAAGACGTCTGGAGACAGGCACAGAGATATAACTTCTTTTTCCATGCATATATCTTGATGAGATCTGTTTTCTATGCATGGATTGAGTGACAAGCACAGGATATATGTAGGGAATAGTTTATTAATTTATTGTTACTGTTAACTATGTTTGCTCGCCTTGTATTACTAATTTACTACTAGTATATTATTTATTGTTATTGGTTATTAATAATTTATTTATTTCATATGTTGCTTTATTATTGCTAGTTATTTATTTGCAGCAGGATAGATCTGCAGTTGCTTGAAAAGAGAAAATTATGCTAAGTTGCCTGCCCCTGAACCGCCACAGTAATTAAAATTGTTATAGTTTCCAATCCTGTATATTTCAAGTGTAAGAAATGGACCCCACCGACAAGTTTTTTGTAACTTGATGGGGCCAAACAATTGTAAACAAATTGTTAATAAATAAATAAATATATTTCTTATGTAACAAAGGAAGAGTAAAGGACCCAATATTGAACCTTGTGGTACTCCATATTGAATATTTTTAGGTGCTGGTAGAATTTCTTTGATACTATTTTTATGTCTAAAAGTTAATTCCCCAAGTTTATGACGTTCGGTTAAGTAAGATCGAAACCATTTATTTTATTTCCCCCTAATTCCTAAATCACACAAATCTTTAATTAGTTCATTGTGAATCACACTATCAAAAGCCTGGGACAAGTCCATAAAAATGCCAACTGGCTTTTCTTTATCTATTTTGTAAATTATTTTTTTGAATATAACTTATACTTGCAGTTATGGTGGACTTTTCCGGTCTTAAACCATGATGGTTTTGATCAAGGAGATTATTTGTTTCTAGAAAATTTAACAATTGCTGACAAACTATTTTCTCATATATATCTAAGAAAATGTGAGTACCAGTAAAAGAGAGACTGGTCTATAGCTTTCAACACTATTTGGGTCTCCAATACAAGAATAATCTTAGCTATCTATATTATAATAATAATCAATACTTTAATAATTGGTCGGTAGCGTAGTTGGTTCAATCCCAGCTTCATGTAAAGGTTATCAGTTCGATTCCAATCAGAGTCAATACATTTTGAGAAGGATCAGCTGATAATCACCGGCTGTTCATTTGTCATTGGGCTATTAATTAATGACACTTTCTAAGGAATAGTTGGTCTTAGTTTGTAACAATGAATACATTTGCTCATCTACACTCATCATACTCATTCGAAATCCATATTCGCCCATATCTTGACGATCAGCGTCTTATGAATAAATAAATAAATATCTTGAGTTTGTTTGGGAAAAGCCCTGATACTAGTGAGGAGTTTATCAAGTGTGTCAGGGGGAGTGTGAAAAATTCCTTTGCTTGTTTGACAATAGTAATAGCAACATTATCGTATCCTGTTGAAAATTTATTAGGTAAAGATGATATTATTTTATCTATCTCTGTGGTACTAACTTGATTAAATATAAACTAAGTGTATTCATTTGGTTGTTCAAAGTTTGTTTTTCTGTCATATAAATTGTGTTGTTGAGGTTTAGTAATCTTAGGTATAATTAAACTATCTATAGCATTTACAACAAAAATATTGAATATATTACTTACTATATCAGGGTCAGATGACATAATGTTATCTTGTAATATAGATATATTAGGAGTCTTTTTTAGTTTTCCTATCTCTGAACTGACAATGTTCCAAGCTGTTTTAGTTATGTTGTTAATTTAAAAAATTTTTTTCTCAAAACAATTTCTTTTAGCTCTTGTAATTGATTGTTTAAGTTTTTTTTATTTTATTGTTTAATATATCCTTACTAAAAGTGTTGAAATTTAATTTTCTTGCGCTATTTTTCAGTTGTATTAAATTATCTTGTTCTTATTTACTTTGATGCGTAATCCATTTTCTGTTATAATTTTTTATTTTAACACGTTGATACTCAAAAAAAATACCAACTACTCGACTCGAACTCAAAAATGACTACTCGCACACCACTACTTAGTAGGCAAGTTCACTAACACTAGAGTAGTAGTAATATATACAAAAAAGCATCACATAATCACACATTTTCATCATTGAATATTCTCACTTCTTTTTTATAAAACATTATTTCCTTATTTCTTGAGTAAGCATTTGCAACTTAAACAGCAATCCATCATGGTCAGACATTTCTGTAACTACCTCTTCTACAGATGTTATTATAAAGTTGGTTATTATACTGATGTTATTATATCTATGTGGGTTATAAAGTAATTGATAGCTGTTGCTGTGTTAGCAGTTACCCTCGTAGGAAAATTAACAGCTTGGAACACATTCCATGAGAGGACAAAGTACAATCTAGATTTTTCACAGTTCTATTATCACCTAAACTATTTATGTTTAAATCTCCAGCTAAGACAACATTGTAAAACTTATTACATAACATTTCTAATAGTTCGTCTAATTTTCTTAGAAAAGGCTTAATATAACAGAATTGTGGGAATCTATACAGACTAGGGGTGTGCGAGTACTCGAAACTTCGAGTACTTGATTGAGTATTTTACTACTCGAACTCGGCTCGAAGCTCCTAAAACTACTCGAAGTTCGATCGAGTAGTTGTATTTCACATAATATCAGATTTACATCTTAATTTATTTTTCAGAGTAAACAGTTTTATAGGTTATCAATAAAAAATGTTTGTGTTTTATTTTACCCTTAATCATACGTTATCAGTTTGGTATGCGTAATTATGAACTGAACAATACGCCTAAGAATAGGTAGTAAACGACGACAATCAAATGAACTAGTCGACGTAGTGAACGAGTTCGTTCATTATGATTTGAACTAGTTCAGTTCAAAGTGATCAACAGAGCTGGGAAGGTTGCGATCACTGTAAATAGTAGCGATCACACATGTCGGTTGTCGAGTCTACTTGTCACCTAACCTAAAATAGCGTGAATAAAACAGAAGTGCTGGTTAGTATCTCTATGACCCAAGAAAGGGGACGAGAGATCCGGTTCAAGATGCTCAAAAAGACATGTTACCAATACAAATCTAATAGTCTGTGCACCATGGAAATTATGCATCTTTTCGTTCATTTCAATAATACCGTTCAATCAAAAGGGTCCCGAGAACGGGGTCACTTTACACCCCAAGAATCGAACTTACCACCTTTCCTAGGTGAAAGTTCATCTCGGTTGTAGTATATTTCTTGCAAGTCGATTGAGGTCTATTTTGTTTTTTAATCTGAGCAGGGAATTGTCCAATGACGTTAGAAAGTACTGTATCATATCATATAAAATATGGTAATGGCGTTTTAGCAGCGTGTGACACAACATTATTGATTTATTTTCCATCAAATAAAAAAATAGATATATAAATATATCCATTAATTATTATTCTGAAAACGCCTTAGATCGCTAAAACTGTGTGTAATATTTGTGCATACGATATTTTTTCCTGTCAAATTGTTGAACAGTTTTCTGACTAGGTTAGACAATAACACAGTTGGAGTGTAAAAGGTGGTAAAGTACGATAATTTTGATTCGTAAATTCACTGAACGGTTCCCTGTTTACATTGGTGTCGATGTAAACTGTTGGAAGACCTTTTCTAAACAAAATACGACGAATTTAGGGATTCGGAAAATAATTTTTATCGAATAGAAGCCTTATCAAACGTCTCATTCTTTATTCATAAGTTTATAGTTTAGCTGCCCAAAATCTTCACTGTATCACTAGTTGGCACTTAGCTGATATTTTCAGACTGCATCTCGTTGCCAATATCGGGTAGATCTATTATATTAGCTGACTACATCTATGGTTTTCATTCGATTACACCAGGTTTTAATGAATTTCTCGTTATGACTTAATTATTCATCTGTTGTTCAGTGTAGCCTCATGTATCGAAGTAGTTTCAAGTTGCAAATATTTCATTACCGATCATAATTTAAAAACTAATTCATCCTAAGTGACTTTAAAATTTATTTGTAGTAAACCTGCTGTTATTATTATCAATTGATTGAACTACAGTCTTTGTCATCCAGATTTTGAAATTTGATTATATAATTCAGAGCTTATTTCCGGTTAGTTTTAACCTTGTTATTACTAAATTAAATACCCACAGAATACAGATCCACTCTTCTTGGCGTATACACAATCAATTTTTTGTTGAGAGGAGGCATTTCTCAAAGCAAATGACCGCATTTGGCGATGATGCCTGAATTTTAGCATCAGTTTGGTTGGATGTAACTTTTGCCCACAAGCTTCACTACGTTTTCACTGTACACTTTGAACTGAACCACCAGATAAACTTATCGGCCGGCTGTGAAACAGTATAATTGGCTTGTATAGAAAATCTGATCTGTGATATGAGTGAACAGATTAAATCTTTATTATCCACGTTGTTTCAATTAAAAATATAATTTCTTACATAATATTAGTTCTGTAAAATGGAAAAAGGTTAAACAAAACAATACCACATAAAAATGTAGTAAGGCAGGAAGTAATAAGTTTTATTTATCAAATGTTACAGTTACAAACTACAAATCAAAATTATTGTGTTCAGTTTAGATGTATATATTTACGAATCTGCCAAAACTTAACATAGGCTTAGGATGGTGTCTGCCTTTTACAGTTGTCTTGGGTTGACAGGAAATCGTTCTGTAAATACTCGCTCGAAAATACTGGATACTCAAAAAAAATACCAACTACTCGACTCGAACTCAAAAATGACTACTCGCACACCACTACTTAGTAGGCAAGTTCACTAACACTAGAGTAGTAGTAATATATACAAAAAAGCATCACATAATCACACATTTTCAGTACCACTAGCGCTTTCTTCAGGTGAGTAGAGAGAGATGGTGAATTCATCACCTGAAGAAAGTGCCAGTGGTACTGAAAATTTGTGATTATGTGATTCTTTTGTGTATATGTTACTACTACTCTGGTGTTAGTGAACTTGTCTTCTAAGGTAAATTTGCTTAAGTCCTATCTCTCCAATATACTAATTAGTTTGTGGATAGTAATAAAAATATGCATTGCATTATTATTATTATTATTATTGGTTTTACAAGAATTTAAACCAAGATCTCTTATGTTTAGCTTTACATATTTCTAAGGTGAAGAAATACTTCATACGTATCAAGATCAACTAAAGTACATTATAATAACTTACTTTTACAATAATGCCCATGCGCTTGGTTTCCGAAGTGAAAGGAAATACTTGGAGAATAGAAAAATCCAATATTTTATTACTAGGTGTTCGGAGCTGTAATGAAACCAAATCTCTTTTTTCTAAAGCCAACCCAACTTCTTCAGTCCATTTAACAAGAGCAACCTATGACAAAAAGAATGATCAGACAATAACATTGTTTTTAAATATAGTCATTAGCATTGTATGAAATTCAATTATCTGATTAAAAAAAATTTCAAATTCAAATATATTTATTACTTGTATTTGTATAAACGGCAGCACCTAGAAGGTGTGGGGGGTGATCCGTGGCGGGATCACACTCAACTAAGTCCACAAGAGCCCGATGATAGTGCTGTGTCATGGCGAGGAAGTGCCATAAAATAAGCACTGCCCGTACTGCCTTGTACGATAGGGTTTGGGTACTCAAAGGCTAGGAGAAGGTAACTTTTGATATAAAACCGAGGTTAGGTTAGGATCTCAGAGCTGTAGTGGAAGAAGCTAACCTAGGAGAAGGCGACTACGATAGCAAACCCCTGGTCCTCCAGGTTGGGAGTTGGGCGCTGGGCTGACAACCCGCCCTGTGAAATACAATTGTTATGCATCACCAACAAAAAGCCTCGGAAAATGAACGGAATAAAAGAATAATGACTCGGAAATGCCCAAAAATGTTACGATTTGGTACATGGAACGTAAGAAGCCTAGCAAACCTGGAGCTAGTGACATTCTGGCACAGGAGTTAGTAAGATACGACATGGATGTTGTAGCTTTACAAGAAACAAGGTGGCCTTTGGCAGGAAGGATTAACACTAAGAAATATCTTGTTTACTAAAGTGGCTGTGAGGATAATAGATGTTATGGGGAGTAGGTTTTGCTGTAAATAAGAGAATTGCTGAATCTGTGATACACTTTGGTGCCAAAGACAATAGAGTGTGCAATATTAGGTTAAGAGGAAAATTTTAAAATATCTCTCTAGTCAGCTTTTATGCACCCACAGAAGAAGCTGAAGATGATGAAAAAGACAATTTTTATGAACTTCTAGAAGAACAGGTGGAAAAGTTACCAAGTTATGATATGAAAATTGTTTTAGGGGATGCAAATGCTAAAGTAGGTAGGGAAGACATTTGGAAACCAGCCATAGGAAAGGAGAGTTTACACCAGGACTCAAATGACAACGGGACTCAACTTGCTAGCTTTGCCCTAGCAAACAACTTCAAAATATCCAGCACAATGTTCCCAAGAAAAGATATCCATAAATACACATGGACATCTCCAAACGGCAATACAAGAAACCAAATAGACCATGTTTTAGTAGATCAACGCCACAAAAGTAGCGTAATAGATGTAAGAAGTGTTAGGGGAGCAGAATGTGGGACAGATCACTCACTGGTTCTAGTCAAAATAGCCCAAAGAATAGCGATTCAGAAAAGAAAAGAAAAAAGTTGTAATGCAGATATAGACACAGGAAAACTAAAAGACAAACAAGTAACAAGTGAATTTAAGCTGAAACTGCAGAACAGGTTTGAAGTTCTACAAGACCTTCAAATAGAAGAGGAAGATGTAAATAAAAACTGGAACGGCTTTAAGGAAAATATGGTTGGAGGACAAAAAGTCCAAACCAAAAAATCCAACCCGGAAGGTCCAAACCTATTAGGTCCAAAATTATTTTGAGAAAATCTATTATTTTCTCAAAATAATTTTGAGAATAAACTATTTTGAGAAAATAAAATATACGGTTTATTAAGCTTTGAGAATAAACCGTGATCCACTTGGGTAGCAGCCGTGATCTACTCGGGTAGCATCCGTGATCTACTTGGGTAGCAGCCGTGATCTATTCGGGTAGCATCCGTGATCTACTTGGGTAGCAGCCGTGATCTACTCGGGTAGCATCCGTGATCTACTTGGGTAGCAGCCGTGATCTACTCGGGTAGCATCCGTGATCTACCTGGGTAGCAGCTGTGATCTACCGCAGGTTAGGTTAGGTTAGGTTAGGTTAGTTGCTTACTTCAATAAGCACCATTTTGAAATAAAAATAAGTTCAAAATAAAAATAAGCTCAAAATAACAAGTATTGGACTTTTTGCTTAGACTTTTAGGTATTGGCTGTTACAGCTTTTGGACTTTTTGTCTTGGACTTTTCGGTTTAGACTTCTTGATTTGGACTTTATGTCGCACAATCGGAAAATATAATCGAAATAGCAAAAGAAGTCTGTGGGAAAAAGAAAAGAACCAACAAAAAACCCTGGTTTGATGAGGAATGTGAACTAAATGTAACAGAGCGAAGGGAGAAGAAGAGGACCTGGATAAACAGCAATTCCATAGAGGATAAAGAACGATACAAAGAGATAAACCGAGAAACAAGCAGGGTATTGAGAAAGAAGAAAAGAAGGTACATAAACAGCTTGATTGAAAAAGCAGAACAAGAACGCACAGCAAACAATGCAAGAGAGTTTTATAAAAAAGTAAGGTTTTTAAAAGAGGATTCACTCCGAATCCATGTGGTGTGAAGAACAAAGTGGGAATTGTAGTAACTGAGACTCAGCAAGTTATAGAAAGATGGAGAGAATATTTTTGTGAGCTGTAAAATGTGGACATCGCAACAGACGAGGATAACGAAGATATATACTATCATGTACAGCCAAAAGTAGAAACATCAACCAGAGAAGAAGTCGAAGCAGCAGTTAAAGCTTAAAAAACAATAGAGCCCCTGGTAGGGATGAAATACCTGCAGAGCTTCTAAAGAAGGGAGGAGATATAGTTAGAGACAAGCTATGGGAATTAATAAAAATAATCTGGGAAAGAGAAGATATACCAAATGACTGGAGAGAAGCAATAGTTGTTCCCATACACAAGAAAGGAGAGAAAGAAGAGTGAAGTAATTTTAGAGGCATCTCACTCCTTAGCATACCTTATAAAGTTTTATCTAAGATAGTATTAAGTTGTATTAAAGAGTATACATGTGAATTAATCCTAGATCATCAGGCAAGTTTTATGAAAGGCAGGTCCACAACGAATCAAATATTTATTCTTAAAGAAATTATATCGAAGTACTGGGAGTTTAATAAAGATTTGTTGTAATATTTATTGATCTCCAAAAAGCATATGATAGTTTAAATAGAGAGAGACTGTGGAAAAAGATGGACAAGTTTGGGATTCCAATAAAGCTGATAAATCTTGCTAGAACATGTACGACGGACTCCACAGGCTCAGTACAAGTAAATGGAAGAGTTTCGGAACCCTTCAAAATCAATGCAGGTGTAAGACAGGGTGATGGACTTTCCCCAATCCTCTTCAACCTAGTGATAGAAGAAGCTCTCCAAAAAGTAGCAAAAATGGATGAAGGAATAACAATTGGCTCCAAAATTAACGTACTGGCATTCGCAGATAATGTAGTAATTTTTGCAGAAAATTTAGAAGATGTACGGCAGCTAACAAAATTATTCATAGAAGAAGCAGAACAATTAGGTCTAAAAGTAAAAGATGAAAAAACCAAATATATGCAATTTGCCAGAAATCCAATTAACATAAATCAAGACATTCTCCAAGTAGAAGGCCATGAATTTGAAAAGGTAGATTCTTTTAAGTATTTAGGCGTTGTAATGTCTAGAGAAAACAAGGATGAAATAGAAATACAAAATAGGCTAAATCTTGCAAACAGATGTTTCTACGCATGCAACAAACTTATGTCTTCAAAATTACTGTCACAAACAACCAAAATTCGAATATATAAAACAATCATCAGTCCAGTATTGCTCTATGGAGCTGAAACATGGAAACTCAATAAAAAGGTAGAAAGGAAACTAATTGTCTTTGAAAATAAGATCCTCAGAAAAATTTATGGGCCAATTTTTGAAGAAGGAGAGTGGAGGAGGAGACACAACAGGGAGTTGAGAGAACTTTACAAGGACACAGATGTAGTTTGTGAATTTAAATGCAGAAGGATTAGATGGCCTGGACATGTTTTAAAAAGAGAGGAGAATCATAATTTGAAACAAGTTATAATGAGGAATTCCGAAGGAAGAAGACTGAGAGGAAGACCACGGCAAAGGTGGTGGAAACAAGTGAAGGGAGACCTGGAGCGATTGGGAGTGACCGAGGAAGACGCGGAAGATAGAGACAGATGGAGGGGCTTTGTTGGTGCGGCCAAATATCTTCTTAGATATGTGTGGCTGTGTGGCCATGGGAGTAAGTAAAAAAATATGTGTAATTTATATTTATCTCTCTAGCTCAAGGCTAATTGAGAGAAAAACTATAATAATTTCTTTACAACTATGGGTGTTACAATTATATGTGAAACATATACACACGCGCGCGCGCGCGCGCGCACACACACACACACACACACACACACACACACACACACACACACACACACACACACACACACACACACACACACACACACACACACACACACACACACACACACACACACACACACACACACACACACACACACACACACACACACACACACACACACACACACACACACACACACACACACACACACACACACACACACACACACACACACACACACACACACACACACACACACACACACACACACACACACACACACACACACACACACACACACACACACACACACACACACACACACACACACACACACACACACACACACACACACACACACACACACACACACACACACACACACACACACACACACACACACACACACACACACACACACACACACACACACACACACACACACACACACACACACACACACACACACACACACACACACACACACACACACACACACACACACACACACACACACACACACACACACACACACACACACACACACACACACACACACACACACACACACACACACACACACACACACACACACACACACACACACACACACACACACACACACACACACACACACACACACACACACACACACACACACACACACACACACACACACACACACACACACACACACACACACACACACACACACACACACACACACACACACACACACACACACACACACACACACACACACACACACACACACACACACACACACACACACACACACACACACACACACACACACACACACACACACACACACACACACACACACACACACACACACACACACACACACACACACACACACACACACACACACACACACACACACACACACACACACACACACACACACACACACACACACACACACACACACACACACACACACACACACACACACACACACACACACACACACACACACACACACACACACACACACACACACACACACACACACACACACACACACACACACACACACACACACACACACACACACACACACACACACACACACACACACACACACACACACACACACACACACACACACACACACACACACACACACACACACACACACACACACACACACACCATAGTAAACTTTTTGGGAACTTCCTTAAATTAAAAACAATATAACAATAAATCAGATAACAATAATTATAAAAATGTTAAATAAATAACAAATTAAGCAGTGGGATAAATATAACATAAGACTCTTATATATACAACAAAATAACTCAATACAATCTTTAGAATCAAGAAAAAAAAACAATGAGCAACAAATTTTAAATTCTAAAATTTACAAATACAATTATACTAAAAAATAAGTATGTGAAATAATTCAATAAAAATAAATCATACAAATATTTTTCTCACCTATTGTTCAAAGACACAAAAACAAAATCTTAAACTAGAGGTTAATTTTAAAAGGGTTTGCTATCTTACTGATTCATAGTTTCATGTGGTATGCCGATTTCACCCAATGTTTAGACACAATCTACAGGTATAAGATGGGAAGGTCAACTTTCACATTTCAATATTTGTTCGTTTATAAATGTAGCTTATTTCATTAGTGTCCTCTCAGTGGTTGACCAGCTTGCTTTATATATATATATTCATGTTTCACTTTTTAACCATGTGCACCTATTGTTTATTTTAATATTATTATTTTTAACAGTAAAACCCTAAATTTGTATTTTTTAAACTACCAGGTATGTACGTTTACCATCTTGTGGTAAGTGCTGTGAAAATTATGCTTCTTGCTATCCGCCAGTTCCAGAGTCAAATAGTTTTTTGTTGTTGTAATGCTTAAATGTTTTATTTTAGAATTAAAAACCAGAGGATTACATGATCAATCAGGCCCACCCCTAAAACATCTATGACTAAGACAGTTCAGTTTGTATAAATCTTGTTGCACCTTAATATCAATCCTAGGATTTTAAAATATTATGGCTGCAGTTTTCTTACATTTATTTTTATGGCGTTATTAAAAAAATACTTAATTAGAAGATCTAATTCCTGCTGTACAATGTTGCTACCTCTTATTAAATCATATGTGTAGTGAATATAATATTGTCGTCTGCATATTGTAGTATTTTACTGTTTCTTTAAATAAGGCAGATTACAGACATATATATTAAATAGATGTATAAACTAGTTCACTTTAGGGCTACTATTTTAATAAATTAAATGATAAATATAATAAAGTACCCTTTTATTCATTTTTTATAAAAATATATTTTTTTATAAATAAATAAATATATTTATCATTTAATTTATATTAAATAGAGTAGGTGAGATAAAACTACCTTGAATTAGGCCACACTCCTGACTGATACTGTCACTAACAATATGCCCAATAGAAGTGCATACTTTTCTATCTTTAAAATAATTTATAAACAGCGTCAACGATCTGCCACAAATGCCCATTTGTTCTAATTTTTAAAACATGATTTTATAATTTACCACATCAAAAGCTTTTGTAAGGTCCGTTGCTACAGCAATCACAAATTTGTTTTCATGAAGTGACCTATTAATGCAATTTGTTAACACCTCCAACAGATCAATAGTAGACCTACCAGGAATAAAACTGAACTGATTTACCTATCATTTTATCATCAGTTAAGTATCTACTCCGCTGTTCATTAATGTAATGTTCAAGTATTTTGGAGATCACAGAAATTGAACCAATAGGCCTATAACAATTTAGGTCTTGTACACTTCCCCTCTTATGAATAGGCCTAATGAATGAAAATTTCATCTCATTAGGTATGTTTCCAGTGTTTACGATTCTTTTAAATAAATGAATTAATGCTAATTTTAAATAGGCTATATTATTTTTAATGTTCTGTGGTTGGATACCATCTGGACCTGCTGATGATCTAATATTTATTTTACTTAACACTGATGGCAGCATTTCATTACTCATAGGCTTAAGTAACATACTAATTTTACTTTCTACATTATAATTACCCTCATAAAATTTGTCATCTAGATCAAATTTCTCCCCTGTCATTTCTGTTATTATGTTTTGGGTAGTTCTGTGAAAACTCTCATTATAACTATTTGATAATCTAAATAGTTCAATATCACTCTCAATCTTGAAGTTATTTTTAATTTTGTATAATACAGTAGGCTTTTTTTGTTTTTTTGTTAATAGTCTCATTTATAATATTCCAGCACATTTTTGTGTCTTTTACATTATCAAGTAATAATCATTCTTACTTTTTCTAATTTTATTTGTTAAAAAATGTGTAACATTCTTAAATCTATTTCTTAAATCTAAATTAAACCTATCTCTCTTAAGCTGTCTCAATACAACATTCTTATGATCTATAATTTCTCTAATTTCATTAGACATCCAAGGATTCCTTTTGTTAAGTTTACATCTTATTTGTACCTTTGATTTATCATACATATTTGTAAATTTTGTTACAATCTCACTGTATATATATCAGTGGGCTATTCAGATCTAAAACAGGCCACCAGTTTTCCTGCCTAATTGCAACATTTACTTTGTTTGAACTAATGACTTTTTACTTCATTTATATTGACACCTAATTTAGGTTTATTAAAACTAATTACCAGTCCTGTCCAATAATGGGCAGCTATTTTATCTTCTATTATATAAGCCTCATAACTGTAATTTGACAACCTTATGTTTACATGATCTTAACAACTAGATACCAGATTATTGTTATAAAATTCTACTCTGGTAGGTTTCTTAATGGTATTTAAAAGTTCATATGTGTATAAAATATCAAGATAGACATCAGAACCATATAATCCATTAGGATAACATATATTAATATCTTCCAACATGATAAAGTTCTTTGTTTTCACACAACCAGTGTACTGTCTAAGTAATTTATACATATATTATGACTAATAAATGCTAAGATGCATGTATTCGTGCCAGTGATGGAGAAAATAAAACCCATATTTGAGGATTTGTCGGAGCCAGAACTTCTGAAACGCTGCCTACATGGGAAAACCCAAACGAGAGTTTTAATAGCGTTATATGGCAAAGGCTCCCAAAGACTGTTTTTGTAGGCATTAAAACTCTCAAACTTGGAGTAACTGACTTTGTAATTACTTTCAATGATGGATCAATAGCTAAGGCTAATGTTTTGGAGCGCATGGGAATCAACCCAGGAAAGTTTATGATTGACGGCCTAACCAGAATCGACCAAAACCGGATAAAAAAAGCTGACAGAGAAGTGCAGGAGGAAAATAAAAAGAAAAGAGTCAGAAGAAGACTAACAAAAAGGAAACTAGAAGACAGTGACTGTGTGGAATACATTCCAGGAGGTTTTTAGTGCATCAGTGATAGTGTTCGTGTTTAAGTTCAATTTCCCGAAAGTTTAGTTTTTTAGAGTTTAGGTACCGTTTCCATAGAAACTATTAGGAATAGAGACTTGACATTTTCACCAGTTGTTCCTGGCAGTTTGGTGAGTAGAATGATGCAACTATGTAATATTATCTTCAATTTTAACTGTGTAAATATTTTTATTTTAAGTTATACATGATAAAAATAGTAAACATAAATTTAAAATAATTTTATTTTTTTAACCCTAGAATGGACGGGCTGGGTCTGTGAGACCCAGATGTTTTATTTTTGATGAGTGCTCAAGGTCACATCTGCAGAGCAGGCTGGTGTGGCCTATAGCTTCCTGAATCTCCCTACAGAGTGCTATGAGTTCACTGTCACTACGCCCCAAGCGTTAGTTCACTTGTGGCAGTGAAGCGAAATGCGTTGGGGCCCAGTAGACTCAGCCCGTCTGTTTATGTGCCTGTTTTTTGCCTTCAGTCATTTGCATTTTTTATGTTTTATGTGCTTGTAAATCGTAATGTGCCATGTTAGGAGTTTTGAATTTTAATAATTACTAAGTTAATGTTTTAAATAACTGATTTTAACGACTCAGCATTATGAACCGTGAATATGTTGATCGCAGTAGTGAAATCGATAGATTTTTACAAGAATATATTGATAGTGAAATTGATGACTCGGATGCTGATTCAGACTTTGAGCAACATAGTGATCATGCCACTGAAAGTATTTTTGTAAGCAATGTAAAGTCTGGCTATGCCTTTTACATGCATATACGGTGTGCGAAGACTGCAGTGCAGAGTAAGATCTTCATTTCATAAATGACAAAATTCAAGACTTTGAAATAAGAAAACCATTCATTATATATTTTTAGTATTATTACATTTCTTTTTTGTGACTATTATCTATAATCAAAATCGTACTATAAATCTAAAATTAATTCAAATAGTATTTTTAAGTGTTTTTTAAATATTTTTTGTAAAAATGTGTAAAACTTAAGTATATGTTTTTATTTATTTTATAGAAGTAACAGATGAATTTAATAACTAGTTAGTATTGCTCAAATATTGTCTGTAATTCAAAAAATATCATAGTTTGTGTGAATAATACATTTTAAATTGAAAAAAAGTGTTTTTTATTGTGGGTCTGTTAGACCCCGCCCGTCCATCCACATACCTTTTTTCTACCCGTCCACTGTAGGGTTAATGACTTGTTATAAATTAACTATACTGCATGGTTTTACTTGCTTACATGTATAAAAGCACAAAAAAAATTTCAGATGAATATCTCAAATATTTTCAGAGATATTGGTATCGGTATAGTAGCTTGTTTCCCCATATAATTAACATTAGAGCCTAACTCACAGCGTGCTCCCCTTAATCCCTGATAGCACTATTAAGTATTACTTTCTATAACTTTTCTTTTTTAAAGGAGAGGCCAACCTCCTTCTTTACCTTACTCTGCCCATTCCTCATAGACTACAGGATAATTCCTCATAATTAATTGAATCAATAGAAACTATAAAAGTATCCCAATGTTTTCTTAAACTTTTTATATTGGTAGAAATTATATTAAGATCACATAAAATGTCCCTTGATTTTATGAATGTATCAAAATTTATCCAATTATCACATGATTGAAAATTTCTATCTAGTTCTAAATGAATCTGTTCTAAATCTAAGTTTGTTTCTATTGTTAATATATTTTAATGTTTTATTTAAGAGTTCTCTGATCTGTATCGATGATAAACTTGGGAACATGATCCATATACCAAAAGAGTAAAATGTGCTATTTTGTGACATTTAATATAACTAAGTTATTTTCTTGATGTTTTTATGGTTGACTATTTGTATAGCTCTTGATAAGTTGTCTTTTTTAACCACGATCCTACTTCCATTCAAACAGATGTATTTATATGATTAACTGCGTCTAGCTTAGTTAGCCTTGGCCATCAGCTCAGAGAAATAAGGAGTTAAATGGTCATTAAATTAGATAGCCTAATCCGGGAAAGCATCTTTAATAAACATTAAATCTTTAGGTTTTATTTTCCTTGCCCTGCGAATAATGGAATCTCTAGTTTCTCTTGCAAGGCATAGAACAATTATAGGAGCTAGGCCATTACTGGAGGGTAGTCTGTGTGCTGTGACTTCTTCTTTCTTTATTTCTAAATCCATTGAATGCAGAAGGTTAACAACTATTTCACAGACATCTTCTTTATCTTTTTGTGGAATGCTCGCGATGACAAAGTTTTTACTTCTAACATATTGTTTCTCCATTTTCAACATTATTTTTATATCTGACATGTCTTTTTCTAAACTTATTGTTTTCTCTTCTATTGCCTTTATCTTATCCAGTGTATCCTGAAATCTTTCTTCTGATTGTGTAACTAACTCTACAATGTCTATCTAATCTTGCAATAAGATTTAATTCATGTTTTTAAAAAGACCTTCAATGAATTTCTTTAAAGTTGAGATAGTGGAGTCTAGAACTTCTAGGTCAGAGTCGACACTTGGTGTTCTGGATTTTCCAGTTTTACTATTTGAGCATTCCCATTCATTTTTACACTTTTGACTTTTAGATTTCCAAGTAGATAATTTCATTTTTAGGACTGAACATTCAAAATTATAGGTATTACTGCATTTACTGTAAATTGCAGTATCTACGTCCAACGGAATATCCTCTTTGCATTGAATACAAACTGTCATTTACAGTAATGCCTGAAGTGATTTAGTAAATGTAAAGTTTATAATTTTGAAACTTAAATATGTATGAAACTTAAATATTGATTTGATTAAAATGTAATTAGGCCTAGCTTTGTTTTTCTATAAACAACATAACCTCCTTTGTTGTGCAATACTAAATTCTTCTGGATTTACGTTTTAAAACTTTTCTATCTCTTCACTTTAAATTTTACTAACAAAATGGATCATTTAATTACCCTTTAAACAGTACAATTAGTAAAAATAAATCATTTTATTAATAATGAAAACTGATGGAGTTATGATGATGCAAGTTTAATGCTTAAGGGGGTTCGGAAGGTTGTATCTAACGCATGTTAATTTATCCTACTTTATGTACCTTTTTCTCAGGAACTATTAATTGTATTGACCTGATTTTTTAAACCTGTTTTTATGACACATATTTATAGAAATTTATAACTTATGAAAGCAAAATAATAATAACTTTAGCCAAAATAATTTTTTGAAAATTATGTAATTTGTTTCTTTGAACATTTTAGAATAAAATTTTTTTTCTCAGTTATGTTTTATCCAATTTTGATGAAATGTCAATACCACTCTACGTGTAAGGGTGGGCGGGTGGGTCAATACCACTCTACGTGTAAGGGTGGGCGGGTAGATCTATACAAGTATAACATGTGGTAAAAATTTCAGCCTTCTAGCACTTTTAGTTCCTGAGAAAAAGGTACATAAGCATAGAAAATCTGAACTTTCGGGGAATCGCAATGAAACTAGGCAGTTACTGAATCAGGCTATGTAATCAGGTTTACCTTTTGTCCTAGTAATGACCAGGGGCATAAGATGGATTATTTGGGTCTTCCTATTCTTCGTAAAGTTCCTCCAGCTTCTTCTTGGTGGCATTTCTTGATTCTCGGGCCTTTTTGTATATCTCCATAGATTCTCGTTCCGCGTGTCGGACGCGCACTTTGTCGATACACTTCAACACTTCACAAGAGTTCCTCCCCACTGGCATACCTAACTCTTTTAAAACCATGCTTTTGACTATGTTTCCTTTATTAAAAGTTGCTATAGCATCATATGTCCCCAGTTTTAGGGTGTCTAGTTGGACAAAAGTGCCTTTGGGTAGGTGAGACCAGATTATATTGTTTACAGACTCATTCGGGTTTTGATTTTTGCCATGTAGGCACTTTTTGAGCAAAGCAGGTTGTGCTAGATCTTGAAATACTGGTTTGATGTGAAGCATTATTTCTTCTGGTAAGTGAAAATGGCTACTATGGTCATAGTCCTGTTTGGAAGCAAGAGCGCGCTGATATTTGCACCAACTGTCCGCTCCTTTTGGACAAAGGGCGTGCATGGGTTTTTCATTCGAAGAGGCTATATGGAAGTATTCAGACCATACAGCTTTCTTCATTGTTTCCACGGTTTCATTTACATTTCTCCTAATTGCTAAATCATAATACTTCTGTATTTTTATGATTGATTCATTTGTTAGCCTACCCCTGCCAGAAATGGTCTTGCCGTCGGGAATCTTATTTTTACCCGATTTCAGTTTTAGATTACGCAATCTTGTTCCCATGCGCTTAGCAACATGGTTTATACACTCCAATTTTTAAACTGTTAGTCCGTTATAAAAATCACCCTCAACAACACACTGGAAACCTTTAGAGTCCCCATCCCCAAGGTAAGTCATTCTGAATCCCCAAGGTAAGTCATTCTGATGCAGCACCGAAATCTCGCGTCTGAGCGCATGACATGTACTAACAAAATAATTAATAAAACATGTTCTGTTCGTCCGATTTATTTCACACTTTCGACAAAACGTTCAGGACAGTATATACTATAATAAAACAAAAAAAAAATGGAAAATCCATATTTTGACCATTTTCAACCTTCCGAACCCCCTTAACCTTCACAGAGTAACCTTAATAATAAAAATAAAAAAATTCAATCAATGGCAGCTAGCAGCACAAAGATGAACATTTGCTACAGTACAACTAACACAGTCTAAAATAGTCTTTTGCCCAAAATAACATCATCTGAATACAAATTATAGAAATGCTTAATGAGTATGCTGTAAAAAAAAAAAAAAAAAAAACTTCACACTCCTAGTCTTAACAACCCTTAATATGATTAAAATGATAATTTATAATCATTAATACACATTTAATCTACAGGTATTTTAATCAAATAAAATCTTAATTTAAAAGTTTGTTATATTAATTTCATACTCACAGACAAACTTCAAATGAAGCCTCTGAACCAAAGCTTTATATTTGTATAGTTTCATTTTAGTAATATTAATACATATTTGATGAACATTTATTCATAATAATTTTACTACCTTCTCAGATTGAATCCAATTTCAGGAATATTAAAATATAATTTTTAAGCAAATAATCACTATTGACATAATATTTTTCAATTATAGAATGGTTTATTAAAATTAATTAATCCTGCATATAATTACTAGTGATCATACTTCATCAGGACTGGAGGCTTGGTATGTAACGTGGCTCCTTCGTTCAATATTGTAGTGTTGGTCAGCCTCTGATTGAGAGTCATCACAAGGTTCCCACACTGGAGTCACATTGTGACAAAGGGCAATAGCTTTCACAGCTTCTTGGACTCGGGAGTGCTCACTCCTCCGAGTCTTTGCTAACGGCTGTAGTGTTGGTGGCTTAGTAGGTGAGGTTGAATCTGTTGATGCTGCTGCATATGCCAAAACCACTTTCTCTCGTACCTAATCATTCAAAAATATCAGTTTGTAACATAAAAGCTATATTTCACGAGGGGTGTGCAATGCAGCATATTATTTTCAATTCGAAGCAGCAATGTGATTTAAAAAATTTAAATTCAATTCGATGCATACATACAAAATTAATGGTTTTTATTAAGTTTTGAAAGGGGTAAAGTAACAATATTACCTTTTGCTACAAGTACCGTATCTTGTTAGTACAAAGAAAGATAGTTTAAAACATACATTTATTGATCATATAAATGTTTGCTAGTTAATATTAGATGTCTGAAACAAAAATATAAAAATAAACTTTATATTCAAGTAAGAAGGTCAATTTAAAATTATAAACGGAAATAAAATGCAGGGATCTACAAAATGCAGTAGGCCTAAAGCACAATAAATTACGATTATTTTGAAATAGAATTTCAGAACTTCAGATATAGATACAAAAGACCTAGTATTAAATTTATCTTCTGTTACTTTTAATGATAAAGAAATGAATTGTGAAGTTGAGATCGAGTTGCTGTTGGTTACTTTAAATATATTCTAATTGTTAAATAATCATTTCTTATAATTTATAGGTTTTTATTGAAAATTTAATAATTTGAATATAAAGAAATGAATGTTTTAAGAAAAGAATTAAGGTATAATCTTGAAACAAAACATAGCCATGAAGAAATGTTAATTGATATTGAAACAAATATTAAAACCTTAAGTATTGAACAAAAACAAATAATTATGTCTGATATTTGTCAAACTCTCCAGAACAAAACATTGCAAAGTAAAAAGATTAAAAACCATGATATAAATAACAAAATTAACATTTTAAAGACCTAAAATTAAAGGATGTCTACTACTTAAAAGCTGACGAAAGAATCACTATTGTAATTTTGAATAAAGAAGATTACATAGACCGAGTTTTGAATAAGCTAAAAGATGGCTCTTATATACTACGTCAACAAATTTCTTTAAACAAATATATATTGGCAGTCTCTTCATCATTAAAAGAACGTAAAACAAAATTGATTAAAATTGATAAAGCAAAAATGAGAAAATTAACAATCTCAAACCCGATAAGTCCTTGATTTATTGCCTACCTAAAATTAACAATGCTGGTAATAAAATGAGAACTGTTGTATCCAGTATAACCAGCCTCTCTATTTAATTTCCAAGTTTTTAGTAAAACAATTTAAATCACTTATACAACCTCAAACTTTTGCTGTAATGGACAGATATGAATTTATCAACTTAACAAAGGATTTACTTAATACAAATGATGAATACTTAGTATCTTTTGATGTTATATCACTATATCCTAATGTTTCCACAAAAGAAACTGTCAACATTATAAAAGACAGGTAAATCTACCAAAATTTAGAACAAAAAGTCATTAATGAATACCTTGTACTACTAAACTTATGCTTGCCTCAAAATGTATTTACATTTCAAGGTAAATATTACTGTCTTCAGAAGACACAGCAATAGATAACCCTTTATCTTGTTTTGTTGCAAATATATTTATGAGTAAATTTGAAACTAAAGCAAAAGAATCAATGAAATATTTTCCAAGAGTTTGGTTAAGATATATAGATGATATTTTTGCTGTATTCGATAAAAAAGAAAACCTTCAAGATTTCTTAACAAATCTAAACTCAATTCAGACAACAATTAAATTCACTAGAAATTGAAAATAACTATTCTTAATAACCCTTTTATAACAGCTTTAAAAAATAGGCTAACCCTTTCTTGATCTTTTAATAACAAAAAACAAGAATACACAAAAAAATAGATTTTGATATCTATCGCAAACTAACCAAAAATAACAGATTTATTATAATTGATTTCTTTCATACCCTGAATAAAAAAACAGCTGCCTTCAATTCATTAATTCACCGACTTCTAAATACTCCATTGTCAGAAACAACTTATAGAAAAGAAATGAACAAAATTAAAGAAATTGCAAAGATGAATGGATGGATACTCAACAAAATTTATTTAAAATTTAGTAAAAAATAAATCTAACAAAAAGAAGAAACTATCAAAAACAACATTATGGAGAAAAAAAAATAAAATTATGAGTGGCAAAAATTAACATTTACATCTTTATCCAATCTTTATAAAATATTTAAAAACACAAACAAATATATAACAAAGGTCACAGCAAGAAGTAGACTGATGTTATCAGCAATATTCGGAAACACAGTTGAAGGCATAATTTATTTCACAATTCCAATTATCTACGCAACAATTTGTATTATTTGTTATCAAATACAGATCCCCAAAAATAATTGCCGACTAACTGAAGTAGATGGACAGTCTGTACGAGAATGTTCTACTGATTTGTGGTATGCTCCACGCACAATAATTACGATATCCATATGCATTGCTTGATAAACTTTTATCATATTCATAACAGTATGAGTTATCTCCTGGTCAAACTCTGTATTCGTTATCACAATATAATCAAGTTTGAGTGCGATATCGCTGATTCCTGTCCACTCGGAACGAAAATGAACTCGAGTAATAATCATTTTACAACTATTTTAGTTAAAACATCAAAGTAGTAGTTCTAAAAGATGCTTAAATACATATTATAGATTAAAAAGGAATTTTTCCTTGATAATTTGTCATTTTGGCCCATCAGAATGATTCTGAGATATCCATATTGCTTAAGCATCATGGCACTATCGATGCATCAACATTTAGACTAGTCCTGAATCAAGTCGTCGCATTGATTTTTTTATGCATAGCACACCCCTATATTTCACATTAAACAGTATATATATAATATAAACAAATTAAATAAAATATATATAGGTATAAATTATATACATACAGTAGACTCTCGATTATCCGAGGTAATTGGGACCGAGAACACCTCGGAAACGTAAAATCTTGGATAATACGGAGGTTATGGTTAAAAAAATCTAAAAGCCATGAAAAAGTACAAAACTAGTTTATTACAAGAAAAAAAAACGCATAATAGTGTAAATGTAGTAACAGTCCTGTAAAAAAGAAGCAGCATCAGGTTATTTCTTTAAAAAGTTGTATTACCGCAGGATGACATGAAGTTGGGAATAATTATTCCATAACTATACAAAACTCTGTAAAAAGCTACAATAATAGAATTTATTAATAAAAACCTAATGTAATGTCCATAGGTAGCATTGTGGATGGGCAATTTCCTATAACGTTACATTTGTTGACAACGAAATCAGAGTATTCCTTCATTCGTGTTAACCGATCTACCAGTATCATTGTCTCACCCTACCCTTCATATTTCTTCTGTCTACGGTCCACGGTAGTATTCGCGTTTGTTTTTAAGTACAGGGTACCATTCAGTCCGATTACCAAACTAAATCGTCATATTTATCTTGTCATTTAACGCAATCTGCATTACTCTCTTAATAGTGTAGGGAACCATTCAACATTGTAACGGAACAAAATTATTGTATAAATACCACATTTGTCATACACATTGTCGACGAAATCACCAATTGATTCATTATTTTAATTTTGTTATAAGATAAGCAACTGTCAATCATTTAGCACTCATATCACAACACTTGAATAAAACATTGAACAATAATAGTAACAACAATAAATTACAACAATATTTCCAACACTGTATTATAAAATAACGAAAGTCAACACACTAAAATAACCACATTTAGTACAAGAGCTGGTGTCAGGTGGCTATGTGTCATGAGTGAATGCATTTGGGTGGGAAAATTATTCCTATAGTAGGGTACAATATCATAAATAAGTCTTGTGACGGCCCTGCAGCGCCCTAACCTAGCACCAACAGACGAAAGAGTCATTGATTACTTGACAAACGATTATATGATGTTTCCTACTAGTTTTCCTTTTATTAATAGCTTTATGTTTATTTATCATCGTCTGATGACTAGTTCGGTTAACCCGGAGGCTTGGTTAATTGGGGCTCAGATAACCAAGATTCTACTGTAATACCAAAACTATCATTCCTCTTATAGCATCTTGCACAACTGGAAATATTAACTATTTTTTAATCAAAAAATTAATAAGGTTTATTCTATCTCAATTTAACACATGTCAATTCAGAAAAATATGCAATTAGCTCCCCAATAGATAATACAGTAATGTGACAATCCCAGCCTAACACCTGGCAGACATTTATCAATAAGCAGCAAACTTTCATACAAATAGGCTTTGTCAAAGGTTCATCTTGTAATCTATGTATTTACCATGATATTTCTTAGGTAAATCATAGATTAGGTCTTCAAGTAAAACCTCTAACAATAATTATTTTCTTAATCATACACCAGTATTGCAACAGCTGTTAACTACCTGATCAAATGATTCTGTTGAATAAGATCCAGTTCCAAGATGTAAACGTTTAAACACCATTGAGTTTTGGGTCAGTGTTCCGGTCTTGTCACTTAATAGGTAGGATATCCGTCCCAACTCTTCTGGAATAGTGGTACACCTGCGCAATTTTGCAATCACATTATTTGGTTCTCAATAAACAAAATGGTCACAGACCAAACAATGTAATATACATAACTAACAAGTTACAATTTCTTCAAGTGAATCTGAAATTTGATTCTAGTTTTTCGTTCAATAAATTTAACCGTCTAAAATTCTACTATATTTAAGTATCTTTACTTATAGCGTGGCAAAAACATGAACAGGTTCTATCAGTGGCTGGAGCTCATAAAAAAAAAAAAAAAAAAAAAAACAAACAAAAACAAATCAAATCAATTTATACACCTAATTTTTTCTAAAATATTGTTAAGTAACCTGTAATGTAATTTGTATTCAACAGTGTGTAATATTTAGTAAAATATTTATATGTTCAAGGCCAAAAATTATAGATATTATTTACTCCAAATCAGTGGCGGCTACTCCATAAGAGCACATGAGCACGTGAACCCCCTGTGAGATTTGAAAAAGAAAATGAACCACATTTAAAGTTTAGGCTAAATTATTTACACATTGAAATTACGAAATATGTGATTTTAAACGTAAGAAAACTCAAAGAGGCGCCTTCAGCTAGCTTCTGCTAATCTCGCAGTACTGTCGCACAGTCCCGGTTGTGCTCCATAGCGTATATGCAAGGCCTAATCAGCTGTTCTGTCTGGAAGGCAGTGGTGGGGCCACCTTGTAATAGAAGCCAGTGGTGCACACTTGCCGTGTGCTCCACTCCGACTTCTTTTAAAGTCTGTTGTTTGGTTAAGTATGGTTTTTAACTACGATAAAATATCTTGTAAAATATTTTAAAATGCATGGTTAAGCGTATAATTTTTAGAACATTTTAATTGTGCGCTTTTACTTGTGGGGTACTCCGTACACCCCAAAACCCCCGGGTGTGAACCCCCACTTTACTAGGTCAAAAGCCGCCACTGCTCCAAATTACTCATACAGGATAATTCTTGGTAAAACTAAACAACCTTTTGATTACACTATCATACAGCAAGGCCCTTTTAAGTAACCATTGAGAGTTCAAATAAGGTCTCTACTTTAAAATAATACAGTAGAACGTCGATAATTCGGACGTCAAAAATCCGGACCGTCAATAATCCAGATTTGTATCTACGTATTACTGCACACCGATTGTGTTTCAAATGTAAATTAATTTTTAAACGGAAATGGTTTTGACATTTTTTACTTTACATAACTGTTATGACCGGATTTCAATCCATTCAAACATTTAGCTTTTTAAAATTAATATTCCCTGTTTTGTTCTTGTAACAAAAAATCAAAACATCGTACCATCTGCCCTAGCTCCATGTTCCTTAACGTCAAGCGAACGATGGCGAAAAGGTGCGTAGCGAGAAGACGGGTAGTGGCCGCGGTAGAGGGAGGTGGCGTGGTCAAGGTCACACACCTGCTACTGTATGTGGCAACATATCCCGTCCCGCCACCCGCCAGTCGCTTCAGTCCTGAACGGTACTATTGTGTGTGCGTTAGTTGACAGTTACGTTTCAGTTACGTGAGGTTTTAGGTTAGTTAGTGTAGTTAGGTTTATTTACGTTATAGTTTTTGAGTGTTCTGTTTGTGATATTTACAGGATACATTCTTTAATTTACTGTTTTACATCCGTGATTTGTGCATTATGCACAATTGTGATTAAATGCATCGAGTTTGAAGAAAAAAAACTAAAAGTGTAGGGACTTCCACTATAAGTGACATTAAGGCAAAAAGAGTTCAGCTGGGACAATTTGCATCAAAACTCGATTCTGAAGAGGGTACGCTTAAAAGAAAAACTGCACGTCCAGCAAACAACAAAGCCTTAGAAGATGCAATGTATATCTGGTTCACTCAAAGGAGAAGCTTAGGAGAGCCAATTTCAGGCCCATTGATTTGTGAAAAAGCCTTACAATTTAATGAACAGCTTAATGGACCGAAAGATTTCAAAGCTAGTTCAGGCTGGCTTAAGAACTTCAATAATAGGCACGGCATTAGAGAGTTAGATGTTCAAGGAGAAAAACTTTCCTCTGATTTAGCGGCTGGAATTGCATACAAAGAGAAATTTGTTAAAGAAGCACAAAAAATGGTTACTCTAGGGATGACATATATAATGCTGATGAGACTGGGATAAACTGAAGAGCCCTTCCATGAAAGTCGCTGGCATCAAAACGTGAAAAATCTGCTCTTGGTTTTGAAGTGAGTAAGGAGAGAATAACGGCTATGGTATGTGCTAATGCTAGTGGAAATCACAAGCTAAGATTATTGTGTATTGGAAAGAGCAAAAATCCACGTCCCTTAAAAAAATGTGAAAACCCTTCCTGTGGCCTACAAAAATCAAAAAAGTGCTTGGATGGATTCAACCATTTTTCTGAACTGGTTTAAAGAAGAATTTATCCCTAGTGTGAAAACATTCCGTAAGGAGAAAAATAAAACTGGTAAAGTTCTGTTAATCATTGACAAAGCTTTTACAAACCCAACTGTTGAGGTATTAAATGAAATCAACAAGAATTTTGAAGTGCAATATCTCCCACCTAACATCACTGCTACTCTATAGCCAATGGACCAGGGAGTGACCGAGAAGATGAAAAGAAGTTACAGAAAACAACTCCTCCGTCGCCTTTTATTGGCCGAAAAGGATGAGGCGAGTGTCATCGAGTTTATAAAGAAGGTGAACCTTAAAGATTGCATTTACATGCTTGCCGATGCATGGGAAAGCCTCACAGAAACGAATTTACAAAGAGCCTGGAGAAAGTTATGGCCTTACGAAGAAGAAATAGATGATAAAGAGGAAGAAGGAGATTTTGATGGTGCTGTGAATGAAATAAGAGAATTATGCAGCACACTTCCGGGATTTGAACAATGCGACAAAGATGATGCCATGGAGTGGTTGGTTGTTGATAGCTACGATCCTGGATACCAGATTTTGACCGACCAAGAAATAGCTGACATGTTAAATGAAGGTATGTAGCATTCCTTAAATATACAGTACATCCAACGTATTTTTACCTTTGTATTTTAGTCAAACGCCTGAGCTTATTCTGGTTTCATACTGACGTAATGTTAAATGTTCTGTTATAAAATGTTACAGTACACTGTACTGTACAGTACCTATGGTTTTTTGCCAACATTATGATTGATAATCTTTTGTACGTAACATACTGTGTAAAGGCAGGAAAAGAAAGCATTTATTTTTGGTTGTTTATTTAAGCAATCAATTTCTTTCAGAGGAAACAGAAACAATGGAATCTGACAGTGACGACCCAGAACATAAGATAGAAGAAACAGGGCCAACTCATTCTGAAGCGTTTGTAGCAGCAGAGACACTGATGTCATGGCTAGAGAAACAAAACGAGAGCTTACCCATTCAGCTGATTCTTTTAAAACGAATTAAGGACATAGCTGCGAAAAAACGAACCACTACTGCAGTTCAAAAACCTATTACACATTTTTTTAAAGCTCAAATAGTGTTTGATGTTTTTACTGTACACATGTTGCTACTAACAAATTACAATACAGTGTTTGAGCATAAAAGATGTTTTCGATTAATTTCACCTCTAAACCCTTTATTGTATAAGAGAAAATATAAAATTTTAAAATGTTTGTGTACTTTAATCGTGTATACTGGCCTTTTTTAAGGTAATTTCGATAATCAGGATAATTTGATAATCCGGATAGGGTCCGGTCCCAATTAATCCGGATTATTGACGTTCTACTGTATAGCAGAATTTAGTATCAATTTAGTATAAAATAGCCTTAAAATGCAGTATCAGAACATTACATTCTAAAAATTTTCCCGGGAATAACCCCCCCAGACCCCCTTCCATTCAACCAATACCCCACAGTAGTTTAACCCCCAAAGAACATCTCCAAATACCGCCCATGTGTTCTATTAAGAGTGGCTGGAGTAAGGAAAACTAACACAGTTTTAGCTGTTTGACAGGTAGCATCACACACCAGTAATCACTGACTATCTAGAGTTGAGTGTTCTAAGGAATAATTTCAACTCAACTTAAGAGGATGCTTTTAGAGAATGTTTGTCAACTAGAGAAGTGAAACAACTTGCTTTCTACTCAAAATGACCAAATATTTTCCAATAAAAGTGCAAGGTCATCAATGTTTTCTATTTTAATACAAATAATTTTTATAGTTTGATATATCTGAAATGCAGAGTACGTGGTTTGATGTCAAATACTACCTCTTTATATAACATTTATAGTATGTAGGTTTTTTGTTCATTAAAAAATATTGGTTGTAATTTTTACTGACAAGTCATTATTTTTTTATTGATTATATTTTTTTATTTTATAATGCAAAGGTAGAGCCACTTTAAAAATTTCCCATCAGCAACAAGACTACTTAAATTAATAACCACACAATTCTATTCATGCAAAATAACAAGAATTTATAAACACTACAATAGTATGATGACAACAGTTGTTTGACAAAAAATACCAATATTTTTTGTCAAATGTCATTAAATCATTTTTTTTAAATAACACCTGAAACATGAAAGTCATTATACTTATTGGGCATTTTCTGAAACAAATTAATGCAATTAATTCTTATAAACCTTTTATATTTTAGTGGACTCATGTTTAATAATAATTTTTGTTTGTATTTTAATAATTTTAATTTATAACAGAAATCATATTAATAGTATCGTTCTCCTAAAATATAAACATCATACTGTAATATACCTAATTCCTACAAAAGCAGGGCACATTTAAGTAAAAAAAAAAAAAAAACATTGTAACTATAGGAATAGTATAAGAATAGTTTAAAATTTAAATTTTCCAGTTATACACTACCTAAATAAAATTAAATCTTTACCTCCTATATAAGATTCAAATCCTCATAAAAAACATAAGTCTCTGAACGTTGCTTTTAAAACATAACAATGCCATTTCTTTAAAACAATTCAAAATATTATTAATTGGTTATTATAGAAACCCAATCAAAATTAATAAGAGGGACTCCATCGCTAATTATAATTATGAGTAATATAAGCATAAATTTGTTGGAGAAAAATAATAGTATTGTTCAACTGTGTAATATCTTAAAAAGTTTTGGAATGATATTTCTTGGGGGTAGTGTATCAAGACACTGCTGATTGGACATGTATTTACAGGTTCTCTGGAGAACCATATCAGCAACTGTACAAGTAAAAATACTATAGTTTGGCCGCTTTGATTGCGACCTAATTAGAGAACCTGTGTGAGAGAGACAAAGCTAGTCATTGAAGTGAGACAGAAAATAAGTCTTCTCTCACCACTGTGCCACTTTAACATTTTGTTGTCATGGATACACTGTGGGAAGTTCTGCTTACTACCTCATCAAGCTAGATGACCATTGGCAGGCAAGGTACGAGGTGGGAACTGGAATCTAGTACAGCTGGAACATGGCATAGGGGGAAAAGGAGCTGTGATAGGAGTGTGGATTTAGCTGATTTAGGGCGGTTTGTTTACATTACCAATTCATATTGAAGTTAAATTATAATTATTATATTTGCGATATGATTTGAACTATGAATAATGTGATTGAAGTGTTCAACGGCTTACCTTCAAACTGGAATAATATTTATCACTACTATCATAAAAGTTTTATTTACATATTACTTTGTATGCAATCTTAAAAGATGTGCTTTGCTAACTGTATACGTTGTGATAGATTGAGCAAGAACATAATATTCAATTTAAATATGATTATAGTTTTGAATGTTATTTTACTAGAAAATTTACAATATACAAGGTTATGGCTACATTACACCGACTTTATAATTCCAGCAGTTTTCTTTATTTAACTTCACCAGCTGATTGTGTCCGTTGGCCCCACTCCTAAAAATGCCCCTCACGCCAACAAGAGACAGAGAGGTGGAACACTTCTCCTCTGCTGTTGGAACCTCTACATGCGCTAAATTTACCACGCAAGTCACTTTCAATCTGACCAAATTATAATTTCCAGTTAGACTAATTAATAATAGATATGTGTCAGCTCACCTGACCACAGTATCAGGCATTTCTTTATCACGCTGCATGCAATAGGAGTAGAATCCTTTGCCCAAATCCAAGTTTACTCTTAAGCTGAAAAAAAGAACAATTATTTACTAGGAGATAATTTCATTCCTTAAAATACCTCATACTTTCTACAGTAATATTTTTAATATACATGGATTTACCAGACCCAATTAATTTTGCTTGTTAGTAACAATTTACTGAACAAACAAGAGCTTAGATATTAGTGATAGGCGATTGTGAATGGTAACAACTGAAATGTTTCGAAAATTGGAACCATTTGAATGCCTTTCGAATGAATATTTTGCATTCAAAATGTCCAAAACGAATGCACAGTTATGAACAGTCTTGATATCTTTAGATAAAATAAGATGGTTGAGATAGTTCTTAATTATAATTGAAGGTCTAGATATTGTATTATGAAATATATGATACAGAAAATGTACGAATTATATTTTATTTTAGTGAATTGTGCTAATTTACACATTACAATTTTATTATATGTTATTTATTTTAAATTGTGAAAAACATAGTATTGTTTGATAGCAAAACGGGTTGTTTTAAAGATCACTAACAAATATTAAAGGCATAGAAACAAAAATTACAATTACGTTTACAAATTAACAACAAAAACTACAATTACAAGACTATATTTTCTTATAATACAAATGTGTAATATCTAACTGTACTTATGTGTAGTATTCATAGAAAAAACTTGTTATTTATAAAGCTATCCAACATCAAAAATCAATGAATGAAAACAAACTAATTCATTCGAATGAGTCCATTCGAAAACCAAAACCTTTCGAAACTGGACATTTCGAAAATCGCAATGTCCCATTCACTATTAGATATGCATATAAATCACAATTTCCTTCCACTCTCCATACTGACATTTTAATACAACCAAATTGCAGTCAGTGACTAGTAAATGAAATGTGGGCTACATGTTAGAAATTCTACCTATTATTTCACTAGTACCAATGATAGATACCATAAAATTAATCCTGATGGATAAATAAACATTCTATCTATGATTTTTCTAAGGCCTTTGATTGTGTTTATCATTCTCTTATTTGACTAAAGCTAAAGTGCTGTGGTCTCTCAGATGGTTGTGTTGACTGGCTCAGGTCCTACTTATCAGGCCGTAAGCAGTGTGTGAGTATTGGGGATAGTGCGTCTGACTGGAAAACTGTATCTCGTGGTGTACCACAGGGATCAGTATTATTTTCATTATACATAAATGATGTCACAACTCAAATACAACACTCCAAGTGTCAATTTTATGTGGATGATTTACAAATTTATCATGATTTTCCTATCAATGAAACGAACCAGTCAGTTTTACTAGTAAATCAAGACATTCAAGCCATATCAAGTTGGGCTTTAAAACATGGACTACAATTGAATAAAAATAAGACTCAGGCTATCATTATTGGTCATCTCAGATTTATGTCACAGGTTGATGTTGAATCAATTCCTATACTGAGACTGGGGGGCTTAACATTAAACTATTGTGACAAAGTTAAAAATCTTGGATTGGTTATGAATAGAACTTTGAACTGGTCTGATCAGGTTATAGTAACTTGTAATAGGGTTTTTGCTTGCATTCACAATTTGAAACGATATGCTTCTTTTCTTCCATTCAATGTGAAAGTGATGCTGTGAAGACCTTAGTGTTGCCTCATTTCAATTACTGTGATACAGTGATTAATGTAATGCATTGTTAAGCTCTCGGACAAGCTTCAACTTGCACAGAATTACTGCATCAGATTTATTTTCAATCTTCGAAGAGAAGATCATATTAATCCCTTTTATGCAACTCTCAATGTTAAAACTGAAACAACTTCGTAAATACCACATGCTTTTACCTCTTTACAAGATTTTGAAATCCAAACTTCCAAACAACTTGTCCGAGCATTTCAGGATCATAAATGAAATTAGCACAAGAAATACACGTCAGGGAGAATCTCTTCTATCAGTCCCTGTACACCGCACAACTATTTATAATAAATCTTTTACCGTAACAGCTTGCTATCTCTGGAATTCTCTCCCTTCCAACATCAGAATATTAGGTGAGCTTTCTCGCTTTGGGGTGGTGGTTAAGGATTGTTTGGTGCAGGATCTGTAAATGTGGGGCAGGTGGCTCTGACGGTGGCTTGTCGACGATATGTGCGAATGAAACGTGTGTATGTCCATATCATACTTTATTTTATTTTTATTTCTTTTGTTTTCTTTTCTTTCTTGAGTTACTTATTTGTTTTTATTTAGTACCATATTTTAATTTTTCACTGTTTTGATGGATTAAGTTATTATTTGCGTACATATAATATTTGAATTATTGTTTTGTATATAAATAAAGATAATGAGCTGGTGATTCGTTTAAATTATAATATATAATTCATTTTATTTGTGTTAGTCATAAGTTTATTTATTTATATTTATTACTATTGTTATTATTTTTTTAGTATGCATACATATAAATTAATTTAAGTTGTTCTTATTTTTCTTAAACGTTTTGTTGTATATGTACTATTTTGTTATGGGGTTAAGTGTTAGAGAGGACTTTACAATCCTAACTTTGTCCCTTTAATAAAGGCATTTTTCATTTTCATTTAATTTCAATCTTAAATGTTCTGCATCTAATTTTAGTGTTATTTTGCTTGTTTTATTATTTTCCTTAGAGATGTTGTTTTCTACTCTTTTTAAAACAGTTCAACTAAACACTCATGAGGTGGAAAAAATAAATAAATATACAGTAAAGCATCAATAATTCGGACGTAAAAAATCTGGACCGTCAATAATCCGGATTCAATTCTGGCAAAATATTTGTATTAAAAAAAATAAATATTTTATACTATAAATTAAAGTTTAAAAACGACTCAACAGCCAGCCATGCTAGTTCCTTCATTATGATTTGAACTAGTTAAATTCAAAATGAACAACAGAGCTGGGAAGGTAGAAATAATACATAATGACCGAGCCTTTCATCAGTTATAACCTAACCTACAACTGTGTGAATGGAACAGGATGCTTGTTAGTTCTTAAGGACGCTCGAAAGGTGATAGCGTGTGCACTGCTATATACTGGACCAACGAATGAACATGATAATAGGCTGTAATAGACAGACAAACTACAGTAGTTGTAACTGTGACTAATATGGCTTCTATTGAAAAGAAGAACACATTTCTAACAATTGCAACAAAGCTGTAAAGGATTTTTTTAAACTTCTAACTGTGTAATTTATAATAACATTTTTAGAGCTGTGTATTAGCCTATAGTGTACTTAGTGGGCTAAAAATTTAAAACGTAAGTCTTAGAATGAGATGTATGTCAATAGTAATTTCACTTAATAATTTTGTACATTAATGATATTTATTCATCAAAGTTAACAACATTGTAAATAAAATAGTTTTATATTAAAAATCACCATTGGTTTCATTCATTTGCCTTAAATTTCCTGTTAACCGCTAATGTGAAAAACAGCTGATTTTACGTTAAATACATCTTCCAACCATTGTACAAGTTAATTTTGATAATCTGCATATTTAGAAAATCCGGAAGAATTAATCCGGATTTTCTAAAATGTCGAAAATAATATACAATTAAATGTTAATATTTTATTGTTGTTTGTTTCCATTAATAATAGTTTCTCATTTTTGTAATATATAATATGGAAAACCGTTCCAGTGAAGACATGTTATATTTAAATATCTTTGAATGAAGCTAACATTTATTACACATTTTTCATCAGTTGATCATAACATCAAGGTAAGACAGTTGTTAATATCCATTTCATTGTCTTCATTATTTACTGTTCCAATGAAATAAAAAAAAAAATATATATATATATATATATATATATATATATAATAATAAAGTTATAATATAAAATAACAATTGAGCACCCTTAACCCTTAATAGGTCGCGCGGTGTACAAACCTCCGCAAGAATTATATTTATTCGTGTAAATTTGTTGCGGTAACTCCTCTGATCCCCTCCACCCGGCATATCCTCCCCCACCTTCCCCTCCACCCCCACAACAAAGAAGAGCCAGTTTAGTCAAGGCCACTGCCGTGGGCGTATCGATCTGTGAGTGGTGCGGTCTATTGTACTCCACGCGACCTGCAACGTCATTTTTTTGTGCGGTCATTTGTACACCAGGCGACCAAATTTGTGAAGAGTTATTTTTTTTTTATTTTATAAAATTGTCCGTTTCTCTATGATCTAGTGTTGTGCGGCTTTTATTTTGTGTCTTGAAGATGGATTCTGACGAGGCCAAACGGTTACTTGACATGCTATCGAGTGTCGAGAAGGAAGAGCGAGAACAAGAGCGTGTAACAGAGGAGGACAGACAGCTTCTAATTCGACAACTGTTTGCGGACGTGAATCCCGATGTTGAAAACGATGGGGATGGTGTGATCGAAAGAGAAGGAAGTGACCAATCTGACGACGAAGTAGAGCATAGTGACCATGAAACTAGCTCGGAAACCTCTCTAGAAGATTTGGCAGAGAGGGAAGAAGCTAACCCGACCACAGAGGAAAACCACAATTTTATTCTTGGAAAAGATTTAGAAACTAGGTGGAGTGCACATATGAATGTTGCAAACCTTCGCGGTAGAACTCGTCGACACAACATTATTCGTGGTGAAAGAATCGGTGTTCGCGTACCCTGGCCGAAAGGGGAAGCTACGGCTGCAAAATTACCTGATGAAAGTTGGAAATTATTTTTCCCGGACATTTTGATTGATCGTGTTGTTGACTACACTAATGTATGGATTGAAAAAAATAAAGAACACTATACTCGTGAAAGAGATGCCAAGGCAACAGACAGAGATGAAATTCATGCTACTCTCGGCTTATTGTATCTGGCTGGACTGCTAAGATCGTCGCATACAAGATTAGAGGACTTATGGGCTGTTGATGGACTCGGTGTAGAGTATTTTCGGTTGACGATGTCACTTAGGTGCTTTAAGTTTTTACTTAGGGCTTTACGTTTTGACGATGTGAGAACTAGGAGGCAGAGAAAGGCACAGGACAAATTGGCTCCTATTCGTGAAGTGTTCCAGGAATTTGTCAATCGTTGCCAGAGAAATTACAGTCTTAGCGAGTACGTGACTGTGGACGAAATGCTAGAAGCCTTTCGCGGAAGATGTAGCTTCCGGCAATATATCCCAAATAAGCCTACTCGCTATGGGATCAAGATGTTTGCATTATGTGATGCACGAACGTACTACACTGCAAATCTAAAAATTTATGCCGGCAAACAACCCGAAGGGCCTCATAGACTCAGCAATGCTTCAAGAGATGTCACAATACGCATTATTACTCCAATTTCAGGAACTGGATGACACATTACGCTAGATAACTGGTATGGTTCAATTCCGTTGGCCAAAGAGCTACTAGATAACCACTCTCTCACTGTGACCAGTACATTGAAGAAAAATAAGCGCGAAATTCCTCCAACGTTTATTGATAAGAATTCGAGAAGGCCATGCACCAGTTTGTTTGGTTATGGCGACGATATGACACTGCTATCGTACGTTCCTAACAAAAAAAAGGTCGTGCTTTTGCTTTCAACCTTTCACCATACAGATACCATTGATGAAGACTCTGGTGATAAACAGAAACCAGTCATGCTAACCTGCTACAACAAATACAAAGGTGGCGTGGATACTGTCGACCAGATGAAGGGAGCATACTCGGTGTCTAGACGAAGCAATAGATGGTCACTTACCCTCTTCTTCTCTTTTTTGAATATCGCTGGGATCAATAGCTACATCATTCTGCGTAACAACTTTCCACAAGAAGCAACAAACAGAAGAAACTTCCTTCGATCTCTAGGAAAATCTCTATGTTTGCCACAATTGACGAAAAGAGCTTCGATTCTGACGCTTCCTGTGACACTCCGACAAAGAGTGAGGGAACTTACCGGCCAGCCGGTTCCCGCTCCAGAAAGACCTCAAGAAGTCCAACCAACAACTGGACGATGCTACTTATGTACCAGGGAAAAGAACCGGAAGAGCCGTACAAGGTGCCCAGCTTGTCACTTATTCATTTGTCGGGAGCACACTCGATTCACGTGTGAACAATGTGCCAGGGATCATGTTCAGAGCGACACGGATGATGTCGAGTAGAAGACTACAGTACAGAAGGTTTTTATTGGGCTGTATTAATTGTTTTTAGTTATAGTTATTAGGCTTAGGTTATGTTATTAGAGTTTACGAGGGGCTGCTATATTTATTTTATAATACTAGTATTTAAACATTTTGTACAATCCGTCGAGTAGAAGACTACAGTACAGAAGGTGTTTATTGGGCTGTATTAATTGTTTTTAGTTATAGTTATTAGGCTTAGGTTATGTTATTAGAGTTTACGAGGGGCTGCTATATTTATTTTATAATACTAGTATTTAAACATTTTGTACAATCCGTCGAGTAGAAGACTACAGTACAGAAGGTTTTTATTGGGCTATATTAATTGTTTTTAGTTATAGTTATTAGGCTTAGGTTATGTTATTAGAGTTTACGAGGGGCTGCTATATTTATTTTATAATACTAGTATTTAAACATTTTGTACAATCCGTCGAGTAGAAGACTACAGTACAGAAGGTTTTTATTGGGCTATATTAATTGTTTTTAGTTATAGTTATTAGGCTTAGGTTATGTTATTAGAGTTTACGAGGGGCTGCTATATTTATTTTATAATACTAGTATTTAAACATTTTGTACAATCCGTACATAAATATTAGTTTGAGCCTAGTAAAGAATATAAACTAAGCCTATAGTTCATACTGTATTCATCATAAATTGTTTTGCAACTTAATTTTTGCCTTTGTTTATAATGTACCAATAGATATGGGTTTATTATTTAAATATGTAATAAACAACTCTATTTTTAAAACTTTCAGTCTACATTTGTAAATATATAAACAGTATTGTTTTAGTGGGTTTTTTTCTTATTAAATTGATATTGATACTTTTCATTCATCTACAAATTGCAGTAAACTAAATTTAAACACTTATTGTATGCTTATGGTTATAGTTTCTTTAATAAATGCATTATTAAAAACTGAGATATTTTGTTTAAATCACTTCCTATATCATTATTTCTATTAATTAAATGAAATATTTATAAATGATTGACATTTATTAGGTTAAAGAGGTTAAAATGAGCATTGCGGTCTTTTGTACACCACGCGACCCATTACGGTACAATGAGAGGCGCGACTTACTAAGGGTTAAACATTTTATTAAATTAACAACGACTGGTTTCGGCAATTATGCCATCTTCATAGGTGTTTCCTTTCTAAACTGTTACAAAACAAATAAAATGAAATAAACAATTATTATAAGGAAAACATGTGTTAAATTTGTAAATATTTGTGATTTGGTGGTTAGTTGTCATTGTGTGTTGTTTCTTATATGTATAATTGTTTCGAATATTGAGTTTCTTTTTTGTATTAACATGGTGTTGATTAAATTGTTGGGATTTTCTTGGTTGTGTTTATAAATTTCAAGTTCTTCTTGAGAATCTAGTTTTTTGCTTTTTGATCTGAACTTTAGAATTTTCATGTTGGTTTTCATATTTGTGTAGTTG